>CM057138.1:4011842-4369458 GCA_029964075.1 Patiria pectinifera | reverse complement strand
TGACACTAGCCCAAAGACCCCCAGCTTCAAGTACTGGTAACTGAACTCAACTCTGGAAAGCTCCAGGTGAAGTGTGTGATTTCTGTGAAAAGAAGTCCGTTTTTGCAGCTGGCCCAGCTTCAGTCTCGACCAATCCTTTCTCACACTCCTCCAGAAGCGGTGTCCCACCTTCGTGTGTGTGTATACCTGTTGCATCCGCTCAGCTGCTCTAGACCACCGTGTATTTGCTTCTTAGCATCCGATGCGTGGTATATGGGTTTATACGTACACGTACGCTGGGTAATGCTACTTCCTAATGCGTGAGACTGGTGTATATTTACGATCAAGCCTTACTGATACATAAATCCATCATAGTCCCATGGCTCGGCTGGGCTAGCCGCAAACTTTATCACTCGCAGGTTGTTTGAACATTAATGTTGAAAACATGAACTCCTGGGCGAGCTGTGGTTATTTCTCGTGACTTCATTTCAGCCGGGTAAAATTTTCCACTCACTTTTTCAGGCATTTTTCTCAGAAGAAATTTCAGCGATGATCTTGGTACATTATTGCAAAAGCACGTGTCATTTTGGTTGCGGTTTTCGTCCTCAAAAGCGCCGGGAATCCACAGTTTTGTAACGTCTGTACAGCTGTGTTTCGTAACAAAAAGTCCAGTCACCTGAGACGGTTTCCACAGTGCCAAGTCCAGCAGAGCAGTTTCTTTAAAAAAAAAAGTTGTTTCAATCTTTCTCACAAACTTTCCAAGGGCGCGTCCGCGCAAATGGCAATCCCCCAAAACGTGGAAGATCGTGGTTGCTTTAACCTAAAAGTCCACCGGCTTTGTGGCTGTTTTTTCGGTAGCCAGTCTGTGCTCAGGCCCGGTGCTGATAAACCACCTCGCGCTCTTAAACCAATCCTCCGGATGTGAACACGTGTGTGAACTTATACTGCTCCCGGCCAGATCCGATTTTGCGGTGAAATCTTCTGTGCCGGGGCCTTGAAATACCAACACTGCCCGAAATAAAACGTTCAAATAAACAATATCGCAGAATAAACAACTTTGAACAGGGAGCTTGGAGTATGGCGAGCCCAACGAAAAAAAAGTTGCGATATTTTCTTTTAAATCTAATACAGAAACCTGGCAGATCTGTCATAATTTTATCTAAATCGATTTAGCATATTGTAAAAGGGAATTGCACTTTCGGAATCCCGTGTGCTTTGCTTTGATTTACTTTTCCAGGAAATGATCAGTCATCTGTGTTTATATGGAATGGAATTTAGTTATTTGACTTCCATTAATATTGTGAAACCTTTGACGATTGAGCACCATTATATATTATTTTGTATCAGCATACTATGTATAGACATAGTCTTGGGACAAGGCGTCCGTGATAAAGAGCGAGCGATAGTAGCAATGTTCTGGTAGTGCCATTGCATAATTGATTTTTTGTTACGTTCTTGCACTAACGTCTTGGTCATTTCGTAGCAATGGGGGCCTGGCCATCTTATGTAAATAGGACCGTCTGTATAAATTCGAACAAAAGGCAGTTCCCATTTGCCGCAGTTGGGATGATGCTTGCTCATAACCTTCATCGGAGGGCCATTGAAGCATTTCTCGATCGTTGATTGGTTCCCTAGGAAAGCGATGACGCTTGATCACGTACCGCACGTAGCGAGTCTGGCGAGCCATTGAAGAATTTCTTGATCGCCGATTGGTTCCCTATATAGGAAAGCCTAGGGAGAAAATAAAGAAAAAAGTTAAACCGCTGATACGAAAATGGCCAAGACGTTAGTGCGGAGTAGGCCCGCTAATCTAATTGTTGTGCCATTAGAGGGGCACTATACACCGTCCATCGAAAACTAGCGTCTTGGGCCAAGCCTAGTATAGACATTGAAAGCATTGTGGAAACTTTGAAGGATTCGATTTGAAATATGAACCGTCCTTAAAGGGCCCATGGCCATGCAATGTATTTTTTAATGCAATCCTTGTAAACGCACCTTTGCGTGCGCATCCCACGCCTTCAAGTTCTTTTCAATTTTATTTTGGTGCCTTTTTGAAATTCAGTGATAACTTGCAGCGGCTGATAACATTGAACATTTTTATGGGGGTGAGGATGCGTTTCGACCCTTTTTTTGGGGTCTTCATTCCTTTTTGGAAAAATCCCTCAAAATATGTGCATTTATTTGACAGTTGGTTAACCAAAACGACTCCTTTGCCTTATTAAGAAATTGGATCGCGACAAGAAAACGTTGATTAGCGAAGCGCGTGATGTGACCACTCTCGTGGAAATGTCTCCTGCAAAGTATTTTATCCATGTGTGCACTGGATTTGTATACAAATTAGGAGTATCGTTTTCGTGAGAAATGTTTTAGGTAGGCCTACCTATGGGGCGCAAAGAGACGATTTGCTTTGTCAGTGCTAGTGGTGTCCGGTGGTGACCACTATTTATGTGGCGCGCCCTCTATTGAAAGAAAATTAAGGTAGACCGTGCGAGGCATGTTGTTCCCCCTGCGCGTGCGGCGCGAGAGCGGGTATAATGTCCTTGCAAAATAATGAAACAAACGAATATCCAATTTAGCCAAACTTCCTTTAGAAAACACTGACGCACATGTGTCTAAGTTGCATATTTTTGCATATTAGATCATGCCCAATCGCTCCATTTCGATTTTTGCAATGGAACCCGTACAGGCATCCTAGCTTCTTCTCAAAACTAACGAAAGTAGTATTGAGATGCATCTTCAAAGTCATTGGTTGACGTGTCCAGCAACAAAATTGAACAGAAAATGAAAGATGATGCAATAAGTTGTATATGTCAGCTCAAACTCCTTAATTTTATTTTTGGAGCTGCGCGTAATTGTCATTGAGGTCCATACAGGTCTGCAATCATAATATATAGACTCCAATAAATCTCCTATTTTGTATTATTTGGTGGTTCATTTGCCGACTGAGCCTTTAAATGCCGAATGAGAGAAATTGTTTGGGGATGAGCCCCTCTCCTCATTCGCTGTCCCCTGCAATAAAAAAAATCCACGCAAAACCACAGCCAGAGATAACAAAAAACCAAAACCAGAACGTCTGAACAAATAACCTTGTGAACTATGATTATCAGACGCTACCTTTTGGGTTGTTAAAACGACCGTTTATTCTAAGGTTCGGGCCAAATTTGGGTTGTCTTTTTTTAGAGAGGGGGCGAGGCTGGGAGGGGGGCGAGGCCGGGAGGGGGGGGGGGGAGGGCTGGAACTTATATTATCCAGTACAAGCGTTGATGGCGCTGTTACCTTCCAACAGTGGACAGACTGGCTCCATGCTATTATTCTGGTAGCCCAAGAATATGGACGTGCGGGAGGCAGGGAGTTACGCTTCCAATATTTTCAGTGATGAGAAATAAAATTTCGTATTCGTAAAGTCATCTGAACGGTAAATGAAGTAAACGTTATAAATAATTCCTTACCCTTACAGAATTGTGACAGAGTCTGATGAAAATGACTCAGTTAAGTGGAAATGGATCTCTTGTCTCGAGATAAAATTTCGTCATTTTTAGGTGAGTGATTCGCTAAATGTTGGCGTTCCGTTCAATTGGACTTGAACACGTTGAACATGTAAATGAGTTTCGAAAGCTGCTGCCAACTGGATCTCTTGTCTCGAGATAAAATTTCGTCATTTTTAGGTGAGTGATTCGCTAAATGTTGGCGTTCCGTTCAATTGGACTTGAACACGTTGAACATGTAAATGAGTTTCGAAAGCTGCTGCCAACTCGGCGATCGTAATGATCGTGTAGTGTAGGGCCAGGTTCCTATAACTAGTATACAAGGGAATAAAATCCACTTTAAAATTATTGGACCTACCAAACTAGTTGGCGACAAATAAACAGGCATGTCGTAGATATAGGGCAGGGTTTTGATTTTTTGAGGGAAATTTTGGGGTAGCCTAAAGTCTAAACATGGTAAAATGATGATGACAGTGCGGCAACAACACGCGACCCGAAAATAAAGATGGCGATCACAGCCCGATGTACCGTGAGCATGCACGACGCGCTGAATCGCAAGGCACAAACCACGCAGGAAAATCATAATTTCTAGTTCTACCCCAAGAATCTGTTCAAAATTGCAAACCAATGAAACGGGTGTCATTAGAATTTTTGAGCAATAATTAGCCCCAATTAGCCCCATAAATGTGGCCTATTTGCTGGACTGCCTCCGTAAACATAGGCCACACATCCACATGTACAAAAATCGTGTCGACTTTGCCAAATTTTGATTTTCACATTTAGGCTTAGTTTGTAGGTTTTTTTGCTTTAGAAGCATACTCACCCTCTTTATAGGCTAATCAGAAAGTGCTGCCTTTTTCAGATGTAGGCCCTATATTTTTTGTGAAATTTCCAGATTCATTTTTACACGTTTGCGTATCAAAATTTCAACATGAAATTTCACAAAAATTAGACATCTGAAAAAGGCAGCACTTTCTGACTAGCCTATAAAGAGGATGAGTATGCTTCTGAAGCAAAAAAATCCTACAAACTAAGCCTAAATGTGAAGATCAAAATTTGGCAAAGTCGACACGATTTTTGTACACGTGGATGTGTGGCCTATGTTTACAGAGGCAGTCCAGTAAATAGGCCACATTTATGGGGCTAGGGCCCTATATACTTCACGATCGTTGATTGTTGTTTAAAATCTCGCTTGACATGCTTGAGAAATTCCAGCTCCAACATTTGTCCAATGGCAATGCCCATCGAGACATGAGGATTCAACATGTAGAGCTGGAGGTCAAATATGTTGACCTCCTAGTGTTTTGCCAATAAATAATACAATTACAGGAATTTTTCTTATTTACAGGTTATTAATTGCTGAGATCACACTTTGAATTGACCCCAAGACCCCAAGGATTCACCATGCTGTATGTCTTCATGGTTAACACGGGCTCCATGCTCACACTGGACATGGCATTGACCATGGAAAGGTATGGATTTAATACACTTCCTTGTGATGTAGGCCTAATTCGTTCTGGTTCTTATTTTGGAATGAATACCACACTGGTACGTCAGTTATCTGCCAGTAGACACATCAATGTTCACCTTGTGATTTGGCCGAAGTGTCATGGCCTAGTGTGGAGTGTCATGGCCTAGCGGTTAAGAGCACCAGACTCATGCTCTGGTGTTTCAGAGGCAACAGTGGCGTGGATTGGAGCCCACCGGGTGGACACTTGTGCCCTTGAGCAAGGCACTTAACCATTATTGCTTCGTCCTTCGGGTGGGACGTAAAGCTGTAGGTCCCCTGTGTTGTGTAATCCAATGCACGTAAAAGAATCCAGTGACACTTATTGCTAAGAGAAGGGGTTTGCCCCGGTGTTTCTGGTCTCCTGTATAAACTCCCACGTGGAGTATTTAGGAGATGAACCAACCAAGAACTAAGACAAATCCAGAAAGCTCTGGAAATGTGAACACTTTTTTCGAAAAATGTGTTTTTAGAGCACACTTTGGATGCACGCATCAGCTCGGCAGCAGACGGTCTTGGCGGCAATTTGTGACATTAGTTATTGATGTATGCGGTGTGCATGACGTGACATCGACACACGTCACCACCTGTACCCAATGATAGTGCAATACGTCATCATGAATATTTAATTTGTCGTGATATTGAGTGTATTAAATATTCATTAGCCTTATACTTTAAAAATATCAAATCGTCCCGGAAAGATTTCCATATACGAAGTTCACTCAACACCCTGTGTACAAACCCTTTTGAGATTGGACTGAAAAATTCTAAGTGTTTTCTAAGAAAATGCTTGTATTTTCTCACTGCTCAAATTGACTTTGATGACATGAAATTGCTATCTGGGGGCTTGTTAGTCAGTGCAGAGGAAAATTAGTGAACTTCGTATATGGAAATCTTTCCATAGTCCCTTACTGGCAACGATCGTTGGACTAGTGTAGGGGATAAGGCTGGTGTGATTAAATAACAAGATTGCGGGTTCGAATCCTGGTGGCGTAAGTAACTGGTAAATAAAGAGGATTGGAGGAGGGTAGAGAGTGAGAATCGAGGAGGCCGGGAAAATAGGTGAAAGAACCATAGAAAGTAACTTTTTGACGTTTGAAAATTGATTGTACTTGTACGGTAGACCTACCCTTATTTAACTGGTTGCCCCAGTTAGGATCCACTGTTCTCCCATGGGTCCCAGTAAAGAGAAGACAATGAGAAGAAATTACACTTTTAGATGTAGGAGGAAAAGCCTAGAAGTATGTTGTGAGGAAAACCCACGGAATCAGGCAGGGATTGAAAACCCAATCCACATATTGGCCCAGGCGGGAATCGAACCCGGGTCACAGCGGTGGAAGGCGAGGAAAGTACTGCTACGCCAGCCTGACTCCCGTATATATGTATGTTCCTGATGGTAGTCGTTTTAGTAGGAAAACCTCTGGAACCAATAATTACTGGTAAATGAGCAGTTAAATTAACGAATGTTCGAACTGATTTGTGTATCGTCCAGTGTGCAGAGGCTGCAGGAAACCCTTGCCGCGGAGTACCAGTTACCGATTGACAAGCAAGTGTTGCTGATTAGCGGTGGGCAGAGCCTGGATCCGCACATCCGAGTCTGCAGCTACAGTGCCGGAACGGTATCAATCTAAAATGGCCTCTTTTTTATCTTTTTTCCCCCCAAAAAGGTGTTGTGATAGACTCTGTGCATTAAGACTACTGAGACCTCCAGACGGAGGGACACACCGCGTGGGCGTTCTGGTTCGCACACGTTTGGCACACAGTGGGCACGACTAAGTTTATTCTGAATCTTCACAAATCCATAATTAAATTGTATCATTAACCCTAACCCTGCTGAATCCAACAGGATCCAACTATGTCACATATCGATGGAGCCTGTTGGATTGAGCAGTAAACCCCTTGTGTACATTTCTCATGCAAAATGTTGGATTCAGCTGGCAACTGAACCGCATTATCACGCTATGTTGGACTCAGTTGGATTCAGTAGACAACTGAGATAAGGCACAGTTGATTGAGCTGGAAACTCCGGTTGGACTCTGTTGGATTTAGCAGGGTAGTCCTGAGGAACTACATGTACTAGGGGGTTTCTCGGAGGTTGTGCAGAAGTTTTAAAAACAACACCATGACATGACTCTTTCCCTGCTCCCTACCCTTACAGGATACCAACCCCATCTTCCTGTTCAGTAAGGGCACCATCGAGTCCGCCACGCCGCCAGTGACGTCCAGCATGCTGCAGAGCAAAGAGGAGAAACTGCGGCTGCAAGTGGAAGGCCTGAAGAACCTACCTCACAGCTACAGCGCCGTGGTGGCACGCACCCAACTTGCATTGGTATGGTGGATTTCGTCGGATTATAATAGCATACAATTACAGCGTTGTGAAAGGAAGTTTAATGCTCATGACAGCTAATTAACCATAATATTTAACCCTTACTCCCTAGGCCTGTTTGCTAGGATGTAGCCTCAATCCTGCAAAATCCTCCAATTGGCCTCATGGAAAAATAGCATTAAGTCTCAATCCTGCAAAATCTTCCATTATTTCTTGAATATGATCTGTGAAGGGGTGACCACTGCCTAAATCCTGCAAAATCCAGTGGCAAATCCAACCCTTACCCCCTAGGCCTTTTTGCTAGGATGTAGCCTCAATCCTGCAAAATCCTCCAACTGGCCTCATGGAAAAATAGCATAAAGTCTCAATCCTGCAAAATCCTACATTATTTGTTGAATATGGTCTGTGGAGGGGTGACCTCTGCCCGAATCCTGCAAAATCCTGCAGCAGGGACTGTCAATATGTTGAGGCTTGGCCAGTGACATCCTGGAGCAGTACGGAGGATTTCAAGCATAATCCAAGCCTATATTTTTGCATGGCTGAGCAAAAACAACACAAGTCTGGCCCAAAGCCTTGACAAAAGTGCATCCTCCAATATCAGTAATGCACTTTTGCCATGAAACCTCAATCCTCCAAATTCCGCCACTTTGGCAAAGAGGGTTTTGAAGGATTCAGGGTGGTTAGGATTAAAGAGCCCATGCAATGTAATTTTTTTTTATTGGAATCCTTGGAATTGCACCTTTGTGCCATACAACGTACAGAACCGACAAATTTTAGCAACCCGTGCGCGTCGTGTCTAAAGCTTGCACACACACATTCTCGTTTGATAACGAGAAATTTCCAAAGATACATCTTGAACCATTTCTTTGATTTCTATACAGCAATTCCACGACCTTGCCAAGGATAATCTCCGTCAGTGCGAGGGCCTGGTTCATGATCAGCATCTGCAGCAGCAGGGCTGGATGGCCGTGGTAGCCAATCTCGAAGACATTACCAGGTAGAAGCTGTGTTGTACAGCGCGTCCCAAAAGACCCACACCATTTCTTGCGAGGCTCTAACGTTGTCGGAGAACACATACCATTATTTGTGATGCGATCAAGCTTAATGAGTCGTTTGTTGACCCCGGTCAAAAATTGTTTTATTACAGATTTGAAAAGAGCACAATCTCAGCATTACTGCTGTGAAAACCGCATGCTGATACCATCTTTAGTTTCAAAATTATGGCAGTCGGAACACCAAGAGATGTGATGAAGTGATATGATGAAGAGGCCCTATTTTGGCCTGAATCTCCAAATGATAATTCCTGACAAACGACTCCTGTGGCTTGATGGCATCACATTTGTTAATCGTTTTTAACCCTAACTCCCTAGGCCTTTTTGCCAGGATGTAGCCTCAATCCTGCAAAATCCTCCAATTGGCCTCATGGAAAAATAGCCTCAATCCTGCAAATTCCTCCATTGTTTCTTGAATATGGTCCATGGAGGGGTGGCCACTGCCTGAATCTGAGTGTAATGGCCCCACTTTGGAACTCTGCAACCAATGTAAAGTCCAATTTTCCCGAACCCATTTTTTTTGTGTGTGGACACTAGTGCCTTCGACCAGCGGGCCAGCGCATTCAGACTGAGCATGACTGAGTTTCTGGAAGAGCGCCCTCAGTTGGTGACCCAGCTGGCGGAATTCGGAGACGTACTGCAGCTGCTGGAGAAGACTCCGTTGCTGCCCTGCCTGCTAGAGGAGAGCAGTGTGGTCAACAGAGACACGCTGGGAGAGGGCGGGACTCTCACCCTAATGCAGTGGATCAGTAGTCAGGTGAGAAACAAAAATCAGAGATGCCTCTTGCTTCTTCTTTTTTTTTTAAATCTCACAATATTCCGTTTTTCCGGCTGTCCAAAAAAAAGAAAACTGGAAAAAGAGAAGGAGAAACTGTGGAAATGCATTGATTTTTACCCAATTAGCGGTCTCATGTAGGCCTGAGAAACAACAATCAGAGATGCCACTTCCCCCTTTTTTTTTTTTTAAATCTCACAACATTCCGTTTTTCCGGCCGTCAAAAAAAAAAAAAAAACTGGAAAAAGAAAGGAAAAACTGTGGAAATGCATTGATTTTTACCTCATTAGCGCTCTCGAGTTTAGTACAGTCATGTAGGCCTGAGAAACAACTATCAGAGATGCCACTTTCCCCCTTTTTTTTTTTTTAAATCTCACAACATTCCGTTTTCCGGCCGTCAAAAAAAAAAACTGGAAAAAGAGAAGGAAAAACTGTGGAAATGCATCGATTTTTACCTCGTTAGCGCTCTCGAGTTTAGTACAGTCATGTAGGCTTAAAAAACAACAATCAGAGATGCCACTTTCCCCCTTTTTTTTTAAATCTCACAACATTTCGTTTTCTGGCCGTCAAAAAAAACAAAACCGAAAAACAGAAGGAAAAAAACTGTGGAAATGCATTGATTTTTACCTCGTTAGCGTTCTCGAGTTTAGTACAGTCATGTAGGCCCACATGTTGTAAGGATGCGCACGCACGGCACAACGTTGTTCGTTGAAGTGCATGGCTAGGACTATGACCTGGACCAGAACCATGACCAGGTCCATATCCATGTCCAATTCAGTGACCAGGACCATAAACATGACCAGCACCAAAACCATGACCATGATCATGTCCTGTGACCTGATCATGTTCAATTCCATGACCAGGATGACAAACATGTGACAAACATGTCCAGTTTCATGACCAGGACCATGAACATATCCATGACCATAAACATGACCATGTTCATGTCCAATTCCATGACCATAAACATGTCCATGACCATAAACATGACTAGCACCAGAACCATGACCATGATCATGTCCATGACCTGACCATGTCCAATTCCATGAACAGGACGATGAACATGTCCAATTCCGTGACCAGGACCATGAACATGTCCATGACCATAAACAGGACCATGTCTATGTCCGATTCCATGACCATGACCATGAACATGTATACGACCATAAACATGACCATGTTCATGTCCAATTCCATGACCATGAACATGGGCATGACCATCAACATGACCAGGACCATATCCAATTCCACGACCTTGACCATGAACATGACCATGGCCACGATTAAAACAATGTCTGTTTGATGTGACATGTGATTCTCTCTGCCATGTACATGTAGGATCAGCGAAGCACTCTGCAACAAATGGCCCAGCAATGCTCCAAGAGTCTAGATCAGTTTACCCAGCAGGTTCTTGATGGGATGTCTACTGAAATCGTCACAACTCTCGGTGAGTCTCTCTTGCCCCGAGGAAAAATAGTATTTCCCCCTCAAATTCCATTTTTCATGCCTTGTTTGGTAAATTCTACAAACAAAGTGACCTTTGATATATAGATTTATTCAAACTTTATTTATTTTGTTCCAAACTTTATCTTTGTCATGACCTTAGTACTGTCGATATTAGAATTTTATTATATTAGAATAATCGCTATATCGGAAAGACATTAACTAGAATATTGAATATGTCGATTGTTCGACGTAAAGTTAAAGACTAATAAAGATGACACTTTGATTAAAAATAAACCAATCTTAAGTCTTTCCACGGCTTTGCTCAAATTTTTAAAAATAAATCTCAGCACTGACATTCTGTCCAGAACAGCCGGTTTCTTTTGAGGTTTTACCTGTTTACATTGGGTAGGCCGCAAATTTGAGGGAATGCAGAGCACAAAGCGAAGCGGCTTGGCATCACGCGATGTTTATATTTTGAGTGATAAACACAATTTTACGTCAAGCCTCATTGCATTATACCGTAAACGTTAAACACAAAGTAAGAGCACAAACGGGAGATCTATTTTGACGATAATCTGTCGCATTTGTGATATTTTCAATATCATTCCTGAATATTGAACATTTCGATATTTCGATATGATTAAAAAATTGCTATTGGCGATATCGATATCAAAATACCCGGTAATATCAAATAATCGAGTAATATCAATATATCAACGGTGCTTACTCAAGCCCCAGAAAAAGTTTGTGTGAAGAAAGGTTTTATAAACTCTTTTAAGTTTTGCCTGATGTATTTCCAAGTGACGGAGACTTAACAGAATTGCCCAAGTGAGAGACCTAAATCATAAGCTGGCGAAAAAGCCAGAGCTTAGACAATGCCAAGGTTTCAGAAATGGCCCTATAGCTATAAACTGCATCCAGAATGACGGACATTTTTCCAATTTTTTCAATTTCAACCTCTAATTTGTAGAGGCTGTCAACAACGGAAGCATGAAGGAGGTCAAAGGACTGGGAGAAAGGTTGTTCGGTCTTGAACAGCTCCTGACAAGTGCGCAGAAGGTTCTCCAAGAACAGGCCGAGATGGCGCAGGTATTTCAAGACATTTCCGGTGCTCTAGTCTTGATCAGCTTCTGTTTTCCTTGACTAGATTTGCTTGAACCCACTGCCTTATCCAAGGCAGGGTTTCCACAGTCATGGAAAACTGCTGGAAAAATCCTGGAATTCAAAGCTGTAATGGAAAGTCATGGAATTTTGCTATTTTATAATTAAGGAGTCGTGGAAAGTTGATGTAGGTAGACGTGGACATCCGGGAGCTTCTTAATTACATTGCCTTGTCTAGTTCCCAGACCTATTTACTTAAAACTCAATGGCTCAAGCGTCTGGAGTGTTCAATGGGAAATCATAATAAGCGGTGAAAACTGGCATGCAAAATAGATGTTTTCATTGGCTGACCTAATCCCGCCCGTGCATATTCCTGGACAAAGCCATGGAATGTGGTGTTGTGAGGACTTGTGATCCAACACGCAAGTACTGGTGAAGTGGTACTTTCCTCGCCTTCACCTGCTGTGACCCGGGTTTGAATCCTGCCTGGGCCAATATGTGGGTTGGGCTTTCAGTCCCTACATGATTCCTAGGGTTTTCCTCAGAATACCGCTGTGACCCAGGTTCGAATCCTGCCTGGGCCAATACGTGGATTGGGCTTTCAGTCCCTACCTGATTCCTAGGGTTTTCCTCAGAATACCGCTGTGACCCGGGTTTGAATCCTGCCTGGGCCAATATGTGGATTGGGCTTTCAGTCCCTACCTGATTCCTAGGGTTTTCCTCAGAAGACCGCAGTTACCCGGGTTCGAATCCTGCCTGGGCCAATATGTGGGTTGGGCTTTCAGTCCCTACCTGATTCCTAGGGTTTTCCTCAGAATACCGCTGTGACCTGGGTTCGAATCCTGCCTGGGCCAATACGTGGATTGGGCTTTCAGTCCCTACCTGATTCCGCGGATTTTCCTCAGAATACTCTTCTGGGCTTTTCCTCCCACCTCTAAAACTGTAACTTCTTCTGGGACCAATGGGAGATCAGTGGATTCCACTGAATGGGCTACCCAGTAAAAATAAGAAATCAATAAATAGTACCTCGGCTACAACACTTGTATATTTGCTTCACTGACAACCCCAGGGAATGGTCCAGAACCAGACGCGAGCCAGTAACCTCAACGACACGTCGGTCCTGCCGGATCTGTGCAAGAGCCACCAGCAACAGCTGACGGTGATGTACAAGAAGCATTGCCAATTGGCCGAGATCAGCCGTCGGTGCCAGGTAGCTAAGGATGAACTGTGCCACAACCTTCACGTCAGACTCAGGTAACTTTGTCTTTATCAACTACAACTCTCCTCCCTACAAACTTGTTGGGCATCCTTGTTAGGACCTGTGACAGCCTGCGAAGAGTTGTGAGGACTTGTGAGGACATGTGAAGGACTCGTGATGACTTGTAATGACTGGTGTAGACTTATGAGGACTTAAGATTACTTATGAAGACATCTGAAGACTTGTGATGACTTTGAGGACATGTGTGGACTTGGAACGACTTTATGAGGACTTGTGGTGATTTGTAATGACTGTTGTAGACTAATGAGGACTTGTAATGACGTATGAGGACTTTTGGTGACTTTTGGGGACAAGTTTGGATGTGAGCACTTGTGTGGACCTGTGGGAATCTGTGAGGACTTGTAATGACTTCGGACTTTTGGTGACTTTTGGGGACAAGTTTGGATGTTAGCACTTGTGTGGACCTGTGGGAATCTGTGAGGACTTGCATATTTGCAAGGACTTGTGAGGACCTCTGAGGACTTGAAAGGACTTATTAAGGACTTTAAATGACTTCTGAAGACTTGCAAGCAACTGCAAGCACTTCCAAACATTTAAGAGGACTTTTGGGGACTTGTGTGTACTTGTGAGGACTTGAGATGAGGTGTTATGACTAATGAGGACTTGTGATGATCCAACTGCAAAACTGACAATATCTTATTGCATTAACCCTTTTGCCTCATTCAGGTGGATCATGTACGTGGAGCAGCAGATCAGTGCTGTCCACAGTAAGATGCTAGTCTACCACGAAAACCTGAAGCGTCTCAGAAAGCGGCTTGAGATCGTAAGGCAGGTGTACTCCGCTCCAAGGCTCTATGCGGC
The DNA here is from genome assembly GCA_029964075.1 of Patiria pectinifera. Lineage (NCBI taxonomy): Eukaryota > Metazoa > Echinodermata > Asteroidea > Valvatida > Asterinidae > Patiria > Patiria pectinifera. Next base: position 4,355,707 of record CM057138.1, on the reverse strand, counting down.
GGCTGTCATTGAGGTTTGTCGACGGAGGAGTTACGCCGATCATTTCACTGCTGTAAGTAGTTACCTGGATAGCTGGAGCAACTTTATCAAGCCGTGAATCCTCTTTTAACAGAAACACCGACTTGGCCTGTTACATTTGGCTTTTTGTACCAGGCTTACTGCCATCTCTTATCTCAAGCTGTAATCACCTTGGGGAGTTTTGGCCGATGAATGCCCAACACCAGCAGGGAAGAATTGGTATCGCTTGACTGAACGACTTGTTGGGCATGCCTATCTTTCTAAACAGGCGCCTTTATGTGCCAGCGGCCTGACCACGTTGTAGCCGCGTCCTTCGCAATTCAGCATCCCACTGCGAGTAAGGATGATTAGCCTCCCAAATTATTTTTATTATTATTATTATACCCCACCATGTTTTCTACAAACTATCCAAAAATTGGGTGTAAAATATTTTGTTTGGTTTGTAGCTCATCTCAAAGTTGGCATATGTGTTGAAAAATGTGATGTCCTTCTGTTAAAAGCAGGGATTTTTTTGGTCCTTGCAGTGTACTACTGGATTTAAAGCAGGGATTTTTTTGTCCCTCAAATGTGCATGTATGTACAGTGGAACGCTGCTATAACGAACATCGTGGGATCCTAAGAAAGTGTTCGTAATAACGATCGTTCCGTATAGCGATTTTGAACCGCCGGTACCCTCTTTTGACCAATAGTGAAGTCACTGAACTGGCTTTTCTCACATCCCGCGGCCGAACGAGGAGTTGTCACAAAACTTTAGCAATGGGTGGGAAATAATAGCCATCTATCGCTCTTCAACATTCAAACACGATGTAACCATGGGTGGTTTCCTGTTCGGGAATTAAAAGTGTTTAATACGTGTGCAACCGGTAGGTTTTTTTGTTAATCTGTTGACTTTTGTAACAACGATGTTCGGTACATTTTGTACATTGAAACTGGGAGCCAAGGATGATGTTCAGTATAGCCGAATATTCGGTATGGCAGTGATCGATATGGCGGCGTTCCACTGTATGTTGCATGTATGTATAGGGATATCACATTTTGGTCTCATTTGATGTGTTGCCTGTGTGTAGTGGGCAGGAAAGGTCTGTGAATCGTCACTCTTGAGCCACCAATCCGAAATGGATAAGAGGAGGGAGTTTGCAACCAGCATGGAGAGACACTTCCTGAATGTTCTCTTCCCTGGATTGGCCGGTGAAGTTCCGCCGTTATTTGCTGTAAGTGTTACATGTATATATATATATGCGTCATTTCGCCAGGTGCGAAACAGTGCATGTTACATCCAAATAATGGGTTTTATCTTCAAGCAAACTTGTATCCTTGATCCTGATTGGTCGATCCATGACACAGTGTGATAAGAGGCTGAATTGCACGGTCCATTACGCACTCTGCATATTGTGCTATTCCGAGATGCGGGCGACATTCCAGCTGCATGCGCTTAACCACTAAAATGTTTGTGTAAAGCGATAATCCAACTGTACTGCGCGTCAAGTTTGCTTGAAGATAAATTTGTTATCACGCTCGCGCTCGTGGAACACGGAAAATGTAGTGCGTCTGTGTCCCACATATACGGCCGAGTGGTATGTGGGACACAGAAGCACTACATTATTCCGTGTTCCACTCGTGCTCGCGGGATAACTAAGTGCCCGTGACCATTCAGCCCGGGTATGAAAAGGGCCCCCATGTAAGCTCGTCCCCTCCCAAGAAGCCCTCTCGTACCGTCCCAGCTACTGGCCTAGGAGCTGGTCCGGTTACTAATCAGGAACTCCTCTGTCCTGGGGTCTATTGTTTGCAAGTATTGACATATGTAATATGTCCAAGAAGAAACCCGCTTGTGGTTTCATATCTCAGCGAGAAACAGTTGAACACGTCCCGACATTTGGGTTTCTTTTTTTGTGTGACTTATTTGTATTTTTATTTATGTATGTATTATTTGTATTGTGTTATTTGTACAGGGTGAGTAAAAAAAACCAAAACCCAAATGTCGGGACCATTGTTTTATTGAAGTTCTGCATGCTGCACTTTCAAAATCTAGAATATGAAAACCTAATTCATAAGCTTTCTTTTAGTACATAGAATTATTCAAATCACTCATGTACTTACGGAATTTTAAACACAACCACCGTTTTAAACTTGTGTCCACGGATCACAAAAAAAGGTAAGTGTTCTTTCAGCAAAACGAGGATGTGTATGAATTGTTTTCGTTTTGCTGAAAGAACGCACACCTTCAAAAGTACATGAGTGATCTGAATGATTCTTGTAACTAAAAGAAAGCTTATGAATTAGGCTTTTGTACCCTTCATTTTCAAAGTGCTACATGCAGAACTTCACTAAAACAATGGTCCCGACATTTGGGTTCCTTTTTTTTTTTAACTTATTTGTATTTTTGTTAATGTATGTAGTATTTGTATTGTGTTATTTGTACAGGGTGAGTAAAAACAAACCGAAACCCAAATGTTGGGACCATTGTTTTAGTGAAGTTCTGCATTTGGCACTTTCAAAATCTAGAATATGAAAGCCCAAGTCATAAGCTTTCTTTTAGTACAAGAATCACTCAAATCACTCATGTACTTTTTAAGGTATGGAATTTTAAACACAACCACCGTTTTAAACTTGTGTGCACAGATAACAAAGAAGGTAAATGTTCTTTCAGCAAAACGAGAATGTGTATGAATTGTGTTCGTTTTGCTGAAAGAATGCACACCTTCAAAAGTACATGAGTGATCTGATTGATTCTTGTACTAAAAGATAGCTTATGAATTGGGCTTTCATATCCTACATTTTGAAAGTGCCAAATGCAGAACTTCACTAAAACAATGGTCCCGACATTTGGGTTTCGTTGTTTTCTTGAGTTTGACTCACCCTGTATACTTTACTTTTGATGTGTGCTGTAGCCAAGTTATTTGGACATGGCTTATTTCCTGCATGTAGGCCAACATCTAATAAGGGACAACATTTGCAAACATCGAAATACAAAACTACCAAGTTTTTACGAAATACCTTGCTAGGATGTTGGTAAATGACAGTTTAAAAGCACCTGTAAAATTACGGCACCTGGTGTCAAGTCATTTTCAAGAAAATAGTATTTTTGTATACATTTCCAACGGTGGTCAGATCATTGGAAAAGCCTATTTTTCAACTACTGCTCCAAATTTACAGTTCTTTCAGTCAAAATTTTGTTAGCTATTGGTTACATGTTCATGAACAGGTGCAGGCCAGCTAGACTGGTTCCCTTACCGTACAATTTTCCGACATCTATAAATTTATCCATTTTATCTTAAGTGGAGTCAGGGAACCAGACTACTCAAACATTTTTATTTTTCTTGGTTTTCAAGCATTTTCGAACACAAAACTTCAAACATGTCAGTTAAACAGTATTTGATCTATTATACTAACCCTCAAATAGTTCATTTCTGAAAATTACAGCAAAAGCCAATGATGTACATTCCCTTTAAGCCTTCCATACATTCCCTTCTTTCCTTCATAATCCATACAGACAACACCTCCAGGAGAATTTGATACCAGGCTACCAGATATCACAAACGAAGACGTCGTTGCCCTCAGGGAAAAACTTCCAGAATTATCCCACATTCTTTCGTGAGTTGGCAGCATCTTTTGTCTTCTTTCTTTAGAACTCAGCAAACTTGGTATTTGTCTGTTTACCTAGCGTGGGCCACCTGAAGCAGGCTCATAGTCTAGCCGTGTCCAAAACGGATGTCCAGTGCTACTGTTCCCATGTATATGTGCCTATGCCCAAGCATCCACGACAGACCTAGACTATAGACTATTATCATGTTGCGGCCATCTTGATTTTTTTTCCCAATGAAATCAACGTAACCAAAGCGAGGCTGGAAGGAAAAGTAGTCTGGTTCCTTTTTGCACAAAAAACCATTATCATTCAGTACTGTTATTGGATACAGGGAACATGACTGATATGGTGGCAGCATGATAAAGGTCTATAGCTCTAGATGAGTGATTGGGATGCGGCCTATGAATTCGTTATGTTTCCATACCTCAGTATGCTAGCTTTCAGCATTGTAGGGCCCAATTTTAGATGTATTTTTGGTTACTTGGATGCAATTTTAACTGAAATATGTGATCATTCTGACCCAAGCTGAGTACTATTATCTTGATTTTGTTTAGCTTCCAAATTATTCTTCACTTATTTATCATCTCTATTTATGACAGTCTGTTTTGCTAAAAAGAGCACTTTTTGCTTTTTGTATTAAAATTAAAATGTATTATCTGCAAGTATGTGACTACATCCTTCTGCGGACTGATCACTGTCTGAAAAAAAAATGCTAATGTCTTGTGGTTGTTGATAAACCTAGATTTCAGATGGAGGTTTTGGAAGTTGAGGATGGTGCGTTTCAGCCAAAGAGACTTAAGGCAACTCTCTCTGATGAACAAACTCAGACGAGTATGAGCAGTCAGGAAATATGCGCCCTGAAATCCCACGATTCTGAAATCACCATCTTGAAGACAGAGCTTCCAGATCTTCCAGATCGGGAGGATGCTTTGGTCTCGGAGCTCGCTCAGCAAGGAGCCACTCCTCAGAGACCCGACTCTCTCCCGGAGGGGATGAAATTTTTATCGATAGATTCTAACAAGGTCAGCAAGAGGGCCACCCCACTCAGTCCAGATTCTCTGCAATCCTTGACCTTCCAGCACGTGGAGAGTTTTGTCTCGGCGGCTACCACCCCCGATTTGGCTCTCAGTCCCCTGGACATGTCCACCCGTGGGGAGACGCCTTTTGCGTCTCTTCTGACAGCCCCAGAAGGGAACTTTTACTCGGCAGTGACAAGCCCACTCGATGATGCAGAATCGCCGTTGAGGCTTCCAGTCACTGAGAGTTCGTCAGCGATGCTTGCCAAAGAGGTGCAGTTACTTAAGGAAATGCTGCAGGAAAAGGAGGCACGTTTAGAAGAGTCTCAGCTGAAAATGGAAGACATTCAGCATCTCTTGGAGGAGAGGGAGACGGAATTGGCATCAGTCCAAGACAAGAATAGTCTAGTTGAAGACAAGCTGAATGTCTCGCGTAAAGGAATTGCGTCTGTGGCTGAAAAATTGGAAACTACCGTTGCCAAACTGAAAGTGGATTGTTCTGAAATGAGAAACTCCATTACGGTTGACAAAATTGCCTTTGGGCAATCAATGGCCACATGCTTTTCAAAGATTGAAGTATTGTGCGATCAAGTTTGTGTCTACGAGAGCGAAGAAAAATCAAGAGCTGTTCACACGGCAAGTGAACAGTTAAAAACTCAGTGGGACATGGAGAACAACCATTTGAAAACAGACATTAGTCAATTCAAGGAGCAGATCGAATCTTTGAAACGAGATCGTCTGCAAATTCAAGACCAATTAAAGGACAAAGAAATAGAGCTTGCAAACCTGAGAGAAAAGAGCAACCAAGATTTGAAATCGCTGAGATGCCAGATGGAGGTGGAATCCCGCGACAAGGCGGCTTTGATTGAGAGCGAAGCAACAGGAGATCCAATATCTTCTGGCCAGCATCAAGGAGAAGGAAGATGCTGTTCAGATGATGAAAGAGACCACAGAAGAAGAGATTGACCTCCTGCGAGAGCACCTCTCCGCCGAGAAGGAGAAATGTCTGGAGGCTCTGAGATCTGAACTGACAGGGAAGCACGACAGAGAGCTGGAGTCCAAGCTGCGCCACCTCCAAGACACTCAGCTGGAAGAGTTGGCAGAGTTTAAGAAGACAACGGAACTGAGAGTAGATGCCGCCTGCCAAGACCTGACAGAGACTCTCAACAAGGCCCGAGAGGAGGAACTGAATGAGCTAAGAGCAAGCGCTGAGGAACAACACAGACTCAAACTCAACTCTCTGTTGGAAGACCTCTCAGGAAAAATATCCCAGATCAGGTTAGCCCATGAGCAGGCACGAGAGGACATCAGGCAGGAGTTGATATCTGCAAGGATTCAGCAACAAGAGCTGATCGACTCCAGTCAACTCAGGATGGGGAAGATGGAGGAGTCGTTTATCACGGAAAAGCAGAGCCCAGCCTTGGCCGCTGAGGAGGTCAGGAGGCATCCGCCGCCACAGCTGAGCGACTCGGATCTTAGGGCTTCTAATCCGGAGCGGGAGCTGGTGGTCGTGTTGGCAGAGCGGCAGCAGGCCTTCAACGAGGCTGTATCCAGGGTGGCTGCCTCAAAGGACAGGACTATCGAAGAGCTTAGGAAGTCTGTGGCAGAGCTAAGGGATCAACAAACTCGCAATCAAGGTACAGTCATAGGTCATAGTTTTCAGTGTCTCTGAAGGCTTGTAGTTTAAAGATATTTCCCCCAAATATGGACCAAGATTGTACATGTATTGCGTGAAGAAAGATGGTATTGCGTAAAACTAGTAGTATTGAAATACTAACTTAAGTATTATATAATACTACATGGCCATTTATATAGTATTATGTAAGATAGTATTGTGTAAATACTTAAAAGTATGAATATAGCATAATCTTGTAAAGTATTATATAACATTTGTTTTCTCACAGATTCTATTGAGAAATTACTAGCGGACAAAGGTGACCTGGACGCCGAAATGACAAAAGCTCTGCACGAGGCGCGAGAGTCGCAGAAGAGCCTACGAGAGTCTCTCCTGAGCAGAGACACTGAACTGGCTGAGCTTCAGCAGAAGCTTCAGGTAGCAGAAAGCAAGAACGCCAGCCCTGCTCAGTTATTGGTCTCCAGTGAACGGTGAGTATATGGTCTCCGCTCTAAAATAGTTGACATGGTTGATATCAAGCATGATAGTTTTCCTATTCCAACGCCAACCCCCAGGGTTGGTTTCGCTAGAAAGCCTGCTAAATGCAGCAACATGCAACACTTGTCTAAGTGACAAGCCTGCCCAATGTAGCAAGCAGGGGTGTGAAATCTCAGCTTTAAAGCTGATTTCAGCTTTTTTTGTTTTGGATTTCAGCTTTTTTTCAGCTTTTTCTCTCACTTGCTGTGTACAAAAGTATAGGAGATTTCTAAAGTTCAGTTTTTTTTACACCTTTTTTCAGCTGTTTTCAGCTATTTTTATTAGTGGTCACTCACACCCCTGATCTGCAAGATCAAGTCCTTCTGGTTTTAGGCATGCGATAGATCCCCACGCCATTGCATGCCTAAAAGCTTCCCTAGAAGTGTGAATAATTGCACGCCTCAATTCCATGGACCACAGAATTACACACCTAGAAAAACCACACACCTGGAAAAATCCAGGTGTGCCTTTTTCCACACGCCTGTGATTTTCAAATCAGAAGGACTGAAGATCCATCAGGTCACAAATCTCAAGGACAAACTGCCTCAGAGTCTGTGGTCGCCAACAGCAGCAGGAAACGACTGTGGCATTGTTCAATGGGACTGGGTCTCATTGTCTTGCGTCTGGCAGGGTTAGGGTTCATAGGACTTCCCCTTCTGGATGTAGGCCGGGTCTTGACGGAGCCCTATTCTCCTCTCTGTGAGGCACTGTGGCCATTTAGAAATGGTTTGTGAACTGTTCACGGTATACGAATATTAAAGCTCTTTAGACTGTTCGAGGGTTACGAATTGAACCGTTTTGGCCTTTTGGCAAGACCACCAGATGGCTTGGGTCTTACACACCCCACAAGTGGCAAACAAAGGAATCACTTGCCAGCAATATAGAAATAAATGTATGTACAGTTGAGTCTCGTTAATACAAATTTGTTCGGACCTAGCCAAATTGTTTGTTATATCAGAATTTTGTATTAAGACGAACATCAGTCCCATTCATTGTGCACATAAATGCACAGTCGGGACTAAAGCTTTATGTTTGTTATAACCAAAATTTTGTATTAACAGAGTTTGTACTAACGAGATTCGACTGTATTAACCCTAACTCCCTAGCATGATTTCTTAAGAACCATACCCATCCTGGCAAATTCCAACATCATATGGAAAACGGCACACACATATTTCTAACTTTGATTCTGGAGGTGTGCCAACCCAATGTAAAAGACTGTCAGTTTAGGGGCACTGTGCCCATTCTGACAGATTCCAACAAAACATGCCGTTGGGGTTTGATGGATTGAGCTCTGTTAGGGTTAACGAATGAATAGATTGCTGGTGAGGTTTTGTTGAACAAAGTATCACCTAGATCACTGGACTTCATTGGCCAAGCTGCAGATAACACCACACTCATCCACCAGGTCCAGCTATGGTGTCTTTTCCTTTGGCCAAGAGGAGGATCATTGCTCTTTTGTGTGGCTCCACAACTGGAGGTGGTGAGTGCACTCACCATGAACCGTTCTGCCAATTTTCTCTTTTCTGCTGTTTACCGGTTCATTAACCATGTCTAAAAATTAAGGCCATGACGTCTGAAGGAAGGTACAAAAAAAATTAAGATCAATTGAATTGTTTTCGTTTTGTGTACAAGGGATACCATGAAGACCGCTTCGGCTACAGAGGGCAGGCTCCAAGCGTTGTTGAAAGCGAAGGAACAAGAATGCAGCGCCCTCAAGCATCAAGTGGTGAGATGCAATTTTTGTTCTCTTTTTTTTTTAAATATTGGGTTTTTGCCATTTTGCCATAATAGAGTCTTCCTGTTATTCACTTTTACAACTGTGGCAGAACGTATTAAACCTAACTCCCTAGGCCTTTTTACTAGGATGTAGCCTCAATCCTGCAAAAATCCTCCAATTGGCCTCATGGAAAAATAGCATATAGCCTCAATCCTGCAAATTCCTCCATTTTTTCTTGATTATGATCTGTGGAGGGGTGACCACTGCCTGAATCCTACAAAATCCTGCGGCAGTGACTGTCAGTATATTGAGGCTTGGCCAGTGACATCCTTGAGCAGTAAGAAGGATTTCAAGCATAATCCAGGCCTATATTTATGCATGGCTGAACAAAAACAACACAAGGTCCGGCCCAAGACCTTGACAAAGTACATCCTACGAAATTAGTAAAGAACGTTTGCCACTTGTAACCTCAATCCTCCAAATTCATCCACTTTGGCAAAGAGGATTTTGAAGGACTTAGGGTGGTTAGGGTTTAATGGACACTACTTCCAGTGCAATTTGCAATGGTAAAATGTTCTTTTGCCTATTTCTAGTAACATATTTACATGTTTGGTAGTTCTAAGCTTGCGCAGTATGTGACTTGCTTAGTGTGTGACTGATGTCGTGTCTGTTCATGGAGGTGTGTTTCTTTGTTGGCTTCCTGTTGGTCTGTCTGTTTGTTTGTTGGGGTGTCTACCTGTTTGTTTGGTTAGTTTGTTTGATTGTCTTTCCTGTTTTGGTTGTTTGTCAGTTGCTGTTTTTAATTGTAATTGTTTGTTGTTTGTCCTTGTTGAATTTTGTACGGTTGCTGCTTGTCATGTAGTTGTTGTTCTAAATTAGGTAAATGCTATTAAAACGACTTTGACTGTATACTACTATAATGCCATATTTTAATAGTTTTAGTTAAAGGTCGGCCCAACATGACCCTGAAAACACCCATCGAGCTAGAAACTGGTCTGAGTGGTCCATCTCTTTCCAACACTAACTGGCTCGACAGGGACAGTTGGGCCCAACTCATCAAGTCATCATGAAAATGAATGAATGAAGAAGAAGAATAGTTTTGACTGTTTAGAATCAATTTTATCTTGTAATATAGCCAGCCATATTTTAACGTTTTAATTACACCAATCTTAGTTTCATTTTTATTCGTACAAGTGAATTATTTGTTTAAAAGTTAATATGATGTATTTTGTCACTTTTAGACATGATTTTAAACGAATCCCACCCTTTAATAGTTGCCAATAAAATGATCTTTACCTTACCTTAGCTCATTTGTGCCCAGTTCAGGTACTAGCAAAAACCTGTACTTCAACCTTATCTGTATGGTGTATGCAAATACAGTGCGAGTCAAAAAAAAATACACTTTTAAAATTGGACATAGTTTTATTCTGTAGCAATTTAGATACGATAATTTCATATGTACTTTTAGAGTAACTCTTCCTGCTTCTTTTGGTGACATTTTCACTGGATTAGTTTTTATGCATGACTGCACAGGAGACAATTAAAGGGGTCGGGTGAAATCTGACTTGCGCCAACTGGTCAGGGCTGGATAAGAAAGAAGCAATTTAAAAGAACACAACCATTGTCTAACAAAGAGACAAAACAGGATTTCATTAGCTTTTAAACTTCGTGTTCAGTTAAAACATTAAAATTAAATTATAAAGGCAATTAAATTCCACGGTGTCATAGTCCTCAACATGGCCACCATCTCATTCAATGCACAGCTGGGCTCGGCGCATCGTTCCTGCAACAGCACAGCGAATCACTTCCCTGTCTTGTCTGAGAATGTCAATTTCACGAGTTATTCTTTCCTAAAGGTCATCCACATCTGCCTACTGAAACTCTTGCAAGCAAGATCCACAAATCTGAACTGATTATGCATTCCATGACCAGAACCAAACAATGGTTGTGTTCTTTTAAATTGTCTCATCCTTATTCAGCCCGACCGGTTGGCACAAGTCAGATTTCACCCGACCCCTTTAATTGTCTCCTGTGCAGTCATGCATGAAAACTAATCCAGTGAAAATGTCACCAAAAGAAGCAGAAAGAGTTACTCTAAAAGTACATATGAAAATATCTTTCCTATATTACTGCAGAATAAAACTATGGCCAATTTTAAAAGTGTATAGTTTTTTTTGGACTCACACTGTAGTTACTCTGGTCCAACCAATGCCCCAAAACTGGAATCACAAAAACGAAATGATCGTGAATCGAACGATGAAATTATTCCATGCCATTTCTTTTCTCAGATGCAGTTAAGAGTATCTCCAGGTTCTGCGTCAAGGGCAGAAAAAATATCTATTATAGAGTAAGTCAGGCATGAGATTTCTCAGACTTATTGTCTAAAATCAGACTTCTTGAATCCGAGCGAAAGACATGATCAGTGTAGAACGAATGAATCTTTCAGACCTTCAACCAATTTTGAAGGTTAGGCCAAAAAAACCCAAAAGTCTCCGGATTCTGGTCTGGGCGTGCATCACCGTAGCCGTGCCATTGGCAAAATTACTAAAAAAAGGTGTCCAATGTAAGATGGTGTCTCAAAAGCGCCAAACTCACTGGTTTGACCGGAATCCTGCTGCTGCACAGTTTTAACATGTTTTTAGATGGGGTAACTATTGAATATAAGCTTTACTCGACCTCTCTGGGCTCCCATATATTTTGCACTAAATTTAGTCGGGCACCATTTGCAGATGCTGTTGTAATTTTGTAATTGTGCGTCTGGAAGCCAGACTGAGGGAGCAATGGTTGTGTATCTGGAATCTGTAAACGCTTTTTAATTAGCGCAATATGTAAGGGAGCAGACTAATGACCAGCCTTGGCAGCACACGCACGATGTTGATGTCGCTGGTATTTTTTGTGTATTTCTCTGCTCTTTGTCTTGACTATCCAAATTTCCTGAAGACTGTCCGTGTCGTTCAAGATCATAAGTGGGTGCAGAATTCTCAGGCCTAATGGCCTTACTGAGGTCACCTCAAGCTCCACCCTGAAGGAAACTTTTAAGAGTAAGGGAATGAAGCGTCATCTGCAATATCAGCCGACATTTCAGGAAAAAAAAGTAGGGAAGAAAACTGTTGAGGCAATCTCCATACTAGAAACGGGAGATTTTGTTATTTTTGGTCTTAGCATAACCAACTGCAACTGATCAAACAAAGGTAGGGTTAAGTAATGGGCACTTGCTGTTTTTTCTTCAGCATAAGCGTGGGAGACCTAGTGCTAATATTCTTTGAGGAACCGAGGGACAACTATGTCGTCTTCAGCATCGAGCCGACACTCTACTTCGTCCACTCGGAGTCGCTCGCTGGGTTGGATCTTAAACACCACGGTTCAGCGGGCCCAAAAAGGTACACCGGCTATACAAGCCCAATGCCATGGCGCTGTTAAGGCCAAGTTTTTTTGCAGTGTTGTAGTGGAGTACTTTTTTCCCAAATACCGAGTACTGCCGAGTACTTAGGTTGCCAAGTACGAGAACAAGTACTTGTACCTCCGAGTAAGAGTACTTCTATTTCGGAATACAGCCATATGGCAAATGGTTCATTGTGCGTATTTGGCCCAGGCCCAGTCAGACCGATATACAGACCCACTGTAGGCTAGCTGTTAAATGTGTTTGCCGGACGTACTCAGAGGAAAATCAGGAAACTTTGATTTCTCCGTAAGCCAATCAACCATTTCAGACTGCAAGTATCGATAAAATAAGGCCGTGGTATTAGTCAAGCTAAAGCATATTTTTTGGAGAGCTTTGCTATTCGAGTATGAGTACTTTGATGATCGAGTACAATTTTGACATGTCAAGTACGATTATTTTGCTGCCAGAGTACAAGTACTTTGATATTTATTTGAAGTACGAGTACGAATACTCTAAAACAAGTATTCGAATAACACCCGAGTACGACTACCGAGTACAGGTACTACAACACTGTTTTTCTGTTGACACAGCCTCTGTCTATTTCATGGAGCAGTATAAGCAGTATTAAGCACAGCAAAAGGCACGCTTGCTCTGGAGGAAAAAGTTCCTTAACCAGTTCACGCCGGGATTATTTTGACAAGAACGGAACAAGGTGCAGGATTACTTTTCACTCGACCTCAAGCCAGGCAGGTTGAAGCCATCACCCTTGGGCAGCACACTCATATTTCCGGCCTTGCTTGCTGCGAGCTAGTCGCTTACATCATTTTCAAGCCTCGTGTTTATTCATCATCCGTCATCCGTTCTGAATACCGCAAAACCTTTGCGGGTATACACGTCACCCGGCGCAAACTGGTTAAGTCAATGATGTAACAATAAACATCTCCATGTGCGCAACCGTTCATAAACACCGTGAAATAGTGCTTAAGGCTAACTTATTTTTCTGCTTAAGTTCGCTTTTCCGGTAACTGTTAAACAGCGGCATGAAATTCGCCCCAGTAGAGGGCGCTTTGTCACTCCTCATGAGAGCTCCAGTGGGAGGGACCACTAGTCTTATTCGGAACTTGACCGCACTACGCATTTTCTTCTAAAGCCTTAGCATCTTCCCATGAGCTTCAGGCGTCGTCAGCAATTTATTTGAGTGTCTCTCCCAGTGGTCTCCCCCAACTCGCCCTTTCTGACCCTTCAGGGGTACCAGTGCACGGAGCCATTACAGTGCGTTAAATTTTTTGTAAACTACAAACTGATGTAACACATTTTTTGACAAGACCACACGGTGATCAGCTGATTTCCTTCTGAGGACAAAAGAAACAAAATATGTGATGCGATCAAGCTACGTGAGTCGTTTGTTGGGAATTTTCATTTGGAGATACACGCCAAAATAGGGCCACTTCATCACATCACTTCATCACATTTCCTAGTGTTCCGACTTTCATAATTTTTTTAACTAAAGATGGTATCGGCATGCGGTTTTCATAGCAGTGATGCTGCGATTGTGCTCTTTTCAAATCTGTAATAATTTTTTTTTAACCGAGTCGACAAACGACTCATTTAGCTTGATCACATCACATATGTTGTTTACGTTGACATAACAACTGTAATGCATATTACACGTCCAAAATATAAATTAAAAAAAAAAACCCATCTTTTTGGTCTATTTATACAGACAGTGGATTATTGGAAGGGTAACGGACAAGGAATACTGCCAGGCAAAAAAGGTGAGTTTCGCACAGATTGGAGAAAAAAAAGGACAAGATACGTAAAGCTGGTACCAGAGTGCAACATTTCCATGCATTTCATTTAGAGATTGGCCATTCACTGGAAGTTTTTTCTTGCATCTGGTCTACACAATGGGCACGATTTAGCCCATTCATTGACGTTACAGGTCATCCTGTAAAATAACACTGCCCGGCTCACAAGTTACGGGGAGTCAGCCAGTCAGTAAGTCAGCAAGACGAGTGCAAAGCAGACAATAGGCTTGCCCTACTGAACTCTATACAAATACACAGAAGTGTGTATTTCCTGCAGTCGGCGACCCCCTATTGTCCCTCTTTTGTTTGTAGTGCAACTTTTTTGGAAGACCTCCCACGGGTTTTGTGCTCGATCGTAAATTGGAGACCTTCGGGAAATTGGAAACTCTATTGTCCTCTTTTGTTCAACGCCCCCTATTGAATGCAGAAACAAAGTCTGGATAGCTGATGCCCATACACATGTCGCATGGTTGAATTTACATTATGACCAGTTTTCTTCCAATCTTGCAAAAATGGCAGCGTAAGAACACAAGCACCATGGTTCCCATCGGGGCTCGAACCCATGCACCATCACACATGAGAGGGACACCAATACCATTGGACCGCAGTTCACATTTGGTTTTATTAATCAGGCATGCAACTTTTCCTCGGATCAGCTGATTTCCTCTTTTTGTACTTCCCAAGTGTGCCATTGAAAATAGAAAAACACCGTATAAAGTCTTGGAAAAATTTGAATTTCCTCTTTTTTTTGTGACTTCCCAGTTGCATGCCTGATTAATTGAATTGAAGGTTTTTTTTATTGTTCGTACCATTCTCGCAGTCCGAAGACTGAATTGCGATGGTTTACAATTTACAATTAACATAAATCATTAAAAGAAAAAAAAAAACATTTATACATATGTTCGACATTAAAGTATTCTAAAAAGACCATTATTTTTTTTTATGCATAATGTTAAAACATAGAAATATTCTAAAAAGACTCTTATACAAACATGTGGATTAAAAAATGTTAAAATGCTACCCAGACTAGATAAAAAAAAGAACCGTGTTTTGTACATCTACACGCCTTTCAATCACATAGTGATAAAAAGAATGCATTGTGTTTTACATCCAGACATAACCATTTTATTACATTACATTAGGTGTTTATTAATGAGTCTGACTAGGTAAGGCAGATAAAATGCCAGGTTTTGGTTACAAAACAAATCAAAATTTTGGAAAATGGCATGGGTATGTATGGCATGGGTAATTGCCCACAGATAATCACTCTCTACGGCAATTGTTCATTTTTCAGGCCAACAACCGCTTCAAGGTGGCCATCGGGACCAAATTCTACCGAGTGAAGGCCAAGAAGTATGACATGAGGCAAGACCAGGGCAGCCCCAAGTGAACAAAACAAAGACATGAGGGACTCCCAGTGGTCCAAGGTGGACTGTGGGGGCGGGGGGCACCCCCAACCCACTCAAGGTCTTTGCTTCCTACCAGATTCAAGGGGGTAGGGGAACTTATACCTTTTGTTATCCTCCTGGCTGGCAGACACAGGCATGCAACTTTTCCTCGGATCTGCTGATTTCCTCTTTTTTAACTTCCCATGCATGCCATTAAGAATAGAAAACCACTGCACAAAGTCTTAGAAAATTTAAATTACCTCTTACATATATGCGTTATTTTTATGTTGTAAATCGAGGACACACACGTGCAACATCATCAACTAATCGAAGACAGAAACCAAATAGAGGACTCCTCAGTTGGAAAACTTGTACAAAACCAATGAGAGTTGCTTCAAGTATAACAAAGGGAAGAGGAACAATAGAAAATCCTCCATTTATACCATAAACAAAGATCAGTTTGTCTTACATTCACTATGTGGACTTGTGAACAAAAGATGTCCACATAATGCAGGTTGTGTTGACGTTATGTGGACTAAGCTGAGTCCACATAAAGTTTCACCCTCTCTGGAAAACAGGTTTAGAGGCATTTTTCGGTTAGGTTTATCCGTAGCAGAATGAAGAGAAACACTATAGGGAATCATAGAAAAAAAATGGGTTGAAAGAGTTTCCACAATTTAAGTAAAGTTATTTTTTGTACCGAGTTTTCTTAACTACACGAAAACAAAGGAATGTCCACATAGCGTATGTAAAACAAACATGGGTGCGTGTGCGTGCGTATGTATGGCTGAAAGGCAGAGAGGTCAACTGAAAGTATAGTCATCAATTACAAACAACTTGATATGTGGTCATTGCTAATGGTATCTGGTAAAGTGATTAGACTCAGGCAACAGGTCCTGACAGGCCAGGCCCTGGTCCTGACAGGCCAGGCCCTGGTCCTGACAGGCCAGGCCCTGGTCCTGACAGGCCAGGCCCTGGTCCTAGGGAGCCCATATGGAAAGGAGGCCGGCGTCAAAAAAAATCCTTTCCAATATAGATATTTACGAGTTCTCTCGAGAGCTCAGCTCCAGTAGTATTACTAATGTCTCGAACATAATGTCAGTAGTAGGTCTGCTATTAATAACTCTACATGTTACTAGCTGTCTGTATAGTTTTACAAACTGCCAGGATGCCAGGGGGATTGCGCAAGTTTTACTTACAGTATTTTTCGAGGAAAAGAAAGCGCAAGCACTTCAAGAATTGTATCATGTATTTATTTAGTGCATCAGCAAATATGGTACAAGGAATAGCAGAGACGTAGCAAGGCCATTTTTATTGAGGTGGGAAAAGTTCTTGAAAATGGCACTTGCACATCCATGCTGAAATGTAGACAGTGTTTTTTTCCGGACACTTGGCCTCCGTAAAGCCAAATATTTGGTATTGGGTTGGGGGGGGGGGGTACAAAGCGGATGATCATGCACACTGTTGGAATTGCCGACGGTCACGCGAAATTCCGAAATGAGCACTGGTAAAAGGCCGCCTGTAAAAAGGCACTGGTTAAAAAAAAAGGGCACTTGTTTCAAATAAAAAGTGCACTCGTTAAAAAAAGGCAATCTTGACAAATATTGGGGGTGGAGGGAAACACTGCTGAAAAAAAGAGCACTTCAATGAAAAGGGCAGTCTATGTGGGGAAAATACCCGCCTTACCCCCCCACTTGCCACGCCTCTGAATAGCACCACCTTTCGTCGGGGATTGATGTGGCCTGCCAATTTGTTGTCGCCCCCCCCCCCCTCCCCATTCAAATTGATGCACTACTCTCCCAATGTTCCCCTACTCAGAATTTTGGGAAGGGAGGAAATACCCTTTTATTCCTTAACCCGTTATTACCGGTAAGACACGTAACATGCCCTGCCTGTTACTCCCTGTAGCGCCTAAAAATGCTGAGTGTTCAGTAATTTCAAGGATGCTTCAGTGAGTAAAATACATAATTGAGTGCCCCCTCCAGTGAGATACGCACCTGCAACTTGGACCGCATTTATGCCAGGGAGAAAAAGTCAATAACCAATTAGTATTTAAGATAATTCTCCTGCCAGTTTGTATATTCAAGAAAAACTGTGATCCTTGTCAAAATATGTTTGTCAGGCTAACCTGAAATAGAAATGTATTGTTATATAGAAATGTTACTGAAAGGAGTTAGAAATATGGTTGATCAAAAAAAAAAGTTTTTTGTTTTCAAAACCTGTACAAATATTTTTGATGCAAATCTAACTAATTTTGTGCAATATATTGTAATGTATGCCTTGTTTTGATTTGATTTATGCAACAACTTATATTTTATTATGACTCAGTAATACTTAGCCTGTATTTCAAGTGGAATTACCGGAAATGTGCTTGATTAGAGTTTACGGATACAGCACAACAGCAGTGGAAATGACGGATTATACTTTTTACAAATTTTTGTTCCAATATTAATACATGTACACGCAAGTATTTATTTAGATGAAAACGGCATGCAGGTTGTGTGAATGTGAAAATTAGTTTAAAATTCAAATAAAACACACTAATGATAACAGTTAATTGGTTGTGTATTGTCAGCATATTTGTTTGTGTGTTTGTATGTTTTGGTTATGTTGGGCTGTAACCTCGTTCCCAGGGTGTCGAGCAATACGTTTGGTGGGTAACCTGATTATATTAAACAAGTTTTTTTTTTTTGCTGAAGCAAATTTTGTGCTCTATAAAATTGGCCCCTGGTACTGGTCTTTTGTATGATTATTCATTTTTGACAGTATGCAAATTAAGCTCCCTGTGCAAGATGTGTTCTGGCGCAAACAAGTCTTGTGGTTATACTGAAATTCACAGTTTGTTCTTGTCTAGCAAAGTCTCTTTGGTGCATTGCAAGTTGGCCTCGGTCACGGTGTTGCTGTCTGTACATACTGGGGCCTGCATGTACATGATATGAGTCCAATGGGTTTAAATAAATAAAGTTACAGTGACCTAAGACCCCCCAACCCCCAAAAAAAAACCCACACCAAACAAACATGTTAAGCGTCCCCGCGCGCTTCCTTTTTGGAGGCCGCCAATTTTTTTGTGTAACCAAAACAAAATGATAAATGTTAATCAGTGACATCATTTTGGCCTCTGTCTGTTGCATCTAGCCCATATAAAGCTGGTGTCAACCTCGTCCCCAGGGTGTGGAGCGGTACGTACGCGCGCACCACTACCTGCTCTCTCACTATTGGAAACGAGGTTGGAAATGAAGTTAGCACTGGGGACGATCAGGTTCAGCTGGTATGTCATTTCCTGAGTCCAAGTGGCGGCCATTTAAAAATATATATATAGAGCCCGGTCGGTTGGCTATTTTGGAGGGGAAAAGGCCATCCTTCCTTTCTTTTGTTTTTTCAAAAAGGCTGGACTATATTTTTTGGGTACTTTTTTGTACATTTTTAGGCCTAATTAGACGTGGTGAAACTATTGAAAGTGCATCTGCATACTCGTAATTGTTCATCTTATCGCAATGCATGTCACTATGTCTATAAATTTTGACTAAATCCTTTATAATTGGCAGACAGAGTTCTAATGCTTCTAGTGGTTTAGTTTATTTTACAATTAAGTTACACTGTCCTGTGTAGTTTATTATGCTGTCTGCAACAGCTTTCGTAATTGTTGGCATATTTGCTCCGTTTTTACACTCAATCTGCCCCCTCTGTGGCAATGAAAACACTTAAAAACTTCGGGTATTGCATAAGTTGGGATCCTGAGCAGGATCCTAGCACTAATTATTCATAGATTGAACCAGTCACAGCCGAGAGTTTTGACCAATCACAACCAAGAGTTTTGACCAATCAGACGAAAGATTGAAGTACTAATGATATGCACTAGTGGAACCACATGTGCATGTGTGTGTTTACGTACGTACGTGTCACCGCATTTTGAGCAAGCCGGATCAATTTGTCCGTGAAACAGCTGGAGTGTTTTTTTAAGTTGTTTAGTTTTTGCCTCCAATTTCCAAGTCCAGTGGAATTAATTGACAGTCATCATTGGAGTGGATAGATAATCTTGGAACTCTGACTTTGGCCATATTTTGGTTGTCTCAGATTTCTTCAAATCCAATGGAATTATTTAACAGTCGGACGCTCACTACTGGAAGTCTCAGAAATACACATGATGCTCCGAGAAAATGTGCGTCGAACCCAGTCAGCCTCCATCATGCATGGGACAAGCTAAGGCCAAAAAAAAAAAGTCTCCGGTTTCTGGTATGGAGCTTGCCCCAAAAGTGGTGCGGCGACGCGGCTTTTTTTTTTTTTTACCTGTTTTTTTTTTTTTTTTGGCTTCAAATGTCGGCTGATGACTGCAAATGGTGCCCGACTAAACTTAGTGCAAATATATGGTCCAGAGAGGCCACATAAATCTTATTCTCGATCATAACCCCATCTAAAAACACGTTAAAATTGTGCAGCAGCAGAATTCCAGTCAAACCAGTGAGTTTGGCGGTTTTGAAACATCATCTTGTATTGAAAAAAAAACTTTTTCATTTTGCCGACGCGCATGGCTACGGCGACGCGCGCACATACCAGAAACCGGAGACTTTTTTTTTGGCCTAATGTTGCTTCAGCATATTCAGGCTTCAATACGCCACAAGGTCAATACCGGAATTCAAGGTAAGAAAATTCCAATAATACATTTGTGCATAGGACTCGCCAGGGTTTGAGGAAGGTTTGTTTTGTGCCACTGGGTAAAAAATAGGCCTATGTGTTACTTTCGGTTAGCCCCATAAATGTGGCCAATTTGCTGACTACCTCCGTAAATAAAGGCCACACTCCCACCATGTACAAAAGCATGGCGAACTTTGTCAAATTTTGATTTTCACATTTAGGCTTAGTTTGTAGTTGCTTTGCTTTAGAAGCATACTCATTCTCTGTATAGGCTAATCAGAAAGTGCTTTCTTTTTTTCAGACGTCTAATTTTCGTGAAATTTCATGTTGAAATTTGGATACGCAAACGTGTGCCAACGAATGCTTCTAAAGCAAAAATAAACTACAAACTAAGCCTAAATGTGAAAATCAAAATTTGACAAAGTTCGACATGTTTTTGTACATGGTGGAAGTGTGGCCTATATTTACGGAGGTAGTCCGGTAAATTGGCCACATTGATGGGGCTAACTTTCGGTAAGCCTTAGTTTGGACCCTTTTCTCTCGAGTAGCTCTCGAGTAGGCGAAAGCGCATGGCTTTGCAAATTGCGCCGAGGCAACAACTCCAGAATGAAAATGCTGTGCAGTGACTGCGGCCCCGAACAGGTTCTGAATTCATGCAAAATAACGTAGGCCTGGGGATACCGATATAAAGTACCAACAATTGCAAGACATTTGGATTTTTTTCCCGGATAAACAAGCAAGCAAATAAGTTTCATTTGACCTCGAGGGGCTATAACGATCATTGAGAATCCTATTAATGGTATGAAAGGGAACACGCAAGAGAATTTTTAGGGTTTAAAGGCATAAACAGTTTTTCCTGCCAATGATGTAACTATGACTTTCTACCTCCTTTATAGCAGTAAAAGGGAGAAATTTCAACATTTTTAGTTTTTATGCTAATGAAAATTTCCAGCTTCATGAGCCAAAGCGTGATGTCATTCAATGCAGAACAGTAGTGTCTCCACAGCTTTGTGTGCTAATAGATATCAAACTTTTCTTCATTTTCTTGGAATAATTGTTCCACTTTGTACTTCTTATTCATGTTAAACAGCTTGTTGGGACAATTATAGTAGTGGCCAATATTTCTTCAAATCTTTTTTGGGATTGTAATTTTGAAGGACTAATTTTGTACTGTTCATTTGCAATTTTGACAAGGAGAATACCTTGTGTGACAAAAGCAAAATAGCGCGCCGTCTATTTACATATGTACCGATGAAATTATTTGCTCATAATTAAAAATTACCACTTTCGTTTCATTTCCAATGAAAGCAAGTATTAAGATCTTGTATGTGTTGTTGCAAGACAAGGTAATGTGCATAAAAACACAATGAGCTAACTTTCCACTGCATGTTTCCTTTAAAGAGATATGGGCCGATGGAACGGTGGTTTACATTGCAACCAAAGTTGTCAATATATGAAAGATCTGTACCGTATAGTGTCACTGTCCAATCGGAGCACGAGTAATAAGGAGTTCCCATCTCAGGGCCTAGTATGAAAACGAGGTTAGATAAATTAGCTAGCCCGCTGGGGACGCGAGGTTAATTGGTTCAGATGGACAAATGAAACTCATTCGGTGCAATGTTTGTTACTCCAATACTGAAATTTCCCGTTTTGGTTCGGAAATTTGTGTAGGGCCTATTAGGCCAAAAAAAGTATCCGGTTTCTGGTATGGAGCTTGCCCAAAAAGTGGTGCGGCGACGCGGCTTTTTTTACGGTTTTTCCTCAAATGTCAGCTGATGACTGCAAATGGTGCCCGACTAAACTTAGTGCAAATATATGGGAGTCCAGAGAGGCCACATAAAGCTTATTCTCGATCGTAAACCCATCTAAAACACGTTAAAATTGTGCAGCAGCAGGATTTTAATCAAGCTAGTGAGTTTGACGGTTTTGAGACATCATCTTTCACTGAAAAAAACCACCCTTTTTTCATTTTGCCGACGCGCATGGCTACGGCGATGCGCGCGCATCATCCAAAGCGGAGACTATTTTGGCCTTAAAGTCCACTTTTTCAAACAATTAGTAAGACTACCTTACGCCTTTTCTGACAACTGAGGGCGCATTTTAACGTCACTTAATTTTAGGCGCACACTCAGTTTTCTGCTAAAGTTGTGAACACAAATGTTTGGTTACTGAAAACATCGAGTGCTGAAAAACACTTGGGCATAGGAGTTTGATAACACTCTTTAGACCCTTTAGGTGGGATATGTATCGTACACGAATTTTAAAGGAAAACAGTCAATGAAGAATTACGTGAGAAAAGCAAGTTCGATCGATACACAGAGCTTGTAAAACAAGAAACGGTCATAAACTACACGATTATCGTATTTCATAGGTCGTAAAGGACGATAATGTCAAAAAATATAAAACTTTAATTGTTGCATCTTTTGGGGAAATATGAATAATATCAGAATTGCATATGACTGATTGGCATCATTCGTTGATTTATTTTATGGCTTAATAATTTTAAGGAGAACTCGGTGATAAAAAAAAAAATGGAGAAAGTAAACAAATATGGATGACGTCATCATGACGTCACTGCAATTCCCATATTATTAGCAACATACACAGAAACCCGAAGTGAGTAATTTTACTCAATATCGTAACAAAATGAGACTTTCTGTCTGTGTACTTTACACAATATGGCTCAAATTAGTGTGTCACTTCACGGACAAAATCACTTATTTACTACAATAATGAGTCAAATCACTTATAGTTTGGGTTTTCTGTGTACCCTTTTGCACGACGATTGAGTTTTGTGTTCAATGTGTTTTGAAATTCGCATTTTTAAAGGAAGTCACTTTCTTCCACAAATCTGGCACATGCTATAAAGGCTACTCACGCCATAATTATACAAATCGACCATTAGCTTGATTATAGAATGTTTTTGCGCCAGCTATTATTTGAAGGACTCTATATATCTTTCGACAGGAATGCACGCTTTAGTTCGGCTTCAAAACACCTCCACAAAATTATACAAGTTGGACAAATTGGTAAACATTAACATATGCAAGTGGGCACAAAATAATGAATTGCTTGCATGCAAAATGTACGTCAAGAAGAAGCCTTGGCCTGATGAACATGCGGGGAAAATGTTTGCCCTAACTACGTGCCAATTGAATTGAGTTCGGCACGGCAATGACATATGGCGTTTGCCGTGTTGCTGTTCGCAACGACGATATCACCCTGTTGAGCCGACGAGTGGTGCTGTGCCGAACACAATTTGCCGAACTATCAACAGGGCCAAATTTGAGGTTCGGCACTACAGTAGCTCGGCGTTGAGAACAGTCCTTTCTGCGCAACTCACCTCTTACCTCAAGAGTCGATTGTTATAACACGGGCCAACATGTGTATTATTATCTTGATACAATTTTATGAGAAAATAAGAGATTTCGATTGCCAAAGGCTCTTATCATGGAATACCTTTTCACGCCCTTTTCATCGTTTTCCCGAACAGAGCTGCATAAAGATATCTCTGACATGCCATCTCATTCATCTTGTACTGACACTTATCAGTATCCAGCTAGTCAACTGATTTTGTATACTCTATTTTCAGCACAGATTTCATTGTTAGCATTTCGCAAGTAGTTGTATGAGATAAACTTTTTCCGTATCTAGTTGCGTATGCAGTTAATCCTATAACACCGTATGAGTTTGTTTCTGTATTCAATAGGAGGCGTTGAACAATAGAGGACAATAGGTCCCCAATTCCCGAAGGTCCCCAATTTGGCGAAGTGTACAAAACATATGGGATGTCTCCCTCAAAAAGTACCAAAACAAGAAGGACAATAGGGGGTCCCCGATTATGCAAATATACACTTGTAGGCGTGCGATAAATCATATTCAATTTGGAAAAATCATGACCACTAGGGTTAATCGCAGTTTAACCGCCATTTATTGGCATTTATTAAAGAGTTTTCTTTGTCTGTTCGAAACACAGAGTTTTTGGATCCTTGAGTCCTGGAGAAATGAAACAGAAAAGTCATGTAAAGATAAAAAGTATCCGCAGCTAGAAGTTTCTTCTTGTGCGAGTCATAATATATCTCTGGCCTCAAACACCTTTAGGCCTACTACGTGGAGGCCCTAAACACCTTGCATTTTGTGGACAGTCATCGACAATTGAATACCCATTGGGTTCAACCGTCACTTAATATTTGCAATGGACTCGAATGCCATTAATCATTCATCAATGAAAGAACTAAAAGCTAATCTTATCAGCATAGTCCAAGTTTGCGTACACTGTCCGCAGTGCAAACTAGGTTATTGATAGCCCAGTACGAGCGATACCAATACAGTTCAAACTTCGTCTATCACCGCTGGGCCTTTTGACGGTTGCCAAGATTTTGTCTTTCACGAAGTGATGTGTTTGGCACACCTCGATGGACAGAGTGGGCAGTGGCAATTGGTGCTGAATATTTTCTTTGGATAAATTATACGATTTCATTTTGTCCATCGATGTTTTTGGAGATCTGGTCTGAACTATGTCAGCAGTTTCTTGAGACGCACATTTCGAACGGACTTGTGACTTTTATGGAAGTCCTCTGATGGACGGTTTTGTCCTACTTGTCGTGTGTTTTACAACTTACTTACTCAAAGTAGAAAAGAATGTGTACTTTAATGGTTGAACACCCTGTACGTTTTGTCCCAAAGAGACCAGGCCGTTGAGTTTGTCAAAAGTTTCGACTCTCTTGTATCATGTGAAGGCCGACTTTGTGTCTTCCCACCAAAGCCACGGACTATCATGATTTGTAATGAGAACAATGGCTCTGAGTAAAATGGAGAATACGGGAGACTCTCTCGTCACATCACTTCAGAGTAGCGAGGGATGGGGTTTTGAGGAGGGATCCTCCGGAGATCACTCCCACGACATCCGCCACAAGACGGGCTCAGTCGCCTTCCAAAATGCCTTACACGATCTGCAGAGGGAACAGGAGAGCTTCGTTGAGGAAGACGAATCTGACAGTGGGATCCAAGATAACCCTGATTCATCTGCCGAAACGCAACCAACCACCAAGAAATCAATTCAGGAGACTTTGAGTTCACTTTGGACCACTGGGTCAGCGCCACATCCTCCAATCGCGCCCAGGCCAAAACAAACGCACCGTAAGTCCACGACGCGACGCCCCGATTCCTTAAACGTCACTTCTTCTCAGGTTGCAGCTAGTCATCCTAAACCAAAGTTGGATCTGTCATTCAGGGAAACGGCGAGCGATGGCGGATTCACCAATAAGAGCCATCTACCCAAACTCCGGAAATCCCCCAAATCACTCTTGCATGAAAACGTCACGACCAAGCCAGCCGGGAAAGTCACTGCTTCCCCGGCCACTTCGCCGAAACTCCTCCGTAGAAAATCTCTTGGAGTTGTGAGTCCCTCATCCGCTCGACGACGCTTCAGCGCGTACGACGAACCTATGGGTTTATCATCCGATAACTACACTCGTCGACTCCAGCGAGCGGGAGCTGCAACCCATGCTTCCGTTCCCTCACCGAGTAGCACCAGTAAATCCGATCAATCTAATCTCCGACGGTACTCTTCTGTCAACCTGCCTCCAATTGCCGGTGCGACTCAGCGGCGGCATAGCAGTGTCATCCCAGCCCTGGTTAGCCCCAATGAGCCTGCCAGACACACTGGGCCCTTGTCTTCCAACATCCTGGCTCACACCTTCGGCGGCCAAGGCGGTAGGGGAGCTTTAAGCATGGCCAGGGAGCGCCGTGTCTCACAAGCAGTCGATGAACTCTTGCACATAGAGGAGGTCAGACGGGCTAGCGAGATGCGGAATTTGGTGGCGTCTACTCAACCGGGACAGGCTGGGAGGGGTTCCCAGTCTCATGACCTTGGCGACATGCTGCAAGGACTGAAAGATTGTAGGTACCTAAGAGGCTCTACCAACGAGGAGGAATTTGTGTAAATCGAAACGAGTAACATTCACACGAATATGGGGTCGGACATTGTCGAACATAAATGTTTAGAGGCCTCTCCAATTATGGACGCGTGCACAAACATGTATCATGGTGCTTTTTGCCCACTTTCGAGAGCCCATATAGGGCGCAAAGTACTCACGATTCCTTTTATTCTAAAAGTTCACAAAACCATAGCGTCTTCACGTAAGCGTCAGCGAGGCGTCGTCCCTCCCAGTGGTCTCCCCCAACTTTTCCTTTGTAACCGCTGAGGGGGTAATTGTACACAAATTGATAACGAGAATGTTTATAGATGTCAACTTTCGCTTCACATTCGCATTGGTTTGAAGTTCGTTACCACACACATTTGCCTTTTTCTTCCAACCACATCTTCACAATGGGCTTTATTTGAACCGGTGAGGGATATTAATAGACATGTGTACAATACTGGAATGTACTAAAATATTACTAATTAAAATAAATTGTTAAATGTAGAAGTATTTAAATATTACTAATTGAATTAAATTGTTAAATGTTGTACCTAATTTTTTTCTAGATTGAAGTAAGATACCAGACTTCATTAATTGGCGGCCCGAAAATGGCGGGAGCTTCCTACTGTTTGTGCCCAGAAAATGTCGTCGTTACAGCGCCCTCTCGCACTTCGAAACGTTCAGGCCCAAAAAAAATATCCGGTTTGAGGTATGCGCGCGCGTCACCGTAGCCATGCGCGTCGGCAAAATGAAAAAAAAAACATTTCAATGAAAGATAATGTCTCAAAACCGTCAAACTCACTGGTTTGACTGGAATCCTGCTGCTGGACAATTTTAACGTGTATTTAGATGGGGTTATGATCGAGAATAAGCTTTATGTGGCCTCTCTGGACTCCCATATATTTGAACGAAGTTTAGTCGGGCACCATTTGCAGTCATCAGCCGACATTTGAAGCAAAAAAAAACAAAAACACGTAAAAAAAAAGCCGCGTCGCCGCACCACTTTTTGGGCAAGCTCCATACCAGAAACCGGAGACTTATCTCTTTTTGGCCTTACCTAGGCATTCAACTTCCTATTCCAAAAAAAAACCGGTTGTTTTGGGAACATTAATGAAAGAAAAAATGGCAACCGGCACTACAATTTGTTCCTTTAAAACCGAAGGCAGCTTTCCTTGTGAGGGGTCATTTCTCCTTTTGCTTGTGCATAAAGATTTTCCCTCGATTCTGCTGCTTGCAGATCCTTTGTGTTGGGAAATATTTTACTTCACTTAATTAATCGACCTTATTTTTATAAGTTAGTTTATACAACGTATACATAGGCCTACCTTGGCTTGCAAAATTTGCCGAATTGCACATATAAATCATGCACCCAAATAAAAGATGGGTGAAATTTCCATATTGTTGGTCCACCGTCAGGGTGGATCCAGATATTTCCGCAGGGTGGGGTTTTTACAAGCCAAAAGAATATGAAATATGGACACGTTTTTTTTCCTCCGGACACTTGGACGTAGAATCAAAAAGCCGGGGGGGGGGGAACCATACTTTCATTTGGGGCACCGTTCAAATCCGACGATTGGTAACACTATCACAGAATAATGTACATATACCCCATAACCGAGCTGGATCTGTACGTATTTTGTGCTAGGTGGACATTATTACTAGGGAAAAATGTAGGTGTCGGAGCAGGGGGGGGGGGGGTTTGGCCCTTTTTCGGGAATTTCTATGGAAATAATTTTTTTTTGGACAGAGCTGGTTTTTTTTTACCCCCAGCCCCCCCCCCCCCCTCTCTGGATCAGCGCCTTCGTCCCCAAGACTTTGCCCAAGTCTAGCTGGGTTGGTTTGCAAACACAGCAAGCCATACGTAAACACTCGCGCGGAGGACCCTTTGTTTCTCGTCTTTTGTTATGTGTTCTAATTGAAATCTCAATCTCAGTAGCGTTCTTCTTAGGAGCTTAAAGGTAGATTTCAAAAGACTTTCTTGTGGGGTCTATTTTCCTTTTTTTTCTGCCCCGTAAGGATGGGCGCTCTTGCGTGGCCTTGCGATCGTGGATGCAAACACAAAAGCAGAACAAATTTCCTTTCAGTCCTCCAGAGTTGAGTCTTTTGTTGAAAAAGGTCCTCGATTCGATCTAACTTTTTGCGTCATCTATAGGAGAGTGTTCCATATTACAGGGACAAAGGGAAACACAAAGTGTTTTCCTCGAGAGTATTGTATATATAAATTCACAACAACATGTATGTAAATAAACATTTACATGTACATTAGGTACACACATACACATGCACACACAATTAGCATATGGGAATTGGGGTACGACTATTTTTTGACCCATTGACCCTAATCTCCTTTTGTTCTCCTTTGTTTCCCTTAGGAATCTCAAAATACATGGCTTGATTCTGTGCGTAAATTGCCATAGACTAGGCTGTCAGCGGGCTTCACTCCTTGGTGTTGTTTACTTCCTATATCTTGTCTTGACGGTATCTTGTTATAAAAAAATTCCTATTTTTTTGACATGTATGGAAAGCTAGTTAGTCTAGCTACAACGTCCAACAGGTTTGAAGTCCGTAGATCCAATACTCGTGGAGAAAATGGGACATAAGCAAGAATATTTTACCCGAGTTTGTTTCTGTGCGTATATTGCCATAGAATGGGCTGTCAGTGGGCTTCACTCCGTGGTGTTGGTAACTAATAATATATCGTCTTGCCAGAATCTTGTTATAAAAAATTATTGATTTTTTTGACATATATGGAAAGCTAGTTAGTCTGGCTACAACGTCCAACAATTCCAAAGTCCGTAGACCTAATACTTGTGGAGAAAATGGGACATAAGCAAGAATATTTCGCCCGAATTTGTTTCCGTGCGTATATTGCCATAGAGTAGGCTGTCAGCGGGCTTCACTCCGTGGTGTTTTCTCGTCTTGACGGTATCTTTTTAGGAAAAATTCCTAATTATTTGGACATGTTTTGAAAGCTAGTTAGTCAGGCTACAACGTCCCACAAGTTTGAAGTCTATAGACCCAATACTCGTGGACGAAATGGGACATCAGCAAGAATTATTTGCCCGGGTTTGTTTCTGTGCGTATATTGCCATAGTGTAGGCCGTCGGGGGGCTTCATTCTGTGGTGCTGTTTACTTCCTATATCTCGTCTTGACGGTATCTTGTAATGAAAAATTACTGATTTTTTTTTTACATGTATTGAAAGATAGTTAGTCAGGCTACAACGTCCATCAAGAATGAAGTCCGTAGCGCCAATACTCGTGGAGAAAATGGGACATAGGCAAGAATATTTTGCCCGGGTTTGTTTCCGTGCGTATATTTCCATAGATTAGGCTGTCAGCGGGCTTCACTCCGTGGTGTTGTTTACTTCCTATATCTCGTCTTGACGGTATTTTGTTACAAAAAAATCCTGATTGTTTGGACATCTTTGGAAAGCTAGTTAGTCAGGCTACAACGTCCCACAAGTTTGAAGTCTATAGACCCAATACTCGTGGACGAAATGGGACATAAGCAAGAATTATTTGCCCGGGTTTGTTTCTGTGCGTATATTGCCATAGTGTAGCCTGTCAGCGGGCTTCATTCTGTGGTGCTGCTGTTTACTTCCTATATCTGGTTATGACGGTATCTTGTAATGAAAAATTACTGATTTTTTTTGCATGTATTGAAAGCTAGTTAGTCAGGCTACAACGTCCATCAAGAATGAAGTCCGTAGACCCAATACTCGTGGAGAAAATGGGACATAAGCAAGAATATTTTGCCCGGGTTTGTTTCTGTGCGTATATTTCCATAGATTAGGCTGTCAGCGGGCTTCACTCCGTGGTGTTGTTTACTTCCTATATCTCGTCTTGACGGTATTTTGTTTTTAAAAAATCCTGATTTTTTTGACATGTATAGAAAGCTAGTTAGTCAGGCTACATCGTCCAACAAGTTTGAAGTCCGTAGACCCAATACTCGTGGAGAAAATGGGACAAAAGCAAGAATATTTCGCCAGAATTTGTTTCTGTGCGTAGTTGCCATAGAGTAGGCTGTCAGCGGGCTTCACTCCGTGGTGTTGTTTACTTCCTATATCTCGTGTTGACGGTATCTTGTTATAAAAAAATCCTGATTTTTTTGCCATGTATAGAAAGCTAGTTAGTCAGGCTACATCGTCCAACAAGTTTGAAGTCCGTAGACCCAATACTCGTGGAGAAAATGGGACACAAGCAAGAATATTTCGCCCGAATTTGTTTCTGTGCGTTGTTGCCATAGAGTAGGCTGTGAGCGGGCTTCACTCCGTGGTGTTGTTTACTTCCTATATCTCGTGTTGACGGTATCTTGTTATACAAAATTCCTAATTTTTTGAACATGTATGGAAAGCTTGTTAGTCTGGCTACATCGTACAACAAGTTTGAAGTCCGTAGACCCAATACTCGTGGAGAAAATGGGACATAAGCAAGAATACTTTGCCCGAATTTGTTTCTGTGCATATATTGCCATAGAGTAGGCTGTTAGCGGGCTTCACTCCGTGGTGTTGTTTACTTCCTATATCTCGTCTTGACGGTATCTTGTTATACAAAATTCCTAATTTCTTGAACATGTATGGAAAGCTAGTTAGTCTGGCTACATCGTACAACAAGTTTGAAGTCCGTAGACCCAATACTTGTGGAGAAAATTGGGACATAAGCAAGAATATTTCGCCCGAATTTGTTTCTGTGCGTTGTTGCCATAGAGTAGGCTATCAGCGGGCTTCACTCCGTGGTGTTGTTTACTTCCTGTATCTCGTCTTGACGGTATCTTGTTATACAAATTTTTTTGAACCTGTACAGAAAGCTAGTTAGTCTGGCTACAACGTCCAACAAGTTTGAAGTCCGTAGACCCAATACTCGTGGAGAAAATGGGACATAAGCAAGAATATTTCGCCCGAATTTGTTTCTGTGCGTATATTGCCATAGAGTAGGCTGTCAGCGGGCTTCACTCTGTGGTGTTGTTTACTTCCTATATCTTGTCTTGACGGTATCTTGTTCTGAAAAATTCCTGATTTTTTTGACATGTATATAGAAAGCTAGTTAGTCAGGCTACATCGTCCAACAAGTCTGAAGTCCGTAGACCCAATACTTGTGGAGAAAATGGGACATAAGCAAGAATATTTCGCCCGAATTTGTTTCTGTGCGTGTATTGCCATAGAGTAGGCTGTCAGCGGGCTTCACTCCGCGGTGTTGTTTACTTCCTATATCTCGTCTTGACGGTATCTTGTTTTGAGAAAATCCTAATTTTTTGACATGTAGAGAAAGCTCGTTAGTCAGGCTACAACGTTCAACAAGTTTGACGTCCGTAGACCCAATACTCGTGGAGAAAATTGGACATCAGCAATAATATTTCGCCCGAATTTGTTTCTGTGCGTTGTGGCCATAGAGTAGGCTGTCAGCGGGCTTCACTCCGTGGTGTTGTTTACTTCCTATATCTCGTCTTGACGGTATCTTGTTATACAAAATTCCTAATTTTTTGAACATGTATGGAAAGCTAGTTAGTCTGGCTACAACGTCCAACAAGTTTGAAGTCCTCAGACCCAATACTTGTGGAGAAAATGGGACATAAGCAAGAATATTTCGCCCGAATTTGTTTCTGTGCGTATATTGCCATAGAGGAGGCTGTCAGCGGGCTTCACTCTGTGGTGTTGTTTACTTTATCTATCTTGTCTTGACGTTATCTTGTTATCAAAAATTCCTGATTTGTTTGACATGTATAGAAAGCTAGTTAGTCAGGCTACATCGTCCAATAAGTTTGAAGTCCGTAGACCCAATTCTTGTGGAGAAAATGGGACACAAGCAAGAATATTTCGCCCGAATTTGTTTCTGTGCGTTGTTGCCATAGAGTAGGCTGTCAGCGGGCTTCACTCCGTGGTGTTGTTTACTTCCTATATCTCGTCTTGACGGTATCTTGTTATAAAAATTCCTAATTTTTTTGAACATATATGGAAAGCTAGTAAGTCTGGCTACAATGTCCAACAAGTTTGTAGTCCGTAGACCTAATACTCGTGGAGAAAATGGGACATAAGCAAGAATATTTCGCCCGAATTTGTTTCTGTGCGTATATTGCCATAGAGTAGGCTGTCAGCGGGCTTCACTCTGTGGTGTTGTTTACTTCCTATATCTCGTCTTGACGGTATCTTGTTATACAAAATTCCTGATTTTTTTGCCATGTATAGGAAGCTTGTTAGTCAGGCAACATTGTCCAACAAGTTTGAAGTCCGTAGACCCAATACTTGTGGAGAAAATGGGACACAAGCAAGAATATTTCGCCCGAATTTGTTTCTGTGCGTTGTGGCCATAGAGTAGGCTGTCAGCGGGCTTCACTCCGTGGTGTTGTTTACTTCCTATATCTCGTCTTGACGGTATCTTGTTATACAAAATTCCTAATTTTTTGTACATTTATGGAAAGCTAGTTAGTCTGGCTACATCGTCCAATAAGTTTGAAGTCCGTAGACCCAATACTCGTGGAGAAAATGGGACATAAGCACGAATATTTCGCCCGAATTTGTTTCTGTGCGTATATTTCCATAGAGTAGGCTGTCAGCGGGCTTTACTCCGTGGTGTTGTTTACTTCCTATATCTCGTCTTGACGGTATCTTGTTATACAAAATTCCTAATTTTTTGAACATTTATTGAAAGCTAGTTAGTCTGGCTACATCGTCCAACAAGTTTGAAGTCCGTAGACCCAATACTCGTGGAGAAAATGGGACATAAGCACGAATATTTCGCCCGAATTTGTTTCTGTGCGTATATTGCCATAGAGTAGGCTGTCAGCGGGCTTCACTCCGCGGTGTTGTTTACCTCCTATATCTGGTCTTGACGGTATCTTGTTATACAAAATTCCTAATTTTTTTGACATGTATAGAAAGCTCGTTAGTCAGGCTACATCATCCAACAAGTTTGAAGTCCGTAGACCCAATACTTGTTGAGAAAATGGGACATGAGCGAGAATATTTCGCCCGAATTTGTTTCTGTGCGTTGTGGCCATAGAGTAGTCTGTCAGCGGGCTTTACTCCGTGGTGTTGTTTACTTCCTATATCTCGTCTTGACGGTATCTTGTTATACAAAATTCCTAATTTTTTTACATGTATGGAAAGATAGTTAGTCTGGCTACAACGTCCAACAAGTTTGAAGTCCGTAGACCCAATACTTGTGGAGAAAATGGGACATAAGCAAGAATATTTCGCCCGAATTTGTTTCTGTGCGTTGTGGCCATAGAGTAAGCTGTCAGCGGGCTTCACTCCGTGGTGTTGTTTACTTCCTATATCTCGTGTTGACGGTATCTTGTTATACAAAATTCCTAATTTTTTTGACATGTATAGAAAGCTAGTTAGTCAGGCTACATCGTCCAACAAGTTTGAAGTCCGTAGACCGAATACTTGTGGAGAAAATGGGACATAAGCAAGAATATTTCGCCCGAATTTGTTTCTGTGCGTTGTGGCCATAGAGTAGTCTGTCAGCGGGCTTCACTCCGTAGTGTTGTTTACTTCCTATATCTCGTGTTGACGGTATCTTGTTATACAAAATTCCTAATTTTTTTGACATGTATAGAAAGCTAGTTAGTCTGGCTACAACGTCCAACAAGTTTGAAGTCCGTAGACCCAATACTCGTGGAGAAAATGGGACCTAAGCAAGAATATTTCGCCCGAATTTGTTTCTGTGCGTATATTGCCATAGAGTAGGCTGTCAGCGGGCTTCACTCCGTGGTGTTGTTTAATTCCTATATCTCGTCTTGACGGTATCTTGTTATACAAAATTCCTAATTTTTTGAACATGTATGGAAAGCTAGTTAGTCTGGCTACAACGTCCAACAAGTTTGAAGTCCGTAGACCCAATACTCGTGTAGAAAATGGGACATAAGCAAGAATATTTCGCCCGAATTTGTTTCTGTGCGTGTATTGATATAGAGTAGGCTGTCAGCGGGCTTCACTCCGTGGTGTTGTTTAATTCCTATATCTCATCTTAACGGTATCTTGTTATACAAAATTCCTAATTTTTTTAACATGTATAGAAAGCTCGTTAGTCAGGCTACATCATCCAACAAGTTTGAAGTCCGTAGACCCAATACTTGTGGAGAAAATGGGACACAAGCAAGAATATTTCGCCCGAATTTGTTTCTGTGCGTTGTTGCCATAGAGTAGGCTGTCAGCGGGCTTCACTCCGTGGTGTTGTTTACTTCCTATATCTCGTCTTGACAGTATCTATTTATACAAAATTCCTAATTTTTTGTACATTTATGGAAAGCTAGTTAGTCTGGCTACATCGTCCAATAAGTTTGAAGTCCGTAGACCCCATACTCGTGGAGAAAATGGGACATAAGCAAGAATATTTCGCCCGAATTTGTTTCTGTGCGTATATTTCCATAGAGTAGGCTGTCAGCGGGCTTTACTCCGTGGTGTTGTTTACGTCCTATATCTCGTCTTGACGGTATCTTGTTATACAAAATTTCTAATTTTTTGAACATTTATAAAAAGCTTGTTAGTCTGGCTACATCGTCCAACAAGTTTGAAGTCCGTAGAGCCAATACTCGTGGAGAAAATGGGACATGAGCAAGAATATTTTGCCCGAATTTGTTTCTGTGCATATATATTGCAATAGAGTAGGTTGTTAGCGGGCTTCACTCCGCGGTGTTGTTTACTTCCTGTATCTGGTCTTGACGGTATCTTGTTAAGAAAATATCCTCATTTTTTTAACATGTATAGAAAGCTCGTTAGTCAAGCTACATCATCCAACAAGTTTGAAGTCCGTAGACCCAATACTTGTGGAGAAAATGGGACATAAGCAAGAATATTTCGCGCGAATTTGTTTCTGTGCGTTGTTGCCATAGAGTAGGCTGTCAGCGGGCTTCACTCCGTGGTGTTGTTTAATTCCTATATCTCGTCTTGACGGTATCTTGTTATACAAAATTCCTAATTTTTTGAACATGTATGGAAAGCTAGTTAGTCTGGCTACAACGTCCAACAAGTTTGAAGTCCGTAGACCCAATACTCGTGGAGAAAATGGGACATAAGCAAGAATATTTCGCCCGAATTTGTTTCTGTGCGTATATTGCCATAGAGTAGGCTGTCAGCGGGCTTCACTCTGTGGTGTTGTTTCACTTCATATATCTCGTCTTGACGGTATCTTGTTATACAAAATTCCTGATTATTTTGACATGTATAGGAAGCTAGTTAGTCAGGCTACATCGTCCAACAAGTTTGAAGTCCGTAGACCCAATACTTGTGGAGAAAATGGGACACAAGCAAGAATATTTCGCCCGAATTTGTTTCTGTGCGTTGTGGCCATAGAGTAGGCTGTCAGCGGGCTTCACTCCGTGGTGTTGTTTACTTCCTATATCTCGTCTTGACGGTATCTTGTTATACACAATTCCTAATTTTTTGAACATGTATGTAAAGATAGTTAGTCTGGCTACAACGTCCAACAAGTTTGAAGTCCGTAGACCCAATACTTGTGGAAAAAATGGGACATAAGCAAGAATATTTTGCCCTAATGTGTTTCTGTGCGTTGTGGCCATAGAGTAGGCTGTCAGCGGGCTTCACTCCGTGGTGTTGTTTACTTCCTATATCTCGTCTTGACGGTATCTTGTTATACAAGATTCCTAATTTTTTTGACGTGTATAGAAAGCTAGTTAGTCTAGCTACAACGTCCAACAAGTTTGAAGTCCGTAGACCCAATACTCGTGGAGAAAATGGGACATAAGCAAGAATATTTCGCCCGAATTTATTTCTGTGCGTATATTGCCATAGAGTAGGCTGTCAGCGGGCTTCACTCCGTGGTGTTGTTTAATTCCTATATCTCGTCTTGACGGTATCTTGTTAAACAAAATTCCTAATTTTTTGAACATGTATGGAAAGATAGTTAGTCTGGCTACAACGTCCAACAAGTTTGAAGTCCGTAGACCCAATACTTGTGGAGAAAATGGGACATAAGCAAGAATATTTCGCCCGAATTTGTTTCTGTGCGTTGTGGCCATAGAGTAAGCTGTCAGCGGGCTTCACTCCTTGGAGTTGTTTACTTCCTATATCTCGTCTTGACGGTATCTTGTTATACAAAATTCCTAATTTTTTGAACATGTATGGAAAGCTAGTTAGTCTGGCTACAACGTCCAACAAGTTTAAAGTCCGTACACCTGATACTCGTGGAGAAAATGGGACATAAGCAAGAATATTTCGCCCGAATTTGTTTCCGTGCGTATATTGCCATAGGCTGTCAGCGGGCTTCACTCCGTGGTGTTGTTTACTTCCTATATCTCGTCTTGACAGTATCTATTTATACAAAATTCCTAATTTTTGTACATTTATGGAAAGCTAGTTAGTCTGGCTACATCGTCCAATAAGTTTGAAGTCCGTAGACCCAATACTCGTGGAGAAAATGGGACATAAGCAAGAATATTTCGCCCGAATTTGTTTCTGTGCGTATATTTCCATAGAGTAGGCTGTCAGCGGGCTTTACTCCGTGGTGTTGTTTACTTCCTATATCTCGTCTTGACGGTATCTTGTTATACAAAATTTCTAATTTTTTGAACATTTATAAAAAGCTAGTTAGTCTGGCTACATCGTCCAACAAGTTTGAAGTCCGTAGAGCCAATACTCGTGGAGAAAATGGGACATGAGCGAGAATATTTTGCCCGAATTTGTTTCTGTGCATATATATTGCAATAGAGTAGGTTGTTAGCGGGCTTCATTCCGCGGTGTTGTTTACTTCCTGTATCTGGTCTTGACGGTATCTTGTTAAGAAAAAATCCTAATTTTTTTAACATGTATAGAAAGCTCGTTAGTCAGGCTACATCATCCAACAAGTTTGAAGTCCGTAGACCCAATACTTGTGGAGAAAATGGGACACAAGCAAGAATATTTCGCCCGAATTTGTTTCTGTGCGTTGTGGCCATAGAGTAGGCTGTCAGCGGGCTTCACTCCGTGGTGTTGTTTACTTCCTATATCTCGTCTTGACGGTATCTTGTTATACACAATTCCTAATTTTTTGAACATGTATGGAAAGATAGTTAGTCTGGCTACAATGTCCAACAAGTTTGAAGTCTGTAGACCCAATACTCGTGGAGAAAATGGGACATAAGCAAGAATATTTCGCCCGAATTTGTTTCTGTGCGTATATTGCCATAGAGTAGGCTGTCAGCGGGCTTCACTCTGTGGTGTTGTTTACTTCCTATATCTCGTCTTGACGGTATCTTGTTATACAAAATTCCTGATTTTTTTGCCATGTATAGGAAGCTTGTTAGTCAGGCAACATTGTCCAACAAGTTTGAAGTCCGTAGACCCAATACTTGTGGAGAAAATGGGACACAAGCAAGAATATTTCGCCCGAATTTGTTTCTGTGCGTTGTGGCCATAGAGTAGGCTGTCAGCGGGCTTCACTCCGTGGTGTTGTTTACTTCCTATATCTCGTCTTGACGGTATCTTGTTATACAAAATTCCTAATTTTTTTACATGTATAGAAAGCTAGTTAGTCTGGCTACAACGTCCAACAAGTTTGAAGTCCGTAGACCCAATACTCGTGGAGAAAATGGGACATAAGCAAGAATATTTCGCCCGAGTTTATTTCTGTGCGTATATTGCCATAGAGTAGGCTGTCAGCGGGCTTCACTCCGTGGTGTTGTTTAATTCCTATATCTCGTCTTGACGGTATCTTGTTAAACAAAATTCCTAATTTTTTGAACATGTATGGAAAGATAGTTAGTCTGGCTACAACGTCCAACAAGTTTGAAGTCCGTAGACCCAATACTTGTGGAGAAAATGGGACATAAGCACGAATATTTCGCCCGAATTTGTTTCTGTGCGTTGTGGCCATAGAGTAAGCTGTCAGCGGGCTTCACTCCGTGGTGTTGTTTACTTCCTATATCTCGTGTTGACGGTATCTTGTTATACAAAATTCCTAATTTTTTTGACATGTATAGAAAGCTAGTTAGTCAGGCTACATCGTCCAACAAGTTTGAAGTCCGTAGACCGAATACTTGTGGAGAAAATGGGACATAAGCAAGAATATTTCGCCCGAATTTGTTTCTGTGCGTTGTGGCCATAGAGTAGTCTGTCAGCGGGCTTCACTCCGTGGTGTTGTTTACTTCCTATATCTCGTGTTGACGGTATCTTGTTATACAAAATTCCTAATTTTTTTGACATGTATAGAAAGCTAGTTAGTCTGGCTACAACGTCCAACAAGTTTGAAGTCCGTAGACCCAATACTCGTGGAGAAAATGGGACCTAAGCAAGAATATTTCGCCCGAATTTGTTTCTGTGCGTATATTGCCATAGAGTAGGCTGTCAGCGGGCTTCACTCCGTGGTGTTGTTTAAATCCTATATCTCGTCTTGACGGTATCTTGTTATACAAAATTCCTAATTTTTTGAACATGTATGGAAAGCTAGTTAGTCTGGCTACAACGTCCAACAAGTTTGAAGTCCGTAGACCCAATACTCGTGTAGAAAATGGGACATAAGCAAGAATATTTCGCCCGAATTTGTTTCTGTGCGTATATTGCCATAGAGTAGGCTGTCAGCGGGCTTCACTCTGTGGTGTTGTTTACTTCCTATATCTCGTGTTGACGGTATCTTGTTATACAAAATTCCTAATTTGTTTGACATGTATAGCAAGCTAGTTAGTCTGGCTACAACGTCCAACAAGTTTGAAGTCCGTAGACCCAATACTCGTGGAGAAAATGGGACCTAAGCAAGAATATTTCGCCCGAATTTGTTTCTGTGCGTGTATTGATATAGAGTAGGCTGTCAGCGGGCTTCACTCCGTGGTGTTGTTTAATTCCTATATCTCGTCTTAACGGTATCTTGTTATACAAAATTCCTAATTTTTTTAACATGTATAGAAAGCTCGTTAGTCAGGCTACATCATCCAACAAGTTTGAAGTCCGTAGACCCAATACTTGTGGAGAAAATGGGACACAAGCAAGAATATTTCGCCCGAATTTGTTTCTGTGCGTTGTGGCCATAGAGTAGGCTGTCAGCGGGCTTCACTCCGTGGTGTTGTTTACTTCCTATATCTCGTCTTGACGGTATCTTGTTATACACAATTCCTAATTTTTTGAACATGTATGGAAAGCTAGTTAGTCTGGCTACATCGTCCAATAAGTTTGAAGTCCGTAGACCCAATACTCGTGGAGAAAATGGGACATAAGCAAGAATATTTCGCCCGAATTTGTTTCTGTGCGTATATTTCCATAGAGTAGGCTGTCAGCGGGCTTTACTCCGTGGTGTTGTTTACTTCCTATATCTCGTCTTGACGGTATCTTGTTATACAAAATTTCTAATTTTTTGAACATTTATAAAAAGCTAGTTAGTCTGGCTACATCGTCCAACAAGTTTGAAGTCCGTAGAGCCAATACTCGTGGAGAAAATGGGACATGAGCGAGAATATTTTGCCCGAATTTGTTTCTGTGCATATATATTGCAATAGAGTAGGTTGTTAGCGGGCTTCACTCCGCGGTGTTGTTTACTTCCTGTATCTGGTCTTGACGGTATCTTGTTAAGAAAAAATCCTCATTTTTTTAACATGTATAGAAAGCTCGTTAGTCAGGCTACATCATCCAACAAGTTTGAAGTCCGTAGACCCAATACTTGTGGAGAAAATGGGACACAAGCAAGAATATTTCGCGCGAATTTGTTTCTGTGCGTTGTGGCCATAGAGTAGGCTGTCAGCGGGCTTCACTCCGTGGTGTTGTTTACTTCCTATATCTCGTCTTCACGGTATCTTATTATACAAAATTTCTAATTTTTTGAACATGTATGGAAAGCTAGTCAGTCTGGCTACAACGTCCAACAAGTTTGAAGTCCGTAGACCCAATACTCGTGGATAAAATGGGACATAAGCAAGAATATTTCGCCCGAGTTTGTTTCTGTGCGTAAATTGCCATAGAGTAGGCTGTCAGCGGGCTTCACTCCGTGGTGTTGTTTACTTCCTATATCTCGTCTTGATGGTATCTTGTTATCAAAAATTCCTAATTTTTTGACATTTATAGAAAGCTAGTTAGTCAGGCTACATCATCCAACAAGTTTGAAGTCCGTAGACCCAATACTTGTGGAGAAAATGGGACATAAGCAAGAATATTTCGCCCGAATTTGTTTCTGTGCGTATATTGCCATAGAGTAGGCTGTCAGCGGGCTTCACTCCACGGTGTTGTTTACTTCCTATATCTCGTCTTGACGGTATCTTGTTATGACAAATTCCAATTTTTTTTGAACATTTATGGAAAGCTAGTTAGTCAGGCTACATCGTCCAACAAGTTTGAAGTCCGTAGACCCAATACTCGTGGAGAAAATGGGACATAAGCAAGAATATTTTGCCCGAATTTGTTTCTGTGCGTATATTGCCATAGAGTAGGCTGTCAGCGGGCTTCACTCCGTGGTGTTGTTTACTTCCTATATCTCGTCTTGACGGTCTCTTGTCATGAAAAATTCCTAATTTTTTGACATGTATAGAAAGCTAGTTAGTCAGGCTACATCGTCCAACAAGTTTGAAGTCCGTAGACCCAATACTTGTGGATAAAATGGGACATAAGCAAGAATATTTCGCCCGAATTTGTTTCTGTGCGTATATTGCTATAGAGTAGGCTGTCAGCGGGCTTCACTCCGTGGTGTTGTTTACTTCCTATATCTCGTCTTGACGGTATCTTGTTATAAAAAATTCCTGATTTTTTTGACATGTATAGAAAGCTAGTTAGTCAGGCTACATCGTCCAACAAGTTTGAAGTCCGTAGACCCAATACTCGTGGAGAAAATGGGACATAAGCAAGAATATTTCGCCCGAATTTGTTTCTGTGCGTATATTGCCATAGAGTAGGCTGTCAGCGGGCTTCACTCCGTTGTGTTGTTTACTTCCTATATCTCGTCTTCACGATATCTTATTATACAAAATTTCTAATTTTTTGAACATGTATGGAAAGCTAGTCAGTCTGGCTACAACGTTCAACAAGTTTGAAGTCCGTAGACCCAATTCTCGTGGATAAAATGGGACATAAGCAAGAATATTTCGCCCGATTTTGTTTCTGTGCGTATATTGCCATAGAGTAGGCTGTCAGCGGGCTTCACTCCGTGGTGTTGTTTACTTCCTATATCTCGTCTTGACGGTATCTTGTTATAAAAAATTCCTGATTTTTTTGACATGTACAGAAAGCTAGTTAGTCAGGCTACTTCGTCCAAAAAGTTTGAAGTCCGTAGACCCAATACTTGTGGAGAAAATGGGACATAAGCAAGAATATTTCGCCCGAATTTGTTTCTGTGCGTATATTGCCATAGAGTAGGCTGTCAGCGGGCTTCACTCCGTGGTGTTGTTTACTTCCTATATCTCGTCTTGACGGTATCTTGTTATACAAAAATCCTGATTTTGTTGACGGGTATAGAAAGCTAGTCAGTCTGGCTACTTCGTCCAAAAAGTTTGAAGTCCGTAGACCCAATACTTGTGGAGAAAATGGGACATTAGCAAGAATATTTCGCCCGAATTTGTTTCTGTGCGTATATTGCCATAGAGTAGGCTGTCAGCGGGCTTCACTCCGTGGTGTTGTTTAATTCCTATATCTCGTC
Source organism: Patiria pectinifera (assembly GCA_029964075.1). Classification (NCBI taxonomy): domain Eukaryota; kingdom Metazoa; phylum Echinodermata; class Asteroidea; order Valvatida; family Asterinidae; genus Patiria; species Patiria pectinifera. The sequence continues at coordinate 4,314,537 of CM057138.1, read as the reverse complement.
TTAACGGTATCTTGTTATACAAAATTCCTAATTTTTTTAACATGTATAGAAAGCTCGTTAGTCAGGCTACATCATCCAACAAGTTTGAAGTCCGTAGACCCAATACTTGTGGAGAAAATGGGACACAAGCAAGAATATTTCGCCCGAATTTGTTTCTGTGCGTTGTGGCCATAGAGTAGGCTGTCAGCGGGCTTCACTCCGTGGTGTTGTTTACTTCCTATATCTCGTCTTGACGGTATCTTGTTATACACAATTCCTAATTTTTTGAACATGTATGGAAAGCTAGTTAGTCTGGCTACATCGTCCAATAAGTTTGAAGTCCGTAGACCCAATACTCGTGGAGAAAATGGGACATAAGCAAGAATATTTCGCCCGAATTTGTTTCTGTGCGTATATTTCCATAGAGTAGGCTGTCAGCGGGCTTTACTCCGTGGTGTTGTTTACTTCCTATATCTCGTCTTGACGGTATCTTGTTATACAAAATTTCTAATTTTTTGAACATTTATAAAAAGCTAGTTAGTCTGGCTACATCGTCCAACAAGTTTGAAGTCCGTAGAGCCAATACTCGTGGAGAAAATGGGACATGAGCGAGAATATTTTGCCCGAATTTGTTTCTGTGCATATATATTGCAATAGAGTAGGTTGTTAGCGGGCTTCACTCCGCGGTGTTGTTTACTTCCTGTATCTGGTCTTGACGGTATCTTGTTAAGAAAAAATCCTCATTTTTTTAACATGTATAGAAAGCTCGTTAGTCAGGCTACATCATCCAACAAGTTTGAAGTCCGTAGACCCAATACTTGTGGAGAAAATGGGACACAAGCAAGAATATTTCGCGCGAATTTGTTTCTGTGCGTTGTGGCCATAGAGTAGGCTGTCAGCGGGCTTCACTCCGTGGTGTTGTTTACTTCCTATATCTCGTCTTCACGGTATCTTATTATACAAAATTTCTAATTTTTTGAACATGTATGGAAAGCTAGTCAGTCTGGCTACATCGTCCAACAAGTTTGAAGTCCGTAGACCCAATACTCGTGGATAAAATGGGACATAAGCAAGAATATTTCGCCCGAGTTTGTTTCTGTGCGTAAATTGCCATAGAGTAGGCTGTCAGCGGGCTTCACTCCGTGGTGTTGTTTACTTCCTATATCTCGTCTTGATGGTATCTTGTTATCAAAAATTCCTAATTTTTTGACATTTATAGAAAGCTAGTTAGTCAGGCTACATCATCCAACAAGTTTGAAGTCCGTAGACCCAATACTTGTGGAGAAAATGGGACATAAGCAAGAATATTTCGCCCGAATTTGTTTCTGTGCGTATATTGCCATAGAGTAGGCTGTCAGCGGGCTTCACTCCACGGTGTTGTTTACTTCCTATATCTCGTCTTGACGGTATCTTGTTATGACAAATTCCAATTTTTTTTGAACATTTATGGAAAGCTAGTTAGTCAGGCTACATCGTCCAACAAGTTTGAAGTCCGTAGACCCAATACTCGTGGAGAAAATGGGACATAAGCAAGAATATTTTGCCCGAATTTGTTTCTGTGCGTATATTGCCATAGAGTAGGCTGTCAGCGGGCTTCACTCCGTGGTGTTGTTTACTTCCTATATCTCGTCTTGACGGTAACTTGTTATACAAAATTCCTAATTTTTTTGACATGTATAGAAAGCTAGTTAGTCAGGCTACATCGTCCAACAAGTTTGAAGTCCGTAGACCCAATACTCGTGGAGAAAATGGGACATAAGCAAGAATATTTCGCCCGAATTTGTTTCTGTGCGTATATTGCAATAGAGTAGGCTGTCAGCGGGCTTCACTCCGTGGTGTAGTTTACTTTCTATATCTTGTCTTGACGGTATCTGGTTATGAAAAATTCCTAGATTTTTTGACATGTATAGAAAGCTAGTTAGTCAGGCTACATCGTCCAACAAGTGTGAAGTCCGTAGACCCAATACTCGTGGAAAAATGGGACATGAACAAGAATATTTCGCCCGAATTTGTTTCTGTGCGTATATTGGCATAGAGTAGGCTGTCAGCGGGCTTCACTCCGTGGTGTTGTTTACTTCCTATATCTCGTCTTGACGGTATCTTGTTATAAGCATTCCTGATTTTTTTTGACATATATAGAAAGCTAGTTAGTCAGGCTATATCGTCCAACAAGTTTGAAGTCCGTAGACCCAATACTTGTGGAGAAAATGGGACATAAGCAAGAATATTTCTCACGAATTTGTTTCTGTGCGTTGTTGCCATAGAGTAGGCTGTCAGCGGGCTTCACTCCGTGGTGTTGTTTACTTCCTATATCTCGTCTTGACGGTAACTTGTTATACACAATTCCTAATTTTTTTGACATGTATAGAAAGCTAGTTAGTCAGGCTACATCGTCGAACAAGTTTGAAGTCCTTAGACCCAATACTCGTGGAGAAAATGGGACATAAGCAAGAATATTTCGCCCGAATTTGTTTCTGTGCGTATATTGCAATAGAGTAGGCTGTCAGCGGGCTTCACTCCGTGGTGTAGTTTACTTCCTATATCTTGTCTTGACGGTATCTGGTTATAACAAATTCCTAGATTTTTTGACATGTATAGAAAGCTAGTTAGTCAGCCTACATCGTCCAACAAGTGTGAAGTCCGTAGACCCAATACTCGTGGAAAAATGGGACATAAGCAAGAATATTTCGCCCGAATTTGTTTCTGTGCGTATATTGCAATAGAGTAGCCTGTCAGCGGGCTTCACTCCGTGGTGTTGTTTACTTCCTATATCTCGTCTTGACGGTAACTTGTTATACAAAATTCCTAATTTTTTTGACATGTATAGAAAGCTAGTTAGTCAGGCTACATCGTCCAACAAGTTTGAAGTCCGTAGACCCAATACTCGTGGAGAAAATGGGACATAAGCAAGAATATTTCGCCCGAATTTGTTTCTGTGCGTATATTGCAATAGAGTAGGCTGTCAGCGGGCTTCACTCCGTGGTGTTGTTTACTTCCTATATCTCGTCTTGACGGTATCTTGTTATAAAAAATTCCTGTTTTTTTGACATGTATAGAAAGCTAGTTAGTCAGGCTACATCGTTCAACAAGTTTGAAGTCCGTAGACCCAATACTTGTGGAGAAAATGGGACATAAGCAAGAATATTTCTCACGAATTTGTTTCTTTGCGTTGTTGCCATAGAGTAGGCTGTCAGCGGGCTTCACTCCGTGGTGTTGTTTACTTCCTATATTCTTGTCTTGACGGTATCTTGTTATAAGCATTCCTGATTTTTTTTGACATATATAGAAAGCTAGTTAGTCAGGCTATATCGTCCAACAAGTTTGAAGTCCGTAGACCCAATACTTGTGGAGAAAATGGGACATAAGCAAGAATATTTCGCCCGAATTTGTTTCTGTGCGTTGTTGCCATAGAGTAGGCTGTCAACGGGCTTCACTCCGTGGTGTTGTTTACTTCCTATATCTCGTCTTGACGGTAACTTGTTATACAAAATTCCTAATTTTTTTGACATGTATAGAAAGCTAGTTAGTCAGGCTACATCGTCCAACAAGTTTGAAGTCCGTAGACCCAATACTCGTGGAGAAAATGGGACATAAGCAAGAATATTTCGCCCGAATTTGTTTCTGTGCGTATATTGCAATAGAGTAGGCTGTCAGCGGGCTTCACTCCGTGGTGTAGTTTACTTTCTATATCTTGTCTTGACGGTATCTGGTTATGAAAAATTCCTAGATTTTTTGACATGTATAGAAAGCTAGTTAGTCAGGCTACATCGTCCAACAAGTGTGAAGTCCGTAGACCCAATACTCGTGGAAAAATGGGACATGAACAAGAATATTTCGCCCGAATTTGTTTCTGTGCGTATATTGCCATAGAGTAGGCTGTCAGCGGGCTTCACTCCGTGGTGTTGTTTACTTCCTATATCTCGTCTGACGGTATCTTGTTATAAGCATTCCTGATTTTTTTTGACATATATAGAAAGCTAGTTAGTCAGGCTACATCGTCCAACAAGTCTGAAGTCCGTAGACCCAATACTTGTGGAGAAAATGGGACATAAGCAAGAATATTTCTCACGAATTTGTTTCTGTGCGTTGTTGCCATAGAGTAGGCTGTCAGCGGGCTTCACTCCGTGGTGTTGTTTACTTCCTATATCTCGTCTTGACGGTAACTTGTTATAAACAATTCCTAATTTTTTTGACATGTATAGAAAGCTAGTTAGTCAGGCTACATCGTCCAACAAGTTTGAAGTCCTTAGACCCAATACTCGTGGAGAAAATGGGACATAAGCAAGAATATTTCGCCCGAATTTGTTTCTGTGCGTATTTTGCCATAGAGTAGGCTGTCAGCGGGCTTCACTCCGTGGTTTTGTTTACTTCCTACATCTCGTCTTGACGGTATCTTGTTTTAAAAAAATTCTAATTTTTTGACATGTATGGAAAGCTAGTTAGTCTGGCTACAACGTCCAACATGTTTGAAGTCCTTAGACCCAATACTCGTGGAGAAAATGGGACATAAACAAGAATATTTTGCCGGAGTTTGTTTCTGTGCGTAAATCGCATAGACTCAAACCCATTAACCAAGGCACACGAGACGAACACCCATGACGATAGGACCACTCCATATGGGTGTGGCTCGTGGGAGAGTGAGCTGATAAAATGCTATATACCCATTATTTTTTGAAGCGATTTGGCCAAAACATTTGGAAGTAAGTTAACCACACAAACAGGCCTACTTAGCGTACTTGTAACGTTTTTTGGATGGTTAATTTACATGTTGTCATTCGTTTGCGGTTTGCGGTTGCAGTTTTGATAGTGGTACCAGTGCTGGCCGTTATCTGTACATTTCTGTGTATTAATATGCTGAGGCGTCGTAATGCCGCATTCAAGTCGCCCTACCGTCACTCTGCTGATGTGAGACCAGATTTCAATCGGCGGGTCTGGAGGGCTGTGGACGGTACCGTTATCGCCGTCTTCCCCACTCCGTTGCAACGTTTCCAGGGCGCCTTATTTTCAACTGGGGATAGGGATGGAGCAAGCAACTACCTGCCCCGACTGCAGCAGGTAATATTAGAGTTCATTATTTTGATACTTTGTTCCATAAAATTTGCTCTGTTTAATCCAGCCAGGACCGACTGCCCTTGGCCTTGCATTACCTCGCAAACTACAGTCTGGCACTGTCCACTTATAATTTGGCCTTTTGTCTTGACTTTTGTACAGCCGCCGACCGTTATTTGTCAAAGTAGCCTGAGGATAGTAGGGGCCCTACTCTTAACAGACTCCATAGGTGGAGACAGAACCGACGCCTTCTACATTTTGTTGTATTTTGTCACATCAAATATCCGGGTATACATGGCGCGAACATCCAGAAACTTTCAAAATCTAGCTCCTTGACTCATATTGAAATTCTTGAATACAGAGTGCTGATGGTATAGCACATAACAACCAGCGAATACTTTTGCGCAAATGAGTAGATGTTTTCATCGTCTGATGCACCTATAAGAATAATTAGGGCAATAACATTTGACGTCATGATGATCAAACGTGGTTTGTCACTGGTCACCGTGTTAAGGGAACCAACCAATGATTGTTGGTAAAGGAGGACATGATGGTATGCTTGTGTGAAAATTGCCGGATTATCTCGTCGAAACCGACTTGTTTTTCGAATTAGAATGTATATTTTCATTTTAAAAGTGATACGGTAAAGTGAAAGTTGTGATCAGTGAGTGAAACAATATTACTCCATGACAGAAGTTGACAGCTTGAAATCTCTCTCCATACAGATCCCACCCGAACGAAGCAGTCACTTCATGACACCATACGTGGTATCAGGCTTTGAGGAGATGCAGCTGCGTGAATTCCAAGGGGTGACAGACGCTTTTCTCAGTGATCAATTTCATCTGCAAGTGTTCCCATCAGCCTTTCGCACTATTCGTCAGCTTCCGATGTGCGGTGCAGTATAATCATTCTGACGGGCGATAATTCGAGCTAGAAATTGCTACATTTCGCTCGTACCCCCGCGCGCCCTGCAAACAGAACGCTGGGAAGGGCTGATCTCTTTGAGTTTTCATTGGATAGAGTTTGCGTGACCTGTGACGTAGCACGCAGCACACAAACTCGCTGGAGCTGTTTATCATACATAACGTGCGTTTATCATACGTAGCGTGCTAGCTAGCTGCATGCGAAGGTTATGAAGTTACCCACAATGCCATCCGTACTTCCTTCACAAGATTCTGCCTAGCGCATTAGCCCTTCCCAGCACCCTGATTGCAGGGCGGGGTATATGAGCGCATTGCTACATCCGTCACACAAACAAACTCAACTACTTTCTTTTTGATTTGATGGAGCATGAAATGTGAAAATTTTTGAATCTTTATGTTCACCCCAATGGCGCGGATTAAACACTGAGCCACTTTTTCCCCGTTGAAATTAAATTCCACTATAAGTACGGCAGATAGGGGATTGGATTGTGCCTTTGATAATACACGCAAGGAATTTTGCTTGTCTTGTCCTTATATATATATTTTGAATAAATATATGGGGGGGGGGGTGGGGGAGGGGCTAATTTCTGTAACATCCGTGCTGAAAGGTAGACAGGTTTCTTTCATCAGTCGACCGGCCTCCGTCATATTAATTACTGGGAGGGAGTGGCCACTCGTAGCATAGCTCATGAAAAGGACCCCAACCCACCCACCCCCGCTCCCCACCCTGCAACGCCTACAGGGAAAGTTGTTCCATGGCTCGTGGTTATGCATGACGGCGCAGTCTGGTTTCCCGATGTCAGTGTGCGGCTCCCTGTGATGTGTGGTTAAAGCAGGTAAGCCTAAGTTATAGAGCATGTTTATTTATTGGTTTTAAACCAAAAAAAATCCGTTGAAAAAGATTATTACTTAAAGTCTCCAATGAAAATATACCTACTTTAGGAGATGTTTAACAATAATGAGAACTGATAACTTTTCAGGGGCCGAAAAACTTCAGAGGCGGCGCTTGGTGGCGCTATACCACAGACACTAACCGTTTATTATGTCTGAGTGTTTAGCCATTATGTGCAACAATGTTGATATAATATTGCATGTGTGGCAAAGTTTACAATAATTAATAGGCCTACATGAGAATTGAGGGCGCAATCAGTTCGATTTTATCCTTGAAAATAATGTCTTTACCGTATTGCATGTTTTATTACATCGAGCTTCATCGAGGTCTTAGCACGTACTGTTGACTAAAGGCTCAAAGGTGAATTAATATAATTGGCATTGAATAGATGCATAGCTAAGAATAACACTTGTAAACACTTTGAGATCGCCTCATTTGATAAGGAAAGTCACCCACTGACTCGTCCACTTTGCACATCTTTGCATCACGACAGATCAGGGGCTTAGCCGTGGTGGGGGGGGGGGGGGGGGGCCCCCCGGTCGTCTCCACTTACAATTTGCTGGTTCTTTCTCACGCCCTGCTTGTTTCACAAGTGACCCTTTTGAACGCATAACGTCGCGCGAACGTCTTTAATTGTATTATACCGCCATAAAGAGCGCCACCTATATATTGCCAATAGTATCTGCTTTGAAGTGGGTTCCCACAAAAAATAGTGTGTCCACGCCCCCCCCCCCCCCGGTTAGTCACACAGTATACTTGTAGGAGCCATTTATTGATAATCTTATTTCATATACAACAAAAATTTATGTTTATAGTTATGATTGCATTTTCTATGTTTAGATTCTTCTTGCTTCAAAATGAGTCTTTTAAGCCGAGTGAATATTTAGCATTTCTGCCAATTTGTTTTCAGTGTCTTAAATTTATGTCACTTTCTGTAATTCTCTAGGTGGGGAGGGGCATGCGCAGAGGCGCACAGCACACACCTTGAAAATGATCCCTCTTGTGTGGGGATTGGGTCATGTTATTAATGCCCCAGGTTTGGGAAAGTGTTGTGTTCTTTCTTCACCCAATGGTGCCCCGAATGGCAAGACTGAAGATTTGGGCACTCCATGGGCAGATATCACTTTAAGGATACGAAGGGGGTTGCAGCCATGGTAGGGGGTCCGCGGGCGTGACTCGGAAAATGTTGAAAATGTATGTGATATCTCCTGCATTCAAAGACGATTTTTGATCAAATGCGGGATCTCTTTATTTCACCAGTATCATGGTATTAGTCAACGGCGGGGTTGCAACCAAGTGCCCCTTGGATCAGTGCTCGAGTGTCATATAAAAATTCATGAAACCCTTTTCAAGCCTATATGTTGTAGTAAGCGCTGGATTACCAAACTTGAGGAATTTGAATTTGAGTTTTAAAAGTATCGTGCATGTTTACTTTGCTGCTTGATTTCTTGGTGAAAGCATCAGGGCTTTGTGCAGGTTGACCGTTGAAAAGATGAATTTATTCGTAGCAACATATGTGTAACAATTTGATCTTTTCCTATTACTCGCTTCTACAATGGTTCCAGATATTAGTGCCGGTTTGAGGATGTATAGGCCTACTTCCATACAGTTATTCCAACTTTTTATGAAAAATTACATTCACAGTTTTTCATAATTCTATTATTAAAAAACACTAGATAAATAGCCATTCAATCTACCATTGCCGTACTGCATGTTGCTTTATACCAAGCTATGAAGGCCTATACGCGTACGTGTTGACTAAAGGCTCAAAGGTGAATTAATTTGCATTGAATGGATGCTGAGCTAAGAATAAAGTTGTAAACACTTGGAACCGCGTCATTGATAAGGACAGTCCCCCACTGACTCGTCAACTTTGTACATCTTTGCATCACGCACGGCACGTACACCAAATCAAAACACTTCAGTGGGAACTTAGGAACAATTTGGGAAAACCCAGGTGTATTTGTGTAGTCCTACTGGGACAAATGTTTCAAATGTATATTGCTGCGCGATATGCCGTGATTTAAAGCAAACAGCTTCTTGTTTTTGAATAAAATAACTACATGTATTTCTGTTATTAACTGATTGACTCTTTTGAAAGTTGAAAATGCACTGCTTTGTGTCATTTGGTGCACTGATACTTTCATGTGACAGGGATGCCCAAGTCGATTGTCAATCTTTAACTCGTAAAAGTCGAGTTGACGCCATATAAGGAGATTGAACCAGAGATTAATTTGCATAATGTAGTTCCGTCAAGTGGTCATTAGATTGGTGAGCGTAGCAACTGCAGTGCGTCAGTGTTGTCTTGGATGTCTATGAATCAACCCACTCTGGAGTGAACTGTAAGTTTCCAACAGCCATGGCTCATTTCTGTCTTCTCATTTACTTTTCATGGATTATACTAAACAGTTAGCCATTAGGCCAAAAAAAAAGTCTCCGGTTTCTGGTATGCGCGCGCGTCGCCGTAGCCATGCGCGTCGGCAAAATGAAAAAGTTTTTTTTTCAATGAAAGATGATGTCTCAAAACCGCCAAACTCACTGGTTTGACTGGAATTCTGTTGCTGCGCAATTTCAATGTGTTTTAAGATGGGGTTATGATCGAGAATAAGCTTTATGTGGCCTCTCTGGACTCCCATATATTTGCACTTAGCCGACATTTGAAGCAAAAAAGTCGGGTAAAAAAAAAGGCCGCGTCGCCGCACCACTTTTTGGACAAGCTCCATACCAGAAACCGGAGACTTTTTTTTGGCCTTAAGACGCCGTTGCATATTTGACCATTCTCACTCTTGGGGCAGCTTTATAAGGCTTGCTTTTCATGTCACGTAGCATCTATGCAACAAGTGCATTAGTCTGGTGTCGCTTATTCTATCATGATGGATAGCCACGATTTTACTGATCCCCCCCCCCCCCCCGTTTGAAAACCGTTCCGCCGCCGCTGTTTTGGGGATTCGTATAATTCACATCAAAAGGCATCTTCCGTCGGTGCAGAAGCGTATGCAGCATTTTTTTTTTTTTTGCACATCTGTGCTGAAATGTTGACACGTTTTTTTCAGCAGACCCTTGGCCTCCGTAAAATGAAATGGGGGTTGGGGGCTGATACATCTTCCAAAATATTTTTTACAAATATGAAATTTTTTGATATAGTTTGACGACTGTCTGGGCGCCCCGAAAGTGGATATCTAACAATTCTGTCATTCCACTAGCAGAAAGGTGGGTTTTTGCTGAAAGATTGTAGAAATCAAAATATCCTGTTTTGTGCCGCCGTGGATAATTTCCTTTACAAGTCATGACGTATATAACGCGCGTTTTGATAGGCGTTATGATTCAATGGTCAGATTTTGAATTTTGATAAAATTTGATAAAAAAGAACAAATTTTATAAAAACAATTACAAAATAATAAGAGGAAAACAATACCGATTTTTATGTTTTCCCCTTAGATAACTATGCTTGGAGACATTGTTTTTGATTTTCGTTGTCCTTCCCTTAGCCAAGTGTCATGAACCCGCCCCTTCAGGACCGATTCATTAATTTTTCCCACCTTCGAAGTGTCGGAAAATGATCTCTCTTTAAGGTGACCATTTTCAGCCTCATGGTATCTTGCTTCGGTTTAAAACAACAGTTTCATGTCACCAGACTTCCTGTATCTGGCTAGCGCAGTGTCAATTCAAAGGCCAATTAGGATTCTATGTCCAGAAATCTGATTTGAAAAAGTCATCGGAAGCTGTTTTTTCCTGTCTGTTTTACTTTTCCTGGCAAAAGCAATGAAATACAGTAGTTTATCGCAGACCCTGACCAAAAAGCAGGCCAGCCCATGGGGCGCTCCACCCCTCCCCCCTCCAAGGAAATGCCCGCTAAAAAAGGAGATGCGAAGTCATAATTGCTGTTAGTTTAATTCCAATAAACAACAACAGCCAAGTTTGATGTCCCATTTCGATTCTTAAAGGAATTTTTTCTTTAAGGCAGTGGATATTTTGCCGGAGACGGCAAACCTTCAGTAAACGTAAGTTTGCCGGATATGCACTGAACATGCGCAGTTACTGAAACAGTATGCCCCGGCGAAGCCGAAGGGCATACTGTTTCTGTCATGTCCTTCCGTGTGTGTGTGGGTGTGTGGGTGTGTGTGTGTGTATGTCACACTTTTGCTTTCATCACGATAGCTCAAGATAGACTTGATGGATTGTCATGAAACTTGGCATTTAGTTTGATAGTGGATTCCCCAAGAAGCCTATTGAATTTGAGGGCTACATGTACAAGGTCAAGGTCAATATGGCTAAAACAAAAGAAAATGCTTTCATCAAGATAACTCAAGATAAACTTGATGGATTGTCATGAAACTTAGCAGGTAGTTTACTAGTGGGTTCCCAAAGAAGCCTATTGAATTTGGGGGTTACTGGTCAAAGGTCAAGGTCAATATGGCTAAAACAAAAGAAATGCTTGTCATCACGATAACTCAAGGAACACTTGATGGATTGTCATAAAACTTGACAGGTGGCTTGCTAGGGGTACGCCCAAGAAGCCTATTGAATTTGGGGGTTACCAGTCAAAGGTCAAGGTCAATATGGCTAAAACAAAAGAAATGCATTATGATAACATGAACAAAAGAAGTGCTTGTCATCACGATAACTCAAATTAGCATTGATGTATTGTCATGAAACTTTAAAGATGGCTTGCTAGTGGAACCCCCAAGAAGCCTATTGAATTTGGGGGTTACAGGTCAAAGGTCAAGGTCAATATGGCTAAAGCAAAAGAAATGCTTTCATCACGATAACTCAAGATAGACTTGATGGATTGTCATAAAACTTGGCAGGTAGTTTGATAGTGGATTCTCCAAGAAGCCTATTGAATTTCGGGGCTACAGGTACAAGGTCAAGGTCAATATGGCTAAAACAAAAGAAACGCTTGTCATCACGATAACTCAATTTAGACTTGGTGTATTGTCATGAAACTTGTCAGGTGGCTTACAATTGGTACATCTCTTTCTACTTCATTCTGTAGGATCTTGTTGTTTTTCACTTCACATTTAATTACAAAACACCTGACCTGTGAAACCAGTTTTAATTCAGAGGGAGGGGGGTGCCACAGGTCAAGATCAGTGTTAACTAAACAAATCAATGGTTATGTAACTGAATAGTCCCACAGAACCAGATAGCTCATATAAATTATCATATCAAGAGGGTGGCAGTGTGTCAAGTTATGGGACGGTTGGGGTGGAGGGGCATTTGTGTTGGAAGACACACTTTTCTTGTTTGTACTTAAAACATTTTCCGGTGATAAATTTTAGTCTGGCTCCATGCCAATATTATCGTTGTATTTTTCTATTAACAAAATGAGAATTAGACCATTTTATAATTCGGACTTGATTTCCCTTTACAACAAATCCTCCAGAGCCACAAATCTGAAAAGGAAAAAGTAATACTCTGGAATAAAATGTTTGAGACATATTAAAATAATAAACGAAGAATATTCTTATTTATTTGGGGATTAAAAAAACCAACTTAAAATTGTGGCGGGGTCAGGATTTGAACTCGGACATCCCACTCGTTAGAACTATTCCTTAACCACAGCATCAACTGTGCTACACAACTTTGGTGGGAATTCAATACATTTTATAATTCAGCCCTATCTTAAAGAGTACAGCGCCCTCTGTTGATACGGATTGCCGCCGGCAAACCTTTAGTAAACATTAGTTTGCCGGCGTTACCTCCGGCAAAATATACACTACCTTTCTTTAACATTTTGCACCTGAGAGTCAATTAAGCCAAGTGATGTCAAAGTAAAGACTAAGAGTAGGCGGAAGGAATGTAGTATCCAGACGCCACTTTTTGGGTTGTGTACAAAGTTTATGGAGAGTCAAGTACATTTTCAAAGCATTTCCTAACAAATACGAAAATGTTTCTCGGTCCCAGATTCACGTCCTTCAAACATTTTTGCACTGACTGACCTGCATAGAGATATGATGGAAAAATGGTGTAAGGATGCACCATTCTATCCGACTAGACTTGTACATATCCAACAGTTTGAAAAGATGGACCCTTTAGTGGTCTGGTATCAGACTATGGAGAGATGTGTAGCAATAGGGACTGGTACCTGATGTTTCTTTACCACAATTGATTGTAGCATGCAGTACTAAAAGGGTGCTGGACTAGTTGTTCCATGTGCCAGTCTTTTTTCTTGTGTTGCATGTTTTTAATACCTTAAGTTTTGGGACAGTCTTTTTTATTTAGATTAAAAAATATATATATAAGACTCTAGATCTGTGTGCATTAATCATTGACATGCAGGACTTTCATTTGTGGCCAGCTGATCCAGGTATTTCATAATAATTTGGTAGTTTTGTTTTGTTTATGTTTGCAAATGTTGTATATATTCCTTTTAAATGTTTTCCAAGTACAGACGACAATTGGAGATGGAATCAAGTACATGCATCATTTCATCGGCCATTTTTTAAAGGATATTTTACCTTTTTGCTTCTGCATGTAGGGTCCCCACGACCAACTTGAACCATCGAAAACATCGGCGAAATCAGCAGAAGCAGCAACCCTACCATTGTTGGTGCAACTGGAGTTAATTTCACCATGGACAACTACCAGATGGAGGGACCAGGTAAATATATTCTTGTGTGTTCAGATGAAAGCAATTTTATATCTAATCAAGTGTTAATGATGTGTTTTTTTTATTCGGGGGGGAGGGTGGTATACTACATAAACGTGGACACAAAAAAAACGATTGTCAGTTCCTGGAGGGAGAGAGTCGCCAATTCCTTTAGGAGGGCGCTTTTTATAGTTGTTTTAGTATTGTAATTTGTTCCTGTATGTACCCACGACAAATAGCGCCCGCTATTCTGTGAATCATCTGAAAAGGGCATTAGGCCAAAAAAAAAATTCTGCTTCCGATTACATGGCATTCGTAAATGGGTGGGTAGGTAGGGAATTTTTTTTGGTGCAAATTTTTTTTGTGTTCCATTATGGAGGTGTCTGCGTGTAGTCAAGGGTAAGAGGTAGAAATTGATGGTTTTTGGTGTTTTTTCTCATTTTTCCCATAAAAAGATTAAGGTAGGGGCTGTCAGAATCGGGTAGATAGGGAAACCGGAAGCAGAACTATTTTTTTTTTGGCCTTAACATTAATTTAAAGAGTAACAATAATGTATGCATTAATGAAAGGAACAATGAGCTAATAGGAAATAGTAAATAATCGTGGTTGGTATTCATGAGTTGTCCGGCGACTTTTACATTGTATTTTTATTTATTTATTTTTACAAATGTGTACATTGCGATTGACTTCAACTAATCTTCAGACAGGATTGATGGAATCACATACATGTATGGAGTGTAGTGATTACCACAAGAAGATTATTGCTATTGTCTTGATCAATCTTAACTATGTCCAATCAACTTATTTGTACACCAGCAGTGACATGTTTTTGTTTGAAACTATTTTTGTCGGTGTAAAAATAGTGGATGTACTATATGACATCGTATCAGGCAAAACATGACAAGTTTGTGTTCAACAGCAGTACAAAAGCCAAAACATCTATTTATTTACTTCTATTTATTAAACATCTATTTATTTTGGGCACTGGAACTGCCTTACTAAAGCACTGGAACTCCCAAGTTGTTTTCTTTTTTTTGTCTTGGAAGACAATTCAATCTGTTTCACAAACATTGTCTTATTGACACAACACATGTTTCTTGTTTCGATCTGAATAGGAGTGCCTGAATTCAGACCTCAGCAAAGTCAGAGATCAGACCAAGAACCGAAAGGTGAGACATTTTGAAGGGAGTTTATAAAACAACATGCAGCTACGTGCAGTTGTTGCCTGATGTTGATAATGATGTTATGGAAATTGATGGTGTATACACTAAAGTACAATTAAAAACACAGGAATGGGTAGCAGTTGTCACTGGCTGAGTAAACTCAACAGAGTATGCCAAAATATTCAGATTTAAGGACAAGAACAGAGGAACTCATCTCACACATCTCATTTTCCTTGGCATGGGAAGGAAGTCAAGCATTTTTGATAAGAGTGCATACGACTGAGCCGATGAGGCAAGCGAAATCCTGAAAAGATTTAAGCTTGTCTTTCTTTTAAAGATGTGTGCCCTGTCGTAAGAATCTGATCTTGTTGATTCCATATTCGATATACTTGTAGATGAAGATTCAGGAATAAACAAAAGTTGTGCTTGATCAATTCATCCAGGCCAACCCAAATGAGGTCTTGATTCTTTCGGATGGTTTTGATGAAATGAGGACCAAAAACTCAATGCAGCTTCATTTGGCTCTATCCTAAAAACACTTAATAGACAAAAAAAACCTGGCAGTGTTGCATCTTTGTATCAACCCACCCCTCTCAACTAAAGGCACTGATGTCAAAATTACTCGTCACAATCCTTGCAAACACGTAGAGCTTTGGGGGTTTAGTGACGAGGGTGTTAATCGGCGAAGATCCTGAGAGTGGCAATGCACTAATCCAAACCATTGGAAAATCAAACACACTGCTACGAATCAAATGTTTTTTGCATCCAATAATTGGCAGAAAAACTGTTGAGGTCACTTATTTGGCAGCAAAAAATCCTGGTAGTTCTGGTTGTTATTTGTTGGCCTACACGGGGCGTGGATTATCCATAGTATTGCTTAATTTGCCTATTGCTTTTTTTTTTTTACAGAACCACCTTTGAATGACAGAACTCTGCGCGAGGTCGCTAAGAGGCTTGGTTGTGATTGGGTAACACTAGCAGTTGAGGAACTGGGCTCTACGACGGCACAGGTTCAGATTATTGAGAAAAATTACCAAAACGATATCATTAGGCAAGGTCAGGAAATGCTTGTAACTTGGAAACAGGCCCAGTCTACCAGTGTTAAACAGCAGAGGACCACGTTGTGCACAGCATTGAAGAACATCGGAAAAGCAGATATTGCCGGATACCTGCACGGTAAGTACATGTCTTTGGTCATTGCATGGGTCATGTAAAGGAAGAGGTTACTTGCATAAATTGCAAATACATGTATAATTTGCGCATTGTATGCGTAATGAGACGTTCGTATGTCAAACTGACAATTGTCCACGTCAATTAACATGATAGGTATATGTCAGGTCAAATCTGCTCACTTTTTACATAGTGACAAAGTAGTTTGTCGTCAAAGTCGAACTTACACTCTTATAAGTCACGGTAATGGTGGCCAAGCAACGTGTTTTTGTACACCTGAAGTTAACAGCTTTTTGTCTGAATTTATTTTTGTTGGTGTAAAAAATTGAATACACTGTAGAGCAACCTTTGACAAATTTGCGTCAAACAGCAGTACCGATGCAAAAACATTGTTGTTTGGCAGTTTTGTTTTGCAAGTTATTTTAATTTCTTCACATATTTTTTTTCTGTTGGGGAATAGTTCAGAAACAATATTTTTTGAAGCAATACTTTTTTTGTTTTTATCTGAATAGGAGTGCATGCACCCAGACCCCAGCATAGTCAGAGACCGGGCCAAGACCCAAGGATGGGGGGTCCTAGCTACCAAGAAGCTGGTAACAAGACTAGAGACATTTTGAAGAGACTTTACACAACAGAAGCCAGATACGTGCAGTTGTTGCCTAGGGTTGATAATGACCAAATGGACATAGCTGGTATATACACTAAAGTACAGTTAGAAGCACGGGAAGGGGTAGCAGTGACTGGCCGGAAAGAAGAAACTGTAAACTCAACAGAGTATGAAAAAATATTCAGATTAAGGACAAAACTTGGGGAACTCATTAAACGCCTCATTTTCTTTGGCATGGGAGGTGTTGGGAAATCAACCATTTTTGATAAGATTGCATACGACTGGGCCGATGAGACAAGCGAAATCCTGAGACAATTCAAGCTTGTCTTTCTTTTAAAGATGTGTGCCTTGTTGCAAGAATCCGATATTGTTGATTCTGCTTTCGATCAACTTCTAGGCGAAGATTCAGGAATAGCAAAAGATGAACTTGATAAATTCATCATGGCCAACCCAAATGAGGTCTTGATTCTTTTGGATGGTTTTGATGAAATGAGGACCAAAACACTCAATGCAGCCTCATTCGGTTCTGTCCTAAAAGCACTCAATAGAACAAGATACAGAGAATGTGTCATCTGTGTATCGACACGCCCCTCTCACGTTGATACACTGATGTCAAAATCACTTGTCAAAAATCCTTGCATACACGTGGAGGTTCTGGGGTTTTCTGACGAGGATGTTCATGAATACGTCGGGAAGTTCTATAACGAAGATCCTGATAGTGGCAAACCACTAATCCAGACCATTAAAAAGTCCAACACGCTGCGTGAGTTTGCTAAAACTCCTATGCTGTTGCTGCTCATGTGCTTGTTGTGGAGGGAGAGTAAACGACTCCCAGAAACAACTTCTCGCCTCTTCACCGAGGCAATTGATCACATGTTCGTAAGAAAAAAAATGTCTGGAAAAGATGGTTCAAATACTGTGATTTCCATAGGGCATACTGCGCTGCGTGGACTCATGAGTGCCAACCAGAAATTCTCATTCCAAGAAGATGAGTTTGAACCGAGGGCACTGGACCTGGCACTAAAAGTGGGCATCCTAACCAAGCAGAGCGTTATCAAAAACCGCAAATCCCACAACAACATACAATTCATGCACAAGACTATGCAGGAATACTGTGCAGCGAAATACTTGCAGAGTGTAAATAGGACATACCTGCAGTTATTTGTAGAGTATTTTTGGCACACTTCTAAATTCAGAAACACGTTGGGCCAACTTTGTCAGACAATTGAGGGCGTTGTTTCAAATGAGTTTCTCTTGCGTGTTTGTTGTGGTGACAATGAGAAGTGCATGACTGACATCGTAAACTTGCTTGACAGTAAGTTTAATAAGTATGAGCCCAAGTACCAATCAGATGTAGTACGAGCGATTAGTCGGAACTGCTTTTTTGAAAGCCAGTCAGCCAAGGTCCCACGGTGTCTCACCGGCGACTCACCTATCCCCTCAACTTTAAAGGTGGATAACAGTAATGATTTTCGAAGTCTTGTGTACCTTCTTGAAATCATATGTAAGTCAGACGACCCCACGGCACAACTGGCACGCATTGAAACTATTGAGGTTTCCTCATTATCTTCGGTCAGTGACTTAGCTTCCGCCCTGGGTTACATGGGAAACCTCAGGGCTCTGAGGTATAGAAAATGTCCTTTAGTGAAGGGCGACCTTGAGAAAACCCTGTCATCACTCAAAAACAACCAAGTGACCAATCTTTGCATAAACGGTGCAGCAACATTGGGTAGTAGGGCTACAGAATGGGTCCCTCATATCAAACACTTGACAAGACTCAACAAACTTGAAATAAGTGACTGCAACCTTCATACTACAGACATTGAACACATTGCCTCGTCTGTAAGTTACATGCCGAACCTGACTGACTTGAACCTTGCCGGCAACACAACATTGGGCGGATCGGCTGACACTTGGACCAAGAACTTGTTGCGATTCACGACCGTACAAATGTTGAACCTGAGCAGTTGTACATTGCAATGGACAGACATTAAGCACATTGCCTCGTCTGTCAGTGACATGCCCAGACTGACTGAATTGATCCTCACTGACAACCCGGCACTTGGCGTATCGATTGAGAAGTGGTCCCGTTATTTGTTAAGAGGCAATCAAAAAACCACACTGGACCTGAGCAATTGCTCATTAACGTGGAACGATGTTGGTATGATTTCTGTTGTGTACAATACTCCCTTACTGACTCACTTGAACCTTGCTGGCAACACAGCCTTGGGCGGATCGGTTGACTTACGGCCCAGTCATTTGTCTCGATTTACGAACACAAAGATGTTAAACCTGAGCAATTCTACATTGCAGTGGAGACACATTAAAGACATCATTGCCTGGGCTAACATGCCCAAACTGACTAACTTGAACCTTGCCGGCAACACATCGTTGGCGGGATCGGCTGACTTACGGGCCAATCATTTGTTGCGAGAAACGAACATAAAGACGCTGAACCTGAGCAATTGTAAATTGCAATTGACAGACATTGAACAAATTGCCTCGGCAGTAGGTGACGCGCCAAGCCCGATTGGCTTGATCCTTTCTGACGACCCGGCACTTGGCGTATCGACTGAGAAGTGGTCCCGTTACTTGTTAAGAGTGAAGCAAAAACACACGCTGGACCTGATCAATTTCTCACTGACGTGGAAAGATGTTGGTACGATTTCCGTTGTGTTAGACAATATTCCCACACTGACTTACTTGATTCTTGCCGGCAACACAGCGTTGGGGGGATCAGCTGACTTATGGGCCAATCATTTGTCGCGATGTACGAACATGCAAACGCTGGACCTGAGCAATTCTTCATTGCAATGGACAGACATTGAACACATTGCCTCGGCTGTAGTGGACATGCCAAGCCTGACTGACTTGATCCTTGCTGGCAATACAGAGTTGGGCAGATCGACTAATGATAAGTGGGTCAATCGTTTGTCGCGAGTAACGAACATAAAGACGCTGAACCTGAGCAATTGTACATTTCAATCGACAGACATTGAACACATTGTCTCGGCTGTAGTGGACATGCCAAGCCTGACTAACTTGATCCTTGCCGGCATCCCAGCGTTGGGGGGATCAGCTGACTTATGGGCCAATCATTTGTCGCGATGTACGAACATACAAACGCTGGACCTGAGCAATTCTTCATTGCAATGGACAGACATTGAACACATTGCCTCGGCTGTAGTGGACATGCCAAGCCTGACTGACTTGATCCTCACTGACAACCCGGCACTTGGCGTATCGACTGAGAAGTTGTCCCGTTACTTGTTGAGAGTGAAGCAAAAACGCACGCTGGACTTGAGCAATTTCTCACTAACGTGGGAAGATATTGGTACGATTTCCGTTGTGTTAGACCACATTCCCACACTGACTAACTTGATCCTTGCCGGCAACACAGCGTTAGGGGGATCGGCTGACATGTGGGCCAAGAACTTGTTGCGATGTACGAACATTCAGACGTTGGAACTTAGCCGTTGCGCATTATCACTGACAGACATTGAGTACATTGCCGCGGCTGCAGGTGACATGCCTAATCTGACTGACTTGATCCTTGATGGCAACTATGGATTGGGGAGATTGGATAAGTTACAGTCCTGCTTTCCTTCGCTTCGGATTCACAAGGAGTGTTACAACTGATAATATAGTAACCAACGGATAACGTATCACCAACCGATAACGTCAGATTATTGACCGATATTGTATCGCTAACCGATAATGTAAGAAAAAATGACCAATAGTGTAGTAAAATGTACAGTTACTTGATTTGTGTTACATTATCGGTTAGTGATACAATATCGGTCAATGTGTGTGACATTAATTGTCTGTTGGCGATACGTTATCCTTTGGTTACTACATAATTATCAGTTGTAATAAGGAGCACTCCTTGGTTATCACTCATAATTACATCTGAGTGTTGACATACTCAATTACAGTAAGCAAAATCTTTTACAAGAAGATAGAAAAAAGTAACATCAAAATGATAAGGTTTGACTAAACAGAACATAATTACGAAATTGAAAATTAGAAGAGTTTTTGTGGAAACTTGGACGTGTTGATCTTGGATGCGTTTGCTGTAAATATAGTTTTTCCAGCCACTATAGAAGTTTTGTTGGCAACATTTCAAACCTTGTGTTGTACTGAAATAATAATCAACACTGAAATCGGAGACTTGTGGGAATTCCAAGAATAAACAGATCAACAAAATTGTGTCATTCTAGGATGCCTAGACATCCTAGAGCATAAATATCGTAACATATTCTAGATTCCGATCGTTAGCAGAGTCACGCTGCGTGTAAGACAATAGGGAATTCGCCCTCTGCGTACGACACAGTGGTTTGTCAGCGAAGTCGAACTAATACACTCTTATAAGTCCCGGGTCAGATTCGACCTGGAATCCAGGTTAGATTGACTTGACACACTTTTGGGTCAAAATGACAATTTGACCTGAAAAAAATTGACACTTTTCCGATCAATACTAAAAATGTGTGTGTCGATATGACAATTAATCGGGTCAGTTGGCCGGAAGGGTGGCCCTAGCTGGGAAGTGTCACTTTGACCCGGAAAGGTGTCTGGTCAAATCTGACCCGGATTGGGGTCCAATCTGATCCGGGACTTTTTAGAGCGTATAAGATTTGCCGATTGTGCATCTGCAAACTTTTATATTGGCAAACAAAATTATAATAGGCTTCGAATCTGTACGTGTGTGCATAAAAACACCACTAAGTCGAGACACAGATGATACATGGTACTCGTTGATTTCTTATCAAACACTGAGGCTGTATGGGTGGTTTTGGTCCATTTCCTTCACAAGTTGAAACTGGTTGGCCAGACAACAATTTGTGTTTATGTGTAACGTTAAGACAATGAGTATCCTTTGAGCAGTTTTGTAATGAATCCAACTACTGATGGAAAATACATGTACATTTTTGTAAATAGAATTATATTTTTATAGACTGGTTGGCCTGACAGTTATGGGTATTTGTGTAAAAACCTTGCAAACATTGAGTATTAAGTACTTTTGGGATTACTTCATCCAGTAAACTACAATACTGGTAATAATAATGTAAATAATGTAAAATAATTGTCTCTCTGATTAGAACACATATATGTATACATTGTATTTTGTTTGTATGTTGTATAAATGTTGGTGCTAAAATTGGTGTGAAGAGCACTATTTAAAGAAACTTCAAGTGAAGCAGTAACTTTTGAAGGGGTGGGCATCCTAGTCTGGTTCCCTGTCCCCATTGTCCTTCACTGAATCTTGAAAACATTAGGAGGTTCTCCTTCTAATGTGTGCAAATTATATGCAGGATGTGCATAGGTCTGAATCCCGCCTCCTTAATTCAAAATCACAATGGTAATGTTGCGCACAACCAGCCTATTTCAAAATGGCCAAAGGCCACAAATGTGTAATTTTGGATGTGATGCGCGTCGATTTTTTGTTTAATTCAAACGTGTCTCTGGCAAATACCAATAAATAGAGAGGGACATTAGTGTTTAGTGTTTAAAACCCATGCAGTTGGAATGCTTTGAAAGTTGCCTCTGTGGAGACACTAGCGATTTTGCAAACTTTTCATGGTAAGACAAAAGTCAGTTTATCGACAAACATGTGGTCGGTTATGCATAGTGATTCATAAATAAACATCATGCCGTGCACGCGCAGAGGTCATCCAAACAATGGCTTTGAATGGGAACTAGTTACTGGTCCCCAAATGTTTAGGGGGACAACTCTATTTAAGATTGTATTTGTTCTGAGCGAAAACTAAGACTATAGCAAATGAGGATGTAAATCAAGTGTAATGTCAAATATATCTATGCGTTGCAGACAACAAATATGTTGAAAGTTTGACTTCATTTGCGAAATTCTTTGGAAGATAATTAACAAAAGAGTATAAAATAGCTGAACAACGGATTTTGTTATATTCACCTGTTTTGCACACATGTTTTTTTTCACACGGATATAATCTTACACATGACAGGAAAAGTGTATTTTTATGCAGGTAATAATCTGATTGAGTAGATGTATGGGCATGCATTCTGGTAACATGCATCATGTTTGTATTTCTTAATTATTGTTTCAACCGTATTCTGTTGTATAACACACCTCTTACTGGGTTTTTATCCTGGTTGGCTGAAACACGGTCACGTGTGGTTCACTGTGGGCTAGTGCATGACATTCGCGTCATCATGAACTAAACGCGCGTCAAGACATCGCGCGCTCGTAATTTCCGGAGTATAGTGCCTGATCGATCGGGCACTATACTCAAAATTGTTTGACTGGTTACAGCGCCCCTCCAAAAATGAAACTCAAAACTTAATCAAAGGAAACTAAAAAAAATTCCTTAATTGTTGAACAGTTGAATTGGTTATGACTTATTGTTGAATAAAACAGCTCAATTATAAAACCATGAAATGTTTCTTTTCTTATTTTATATTTTGGATATAGATGAGTTATAAGACGCATTATGGACTGGCATAATTCGGTCCCTGGTGCGCGTCAATGACGCCTCGGGCCTGTGAGTGACCAGAACTGAGAGTCCTATTTCCCAAGGCCGAAGGCAGAGGGAAATAGAACCCTCTTTTGGTCACTCACAGTCCCTCGGGGCTCATAGACGCGCACTGGTGACATCATTGCCAGTCTATATGTGTAAAATTATTACATGGTATATAAAATGTAGTTTATTATTGGGGTGGGGGTGGGGGAGGCGGGGGACTTTTACGAGGTAATTGGAATATACGAATATTAAAAGCCCGAACAATAAAAAACAAAGAAAATACAATCTAAAACTAAAGCACATGAAAAAATATGATATGCGTTTAACTTTAACTGTTAAGATACATGTTTTCACCAATAAACTAGGCTAGACATGTTGCTTATACAAGGGAATTGCATTAAAACATAGGGAATACTGATTAGCTATTTTAAATTAAAACACATTGGTCTATTTCAAAGCCTGCACTTCAAAGTTCGAACGGGAAAAGGGCCCATGTGTTTAGTCATTTAGTTTATTTCCATTTCCAGATCCAGAGATATTTCTCGTTCTTATTTTTTACCCGATTCTGACAGGCGAAGGCATACAATTCAAATATATAATTTAGTTTCGATTGTTTGTGCAACAAACACCTGAACTGGATCTCAGTTACTCCTACTATCGTGATCTAAGAGCGCCCTCCCGTGACAACGCAGACTTCCCAAAGCATTGTGGGTATTGCCGCCATCTTTTCAAGTAGTGTGTCGTACGCACGAGGAAGTGTTTTGTCCCCGGTCATTGCAAGTTGAACAAATGGAAACTCTTCGTCCTTCTCAATGTCCGAGTATCTGGAACGAGAAAAGGTAAGGTCTTTATAACACTCCTAGTAGGAAGTCAATATTCAGAATGAAACTCTTAAAAACCCTGCAGGTCAGTTTCAAGTGAAAGTAACTGTGTCACACAGAGAGTCACTGCACAAGAAACAGCACTCTAGGGCGCAGTGAAGTGTGACTGAATCTGCCTGCTAACACTGAGTTTAACAACAAGGATTTGTGGGGTGCATTCGAAGTGTTATTTACACTTTGAAAACTGAAGATTACCCCAAGGAATTTGAAGTGTGGGTGCTACTTTAAATGTGGTTTAAATACTAGACTTCCGCCGTATTTAGTAAGCCACGTACACTACCATGATTTATGCGGAAAGGGTAGCAGAAAATCCAATCAAGATTGGAAATATAAATTTTAACTTTTTAAGGGCACTTTAAAGGACATTGGATAGGGCCCTCATGACGCCTAAATTATAACAGACGTGTCTGTCCAGGGTAATCGAGGCAGGTTTAAATGTTGCTACACGTATATTACCGGTTTAATAATCTTTGATAAGTTTCAAGACTTAGGTAAATGTACTAAACTGTGTCAGTAACCGGAATTTTTCTAATTTTGTACTCGGAAGGCGGCACCGTTAATAGAACTCATCCAAAATTTTACTTCAATGATTTCGCACAATAGTTACAAAAACACTGTAAGAAGAGAAAGCAGGCACTGTCTGGACCGTGTCTCTTCCATCCAACGAAACTTGGCATTCCTTGTGCAAGTCCGCTCAACTCAAGCAGTATTGATGACCGTCTTTTAGTGAAATCCATTACTCGCTTTTATTTACAGCAAAGCCGTTTCACAGAGAGGGGCAATTCGACAACGCGGTACAGAGCCAGTTGTACCACGGGCCGTGATTAGCACGACGGCGCAGTCTGGTTTCCCGACGTCCGTGTGTGGCTCCCTGTGATGTGGTATGTGTTCAAGCCAGGTAAGCCTTAAAGAGCAATTTTATTTGCTGATCTAAGATCTTGGACAAAACAAATCATTGAAAAAATATACTACATAACAATGGCAAATCATTGATATTCAAGGGTGGGAAAACTTTAGAGGTGGATTGTTATTCAAAGAAATCTTAAAAAGGAAAAATATTGCTTGTGTCCTGCACTTGTTCGCTAACACGGGACGTTCAGGTCCACCCTTCGCCGCCTGGTGGCGCTATACCAAAAACATTAACACGTTTATGTTTGTGTGCTTAACAACTAGTAAGCGCAAGTGATGATACAAAATTTGGCTGTGACAAAATTACAACCAATCCGTGGCAATAGAGGGCGCAATCAATTGCAGTACAGATAATTTGTATCTGGCTCTCAGATTCACTATTACAAATGTTCCTACATAGTGAATTGTTGGATGAATGCTTTCATAGAAGTGGTCCAGAAATTAGCGCCAATCTCAAGATGAGGTTCTAGTTTCAAGTACTTCTTCCAGATTGCTTTGAAAGGGGAATTGCATTAGATTAACGATATTCAAATATCACTAAGTAGCTAATTCATTTTACCGTTGCTGTATTGCATGCCGTATTATACCAAGCTATGTTGGCCTGCGTACGTACTGTTGACTAAAGCCTCAAAGGTGAATTAATTTGCATTGAATGGATGCGGAGCTCAGAATAACACTGGTAAACACTTGAAATCGCGTCATTTGATAAGGAAAGTCACCCACTGACTCGTCAACTTTGTAGATCTTTGCATCACGGCAGACCAGGGGCGTAGCCAAGGGAGGGGGCAACGGGGGCGCACGCCCCCCCCCCCTCCTACATATTCTGTCCCGCAGGCCAACCAGTCGCCCCTCAGTGGAAATTTGCTAGACGTTTTACACGGCGGCCTTTTTCCAAGAGTGACCCTATTTTACGTCGCGCAAACGACTGTAATTGTGCCGCCCTGAAGAGCGCCACCATATTGTCCGATAGTGTTTAAGTTGAAAGGCACCCCCATATACAGATGGTGTCCGCCCCCCCCCCCCCCGCCCTCTTTGGATTTTACGGAGGCCAGGTGACCGGTGAAAAACCCTTTTTACCTGTCGCACGGATGCTACAGATACTGCCCCCTCCCAACTTTAATAATAAATATGCAGCCGCCCCGCCCTCCCCCTGCCATGGT
This sequence comes from Patiria pectinifera, assembly GCA_029964075.1. NCBI lineage: Eukaryota > Metazoa > Echinodermata > Asteroidea > Valvatida > Asterinidae > Patiria > Patiria pectinifera. Next base: position 4,288,715 of record CM057138.1, on the reverse strand, counting down.
GAGAATGGTGGCTAAGCCAGTATGGGAGGTTGGCGCAGTACAAATAGGGGAGTAATGAAAGGCCCTTAACATTGGGGGCGGGCGGGGTCAAGAATCACATCGACTAAATTGAGTCCAAGTTTTGGACATGACTCACAGTTTGAACAGAAATTCGATAAACATCATAAGGTGCGGGAATGGAGGGTAGATTAGAACATGGTGCAGCTTGGGTGGAAATTTGGCTAGTCAAGACAAAAATCAGAGAAAAAGGTAACGTCAGACCATACAGCGACATCAACATCGTGCATGAGCTGCCAGGCCGGTCAGTAGTCTGCTACCTTACATATTGCGCTTATTAAAAAGTGTTTACAGGTTCCAGATACACGACCATCGCTCCCTCAGTCTGGCTTTCAGACTCACAATCACAAAAGTACAACACAGTCTGCAAGTAGTGCCCGACTAAATTTAGTGCAAACTATATGGGAGCCAAGAGTGGCCGCATAAAGCTTAATACTCGATAGAAACCCCATCTAAAAACGCGTTAAAATTTTGCAGCAGCAGGATACCAATCAAACCAGTGAGTTTGGCGATTTTGAGACATCATCTTACATTTAAAAAAAAAAGGAAACTTTTAAATTTGGTCGCCGCGCATGGCTACGGCGATGCGCGCGCAGACCAAAAACCGAAGACTATTTTTTTACCTAAGAGAATTTTAGAATAAATGTAGGGACTGTAGTGATCCATTAGGTATTTTTGGCCCAATTTTACTAGCGGCGGCAGTAGGTGGGAACCTTCCAAATGCCCCCTGGATCGGCCTCTGCACTCGGTGCCCAATTGACATACAATTCTTATGAAACCCATTTCAAGCGTATTGTAGTGGCCGCTGGAATACCACACTTGAGGAATTTAAACTTGAGTTTTAAAACTGAATTTGAGTTTCAATTTGCGGCTTGATTTCTTCAAGTGAAGCACCCATGCAGGGCTTTGTGTAGGAAGTGAGAGTTGTAAAGATGAAATGTGTCGGTAGCAATATATTGGTAACACTTTGATCTGACTCTAAGACTCACTTCTACAATAGTTGTGTTTAAAGTGAAAGGTTGAATGAGAATTGGTCCAGATATTAGTGCCAGTTGTAGGATGTAGGCATATACTTCCAAATAATTATTTAAGAAGGAATAATTTCATTCATACTTTGGCATAATTCCGGTATTAAAATAGCGCTAGAGAAATAGCAATTCAATTTGCCAATGCCGTACTGCATGATATTGCCAAGCTAAGTAGGCCTATACACATGTACGTATTGACTTAAGACTCAAAGGGTAATTAATTTGCATAGAATAGATGCTGAGCTAAGAATAACACTTGTAAACACTCGAAATCGCATCAATTGATAAGGACAGTCTCCCACTGACTCGTCAACTTTGTAGATCCTTGAATCAACACACTTCAATGTGAACTTCAGAACGCTTTGGGAAAACCCTGGCGTAAGTGTGTAGGCCTGCTGGGACTAACGTACTTTGTACCTGCATCAGGCCAGGCGAAACGCGAAGCAGGTCTTGGAATGGACCCACAAGTCCAATTTTACTTCATCGTTCCCATAGCGCACTCTAAAACGGCGTGGTCGCCGCTAATCTGGATCACATTCTTTGCACAGTATTTTGTGCCCCCTAAACACACTTTGCACGTACTTAGCTATGAAACAAAATCCGTCCAATGAGAGAGCTCGAGGGCATTTGTGGTGACCGGATCCTCTGCAAACTACCATCGAGAACGCCCAATTCTGAAGATCCTATTGATTTGTACAGCTTTTGGAGCTGGTCATTTTTCCCGTTCCTACGGTTTTCCAAGCCCCCCTAGTCACCGCCTTGTCCCGCTCCCTCCCCCATGTCAAGATTAAACCAATACGATAGTGAGGAGCATGTCCAAAGAGAAGGGTAAATGTAACCATGGTAACATGGAAGGGGTGGAGGTTGGCGTAGTACAAATAGGGGCGGAGCAATGACAGGCACTACAACTTCAGGAGGAGTTGGCAAAAATCGCATGCAACTTGATGAACCAGTTATTGATAAATTCCAACCGGGATTCAGAATGGAATATGGAATCTTCACATTTTTATGTTTTATATTGTCCTGGCCACGTGGTAAACACACCCGGGGCCATCTATCACCAGATCCTAGTATGGACCATAGTACGTCCTTCAGAGGGGGTGTCAGTCTTGTGATCCTACTGGAGGGGTTGGAATTGGCGGGAAAACCCTGTGTGCTTGTGCACATTTACATAGGCATGTGTACAAATGCACTATAAACATTGGGATTAGTTCGATCACCCCTGTGACCAAAATGGAATGTCTAATGGGGTTATGTCTGTGGTTTTAACGGCTGTTTGGGGCCTGAGAGATACTCCAGACATGCCAGGGGTGAATGGGCTGGTTGTGAGGGTCGGGTGGCTCAAATTACATGTGGTGAAGTTGACATTCCATACAATCACTGCATAGTAAACATTAAAGGTGCTCTCTCTAGCAAGTTAAATTAATAAATGCAAATTTACTAGCAAACAGTATTAAAACTACTGGATGGAGATACCTTCCAGAGTAAGAAATAGTGAGCGAGAGTATTGCCGCTTTTCGCTGCTGAAGACCGGTATATCGCAGCGTGAGTTGTTGCATGGTGCCCGCCGGGCCTGAATGCGCAGAGTCCCGCGCTCGACCGTCCATGCACGGTGATATCGTTTGTGCCGACGAACGCAAAGTCCATGATTCACCACGAAATTCAACCCGTGCGCGATACAGCTCGCGATTCAGCCAGCAATTTGGTGGATGGTACCCCAAGCACACAGTTTATGTGAAAAGGAGCCCTGCTGATTCCTTCGACCTCGTGCGCACGGGACGAAAGCATTTTTTACGGTATTTATTTTGTACATAAAAAAGACTTAAGCCCAATAGTAATACCTAGGACGATATTCGATGCTTTTATCACATAAAAAAAGACAAATCCGGAAGAATTTTGAAAAAAAAGACCAGAATACCTGCCCCTGTACATTTTATATGATCGCTTTCGCTTTTTGCCGTCAGGCCCATTCATGCGCATGGTCGCATCAATTTCAATATATTCTTTAGTAGGTCCACTGAGTCAATTTTTTGTACAGGATTAGAGTTGGAACAGAACATCGATATTCATGTAGTAAAAGAGGCGGGAATAGTTGGGTAGAGCATGGAGGTAGAATTCTACCTCCATGGGAAGAGGGTTGAACATGGTATAGCTGTCAAAAACTGACCAAAAAATACAACAAAAGGAGTTGGTATAGGGCTTTGTCTCATTGTGCTAGTTAGTAGGTTGATAATAATCATCATGAGAGACATTTATTGATAACCTTGTATTCATTGACAAGGTAAAAATTTAAAAACGATATTTTTATGGTTGGTTTTTCTATGTTTGTGTTCATCATGCATCAAATTGAATACTGTACACCGAGTGAGTGTTTTGCATTCCTGCCAACCTGTTTACAGTGTCTTAAATTTCTTTCATTTTTTTTTGTAAATTTAATAAATGTTTTAAAATAGGTACATCCTCTCTACATGGGGGGTACGCAGCATGCGAATCGGCACCGCACGCACCTTGACAATGACCCCTCTGGTATTGCGATTGGGTTGTGTGATTAATGCCCCGGGGTGGGAAAATTGTGGTCTTCTTTTTAAACTCAATGGTGCCCCAAGATTAAAGACTCGGTCACACAGGGGCAGATCTAGCTTACGGGAAACGAAAGGGGAGTTGTAATATCTATGAATAAAATCTTATGCTTTCTCCTGCATTCTAAGACTATTTGAGAATATATTTAGAAATGTTTGCATTCCATTTGTTATTTTGGCACCAGTATCAAACTAGTATATTTTATGTACTTAAACTATATTTACCGCTAACTAACATCTTGCCATTAGTCAGCGGTGGAGGGGGGGGGATGCAATCCTCCAAATGCAGGCCCGGATTATCAAATAGGCACAGTATATAGGCACTGTGCCTAGGGCCTTTCGAAAAATTCGGAGGCCTACGAAAAATTCTGGGCTCAACGAAAATACCGTACTGCCATAAAGGGCATATAGGCTTACCAGAGACAGTTTCAGGGTCTCTCTCAGAATTTTTGACTTTACCAACTGACGTTGCACAGCATGTAGGCATACATGGAGGCCCTAAGTATAAAATGTACGTGTAAAGTCTGTCGCGTTGAAGCACTGTGCCAACCATGAACGTTGATCCGTGGGGGACGAGGGGGGGGGGGGGGGACACATGTCCTCCCCCCCCCCCCACACACACACACATCTACTTCCGTCACCGAATACAAAAACCAAGTGTAGCCTACGTTTGATTCTATAGCTCAGAATAGCTGATTCTATGACTCAAGAGTAAAATATGATGTTTGAATGATGATCTTTTGCAAAAGAATGTTTAAAGTGGTCAGAAATTACCTCAGATCACACACAGAGCGTCTGAATCCCAAACAAAATGTCGGGGCCCTTAAGAGGGCCTCGAACCCCACGCCGTTTAGGCTTCGCACTCGCAGTAGTTCTGATCATTGATACACATGTTTGTACCCGCCCCTCACTCTTGAGAAGCTCTGGACGACTTAACGCCAACAGGCTTTCAGAGCTAGGACCTATACCAGTTTGGCCTGGCTTGATTCGTACAGTGCTAGTACTTTAGCATCAACTTGAATGTCGTGCCAGTGCCTAGGGCGGAGTAGGGCCTACGGAACACTGGTGCCTTAGGCCTACGAAACACTTAAAGGAAAAATACAATATTTGCAAACATCAAAAAACAAAATGATCAAATTATCACGAAATACCTCACTGAATTGTTAGGGATTGACAGTCTAAAGCATCCTGTAAAATCGTTGCTCCTGGTGTGCTGACATTTTCACGAAAAACTGTATTTTTCCAGTTGGAAAACACTGGCTTTTTCAAAAACTGTTCCTATTTTTTCATATTTAGTTATTCCACATTTTCTTTGCAATAGATCTCACACCTGTGAAGGGATACAAACCTGATAGAGTGATTCTTTGACCTTATAATTCCCCAACGTCTTTACGTTTCTCCGTTTCATCTTAAGTGGGGTCGGGGAACCAGACTACAAGAAAATGATTGGTTTTCTTGGTTTTTCCAGCATAAACAAGCCCAAAACGTGAAACAAGTCAGTTAAACAATATTTGCTATAATATACTAATCCTTCAAATCCATTTATTTCTGAAAATTGCAGCAAAAGCAAATGTTGTACATTCCCTTTAATTCGTGCCTGTCCAAATGCCCCCCCCCCCCTGGATCGGCCTCTGCACTCAATGCTCAAGTGGCAAATATGTAATTATCATGAAACCCTTTGGATTACCAAACATGAGGATTATGAATTTGAGTTTTTTAAACTATTGCTCGTCTTTTTAATTTGCGGCTTGATTTCTTAACGAAAAGCATCAGGGCTTTGTTTGTGAAGTGACAGTAGCAAAGATGACATTTATTTGTAGCAACAAATTTGCAACAATTTGATCTGACTCTAAGAATCACTTCTTCAATGGCTCGTACTAAATGAACAGTTGGATGAGAATTGGTCCACACATTAGCGCCAGGATTAGGATGTAAGCGTACTTCCAAATGTTTATTCGAGCAGGTTTTTTTTAAGTTACATTCATAGTTTTTAAATATTTGTTGCTGGTATTAAAATATAACTACATAAATAGCAATTCAGTCTACCATCACCGTATTGCATGTTGTTGTATTGCTGTGTAGGCCTATACACGTAAGTGTTGACTTAAGTCTCAAAGGGTAATTAATTTGCATAGAATAGATGCAGAGCTAAGAATAAAATTGTAAACACTTCAAATCGCGTCATTTGATAAGGAAAGTCACCCGCTGACTCGTCAACTTTGTACATCTTTGCATCACGGCAGACCAAAAACAAAACACTTCAGTGTGGACTTCAGCACAATTTGGGAAAACCCAGATTTTCTGTAGGCCTACTGGGACAATTGTAGTCGTATGCCTATATCGATACGCGATTTATTTTGAAGAATTTAAAACAAACCGCTTTCTACTATTGTATTAAGATATACTTCGATTATTTATATACTCACAAAATTATTAGGACTACTTTAAAATATTTAAAAATACATGTGGAAACTGCTTGCCCTTGACAGACTTTCGAAGTCGCTTGTGAATCATTAACTTGTAAAGTTTGAGTCGACGCCATATAAGGAGATTGAACCAGAGATTAATTTGCATAATGTAGTTCCGTCAAGTGGTCATGAGATCGGTGGGCGTAGCAGCTGCAGTGCGTCAGTGCCATCTTGGATGTCTATGAATCAACCAGCTCTGAACTTAACTGTAAGTTTGGCTTCAGCGATGGCTCATTTTTGCTTTTTTTAGTTTCATTGATTAAACTAAACAGTTAGCCATTCATAAGTTTTGCTGTTGCATATTTTACCCATCTCACTTGTGACTGTCACTTGTGAGTTGTGATTTTACTCTGGTCTTGGGACAGATTTGAGGAGCTTACTTTAGTTTGTCACGTAGCATCCATGCCACAAGTGCATTAGTCTGGCGCCGCTCATTCTATCATGATACCCTAGTCAAGTCTCCATGTTTTTTAACTTCCGTCCAATTGTCCAATTTGTTTTAAATCTGTAACAAGTATTAACATTTTTACCTATTAGAGAACAAAATGCGACACTGTTTTTGTTTAATCATTGACAAACAGGACTTACATTTGAGGTTGGGTGATCCACTGCACCATGAATGCACAGTCTGAAGCAGCCTGCCAACGGACCGATGTCCCTACCACGATGCAAGAATCTGAAGCAGCCTGCCAACAGACTGATGTCCCTACCACGATGCAAGAATCTGAAGCAGCCTGCCAACAGACTGATGTCCCTACCACGATGCAAGAATCTGAAGCAGCCTGCCAACAGACTGATGTCCCTACCACGATGCAAGAATCTGAGGCAGCCTACCAACAGACTGATGCCCCTACCCCGATGCAAGAATCTGCTGAAGCAGCCTGCCAACGGACTGATGCCCCTACTACAATGCAACAGGGGAGTCAGGTACCCGCCGCCTCAACCGCAACAGGTGAGTAACAGGAATGGGCAATCCCTCCACTCAATCACCACCGTCACACAAAAAGTCGTCGCCTGGTTTCAACCTCTTCATTGTTAGCATTCAGGTTTTCCATAATTGCTTATCGTCATTAAAACTTTCAGTCCCAGACGAAAGTTGGATATGAAATAAAGTAGTCCGTGGGCTATTGAAAATCCAGTGCCCCCCCCCCATCCGAACCCACCGCCACCGATATTTTTTGTGATCATTGGCATGTCCCAAATTGGAAAAAATGTTAAAAGTGAACATTCAGGAATGCACTCTTTCAGGAGCCCACTTATTGGAACCCCCTTATTGGAACCGATTGAGCTCAGATGTATTTTCTTAGCACTAGGGTTGGAAGGGTAAGAAACAAAACACCATAAACTGAGCAGACCTTGACCGATCTTAATAAAACTTAGCACAACTGGATCCTGAAAACAAGAAAATTGATGTTGCCAGTTTTTCCATTGACCCTGTAGTGACCTTGACATTGAGGTCAAAGTTCAGGGGTCATTTTCACCTAAAATTTGCCTTCCGGAAGGGTCTGTGAAGATTTTCATGGCAAGTGAGCATATGCTGTATTTGGTTGTGAGTTTTATAATAAGTACTATTATTAATGTGTTTAGGGGTTTTGCAGAAGAAAACATGGGAAAATCTCACACGGATTCCGCCCCCCTATGATCTTGGCCATCGAGTGACGAAAATTATGAAACTACATGTAGTACATGCATAGAACAACTTCACATGAACATACCCAGGAGATTTCATGACTATAGGTCAAAGGGTTTTTGGAATTATGGCTAATTAGTTATTCAATGCACAAATGGTAATTATGCTTTGTGTACACTACAAATCTGGGGAAATTCAGTTTTCTCGGCGCATAACGCCGGAAATTTTTCACTGCCCGGCAACCCGTGGTCCGTATTTTATTTTAATATTGGGTATCAAAAGATGCGCACAACTCGATGCTAAAAAGTCAATATAGCTCGGGTCGCGAAAAAAAATTTTTTTCAAGGGTATCGCAGGAAAAAAGTTGTTGTTTATGGGCTTCCGCTGTTTAAGGGCTAATGTTGATTTTAAGGACCTGTATTTATTTAAATGTGAAATACGACCATCCCTTTAGTGCCTGGCATCCAACTATGAAGATGTTGTACAGATGTTGAAGATGTTGTACTCATTTGCAGTACAAAACTCACACAGGATGTTTGTCGGTTGGGAAAAGCCCCACTTCTTCATGGTGCTTTTGGTGCGAACCACTCCAGAGAGGAGGCGATTTAAGCACCTCCAGGTCTTCCATCCTGCATTGGATCCTGAAGGTAAGGCTTCTGCAAGCTTGAAGGTCATCTCAGGGTCTGGGAAGACGACACAAGCTTTTCCTGCCAAAGTTGCAGTCTTGATAGTTCGATTGACTGGTCCAGAGGTGTGGTTGAATGCAAGAATACTAGCTATTCCTTCATTTAAGTCGGCACGGTGTTTGTTGGTGATCATACAGCATGTAGCTTGGATCTCATTTAAGTCGGCACGGTGTTTGTTGGTAATCATACAGCATGTAGACCTTTTTCAAGCGCCCTGCTCTACTGATGGCCTCCATCCAGAAATCGGAAGGGGTCACGCAGGCCAGCAAGTAGAGACAGTTGATGTTAGTGAGCTTGAGGCAGCCGGTGGTGATGCGGCAACTTTCAACAAGGTCAGGATCAACAGTCTTTGTGTGTGTTGATATCGTCCCTAGACAGGACATGCATACTCGGCAGCTGAGTAGGAAGAGGGCCAAGGCAGTCGATATCAGTACTTGTGGTGATGCTGCAAACTGCTATGATGTCAATTTCCGGAGGATGTTGTTGTAGGTTGACACTTTGGCTTTGGTCTTTTTGATGGGCTCCTTGAAAGTCAAACTGTTGTCGAGTGTCACACCGCGGTAGACGTGGTACTGGCAGTGTTCGAGACCGGCCGATCCAGGAGGCACACACTTGGGTCTGAATTAGCAGGGTTCGATTTCAGGTGGTTCACAGTGTAGTACTGCTGTAGCTAGTCATCAAGAGCATCGGTCAATGTCTTCTCTATCGCGGTAAAGCATGTGTGTTGATATTCTATACACAGGCAGTCCACAAATATGAAGCGCTTTGCGAGCGAGCCTGTCGGTTTGTAGTTCGTATAGATGTTGTACAGGAGAGGTGCAAGCACACTCCCTTGGGAGAGACGGCTCCGTTGAAGATGTGCTCTACTCTTCTTGCCATTGAATTCTACAAAGAAACGACAACTCTTCAGTAGAACACCAATAAACTGGATAAAGGTCAGGTCTGCCGTCATAAAAAGGAGTCGTCAATGGTTTACAAGCAGCTGTAAGATCAACAAAGAAAGTGCCGGTGATCTTTTTTTCTGGTGGAAGCCGTCGTCAATGTACTGAGTGAGGATAACAAGCTGTCAAGTCGTTGGTTTGCCGGGACGGAAGCCTGCCTGCATGTTCCTTTATCGGTTGTTTCTCAATGAAGGGGGCAAGACGCTTGAGGAGGAAAAGTTCCAGCAACTTAAATTGTGACTTAGATCGGATTTGGGACGATACATTTTGGCCTGCAGTGGGTCTTTCCCAGATTTTAGGAGGGCGATGACCTTCAACTTACGCCACACTTGAGGTATTGTTTGTGTGGCGAGGCAGGTGTTGAAGAGCTGGAGTAACCAATTTGAGGCGTTTGGTCAAAGATGTTTCAGTTCTTCGGTGAGAAGGGTTATCCAGTTTGGTTGCTTTCCTGTTTTTTTAATTTATGCCAGTCGCAAGTTCATTAGCAGAGAAAGGTTTGGTAAAGCCAAGGTCGATGGCGGGGTCTTTGTGGTTTTTGTTTGTTGATCTACATCAACAAACCGGTGTCATAGTAGATAAGTGTCTCTCTGAGCATCATTAAACTTATTATTCTGAAGAAGAAGAAAAAATGAACAAAAATGTTTTTAAAAGGTAAACCATGCAAATGTACATACGCAATTATTCCACTGTGTTTGCTTGTCTTTTTCGGAACACCCTACTCTCTGAGTAGTCACCATCGGAAGCTGTGAGTTGCTCACCTTAGAGGTACAATAATTTTTTGATAGTTACATGTGTTTATGTTGATTATACCTCCCGTATTTTTATCCCTGTTCTAATCCCCATCTATGTGTTTAGATTAGTTACACTACATTTTATTGAACACTTGATGCCAAAATTTTACCCAAATGTGGCTTCAAAAATGGATCCAACAGGTTAGAGTGGACTTAACTGCCTCAAAAACTGCAATATCCTTAATTAAATTTTGATAATTTTCAAAATAAATGTGTATTTATATTTCGTTTGACTGTAGCGCCCTTAGTTGTACTAAATTTGATATAGATCGGTCAAGGTCTGCTTAGTTTAGGCCCCCCAAAAAAGTCTCCGGTTTCTGGTATGGAGCTTGCCGAAAAATTGGTGCGGCGACGCGGCTTTTTTTTTACCTGATTTTTTTTGCTTCAAATGTCGGCTGATGACTGCAAATGGTGCCCGACTAAAAATATATGGGAGTCCAGAGAGGCCACATAAAGCTTATTTTCGACCATAACCCAATCTAAAAACACGTTAAAATTGTGCAGCAGCAGGATTCCAGTCAAACCAGTGAGTTTGGCGGTTTTGAGACATCATCTTTCATTGAAAAAAAAAAAAAAATCATTTTTCCGACGCGCATGGCTACGGCGACGCGCGCGCATACCAGAAACCGGAGATTTTCTTTTTGGGCCTTATGGCGTTTTGTTTTTTACCCTTCCAAACCTATTGCTAAGAAAATATATCTGAGCTCAATCGGTTCCAATAAGGCGGTTCCAATAAGTGGGCTTCTGAGAGAGTGCATCCATAAATTTCACTGTTAACATTTTTTTTTTCTATGGGGGACATGCCAAAGATAAAAAAAAAAATCGGTGGCGGTGGGTTCGGGGGGGGGGGGGGGTACAGTGGGACCCCACATAGCCCCAGGACTTAAGTACCGTACATTGTTTCGTCGGCCTTCATTCATTTCATGCTTCCGATTTTTGATTCCCCTCAAGGAACTGGAGCCAGCATAGGAAACACTGGCACAGTCAGCGGTAGCCACAACCCTACCATTGTTGGTTCAAGTGCAGTCAATTTCACTACTTACAACTACCAGATGGAGGGACCAGGTAAATATAATCTTGTTCGTTATATTATACAAACAAATCGTAACATCCATCAAATGTTAGCGCTCTTTTGGGGGGGGGGTAGGTAGGCTGTCGGTGGAGATGGGAGTAATATACATGTACTTCATAAACATAAACACAAACAGCAGATTGCCGGTTCTGCGAGAGAGTGCCGAATTTCTTTAGGACAACTATTAGTCCGGTTCACTATGTACTAAATCCAAGTTTCGTTGTGATTTTGGGGGGATTAGGTAAACTATACATTTTTGGAAAGTTTAGGGTCTGCTGAACCCAAAAACCAATGTATCCATTTTTTTTCAAGGTCATCTTGGCCACCATCTTGGAATTTCAAAATGAGGGCATTTTTAGCTCTTTTTCCCCTGATGATTTGGCTTGTCGCATACAAAATAAAGGGAATGAAACTCACTGGAGCCTGTTTTTACAAGTATTTGACACAAAAGAAAAGTATTTCCTCTTAACTAAAGACAAAAACAGTCTATCTTCACGAACGTTGCCAACGGTTACCATGGCAACTGATTATAAAAAGTGCTTTTGATAATGATGCAAGTTGTTAAACATCCAAATAAGACCAGCATTACTGCTAGACAAACAATTGAAGGTCTGTGCCCGGCACAGACATGGCAAGAAGATAACTTGACAAATGATTCCCCAATGGTTGTTATGGCAACCGAGCATAAGTTATTTTTTATATAGTATTAAAAGTATGGGGCTTTTGGCTAATCCGAAAATAAAACGCTATGTTCAGACGTGTCAAGAATTCGCTTTTAACCAATATTATCAATTTGATCAACTGCATTGATTATGGAAATCCAATATGGCTGCAATCGACATGAAGTAATGTTTAATTCTCATGTTTGTTTTTTTTTGGAGGGGGGTACTGTTTTGGCAGAACCTACGAGAGGAAATCCAAAAGTACACGTAGTACCAATGTTAACAGCAATTAAGTTTGGCTTAGTAACTTAAAAAGTTTTTAACCAAATCATTAATAATGATGATTTGTACCCAAAAAGTAGTTAACTCCCTCCCCCAGTGGTAACCTTGATGTAATGTGGACATTTACTGTTTTTAACCCGCAAAATGAGTTAAATAAAACGCGCTTTTGCGGTGGCTTCGGCATAACCACAATAAAGTAATTTTCGCAGGCCAACTACCATTACTCCTAATTTAAACCCCTTGTACTTCGTCAGGACTACCCTGCTAAATCCAACAGAATCCAACCCGAGTTTCCTGCTCAATCAATTGTGCCTTATTTTTAGTTGTTTGGTGAATCCACCGGAGTCCAACATGGCGTTATAATGCGGTTCAGTTGCTTTCTACATGTAAATCCAACAGTTTCCATGAGGAATGTACACAATGGGTTAATTGCTCAATCGAGCAGGCTCCATTGGGTATGTGACATAGTTGGATCCTGTTTGGATTCAGCAGGATTTGGGTAGGACCATCGACAGAAGCAAATTACGATGGAACCAAAATCCACCCCCCCCCCTCCCCTTGGTCCCGGAAGAAACCCGAAATACTCAGGTCTTCATAGGGTCTTGATAGGATAAGGAACCTCTTATCACTCTCATGGCCACTCTCATGTAGCTTTGATCTTCTCTGAACTGGTCGCCAATTCCAGGCACGATGACATAGAAACAAGATACATGTACTGCAACTAAACAGGTGTCACTTTGTGGGGTTTCTTTGCTTGAGTTATAGTCCTCCCTCTCTCAGGTGTTGGAAAGCTGTCTTAATGTCAGTCAAGTCTTCGTGAACAATTACACATTGCATAATCCGACTAAAAAAGGACATTCAATAGGGAGATTTGGACAGAACCCAATACATTATTAACCAACATTAATCTTTTAGAAATCGAAGCAGCGCTACACAGCCCAAATGATATATTAACAATTCAAATTTAATCCTTTGAAGTAATGACGGCTACTTCGGATCCTCCTCGTCCAACCCTATTGCTAGTACTGACGGCATATTTCAAGTTATTTAGACACTGTCGCTTGTGTAGGTCGCAAAGTAGGTCTCAAGTAGTCAAACCAAGTCACCCTAGGTTTCCTGCCCATCTTTCATAGCGAAGTTGCCTTAAAGTTCCGGCCGCTCCATGCAAGAATGTTACAAGACATCCCTGGCCTGGCCACCTATCCAGCCATTAGCAAGTCTTCAAAATTCTGAGTTTAGTCTCCCCACAGGACCTTCTAGCTGTATGACTGCACTAGACCCCGAATCTTGCTTTGCCCTCTTCGTAGCTCCCCTGTGATTCGCCGGCACTTTCTAGTGTGCACTCTTTTCTGGACTGAGATGGGGCAGATGGGGAACAATGACCTGATGGGGTGTGATGTCATAACTAAAGCCATTTGATGTTAGTACTGCAGATCGAGTATTGTGTTGGTGCATCTGTTTCTGTTTCTGTTCCATAAACGTACAAACACCTAGAAGGTTGTCGACGTACGTTGGTCAGGGTCAGGTGTGCAGCAACTAAATTCTTGATTGGGTTTTGGGAGCCAGGTCTTGAATGTTGATGTTGTCCAGTGCCAGTTTGAAAGTCTTAATGTCAGGTGAAGAGCGGATGTTAGGGTGAAGTTGATTCCATTCTAAGATGATCTTTGGGTACATTGAGTAACGAAAGCATTCCTTATTTGTGGTGATGACTCTATATGAGAAAGGTCAAGTCTGTCTAGTAGAAACCCTCCTTGATGAGTTGACGATGTTCAGGTAATCTTTCATATTACTCGGTGTAAGCCGCCATGGGTTTCTTTGTAGAGTGTGACTAATCGAACTTTGATCCGTCGATCTTGAAGAGTGTCCCATGAGTTTATTCATCATTGCTGAGATGCTTGACTCCATGCTGTAGTCTTGCATAACAAATCTTGCTGCTCTGTGTTGCTTTCTAATTTCTTTTTATCCGACGCATGATGAGGATCCCAAATGGCGGAACAATATTCTGGCCTTGGTCGGACTAGTGTCTGATACGCAATGGACTTGGTATTACTGTTGCAGTGGTGGATGTTTCTCTTGAGTAGCCCGAGCATACGATTGGATTTAGAGATGATCTGATCAATGTGAATGGACCACTTGAGATCATTACTGAGTTCAACCCCCAGGTAGGGATGGTGTTTAACCTCTAGTAGTTTGGTATTACCCATGTGATAACTGGAGTCGTTGAGTTCTTCTTGTGGGTGATCTTCATGGTGTGACACTTGGAGGCATTGAATGACATGTGCCAATCCTTTCCCCATTTTTCAAGTGTGTTGATGCCCTGTTGAAGAATGCAAGGGTATGCTGCAGTTTTTATTTCCCGGTACATGATACAATCATCTGCAAAGAGTCTCACATGCGATTTGATGTTCTGTGGCAGATCGTTAATGTATACTAAAAACAGGAGAGGACCCAGCACTGTCCCCTGTGGAACCCCAGAAATGACCTTCGACTTGTTTGAAGAAGTGCCCTCCAAAACAACTTGCTGGTGACGTTGAGTGAGAATTGAGTCAATCCATTTCAGAGCATTGTTCCTGATGCCGATGTTGTGGAGTTTCCTCAAAAGACGTTGGTGAGGCACCGAGTCAAATGCTTTCTTAAAGTCCATTACCATTAAGTCAGCGTGACTCTTATTGTTAAGAATTCCAGCCAAGTCGTGGGTCACAGCAGCTAACTGGGTGTCACAAGGGCGACCTCTGCGAAAACCGTGTTGGGCATCCGTCAGTACTTCATGTTTGTCGAGATGAATCTTTATGTGATGATATAAAATATGTTCTAGTATCTTACATGGAATAGACGTCAACGACACAGGTCTGTAATAACCAGGATTTTTCCTATCACCTTTCTTGTTGTAAAGTGGCGTGACGTTTGCCTCAAGCCAAGCTCTAGGTAAACATCCAATATCCAATGATTTTTGGAAGATCTTAGAATAAACTGGTGCAAAAGCAGAGGCGCACTCTTTCAAGATTCTAGGAGGTATGGCATCAGGTCCTGGTGCTGTGCTTGGTTTCAGATCTTTCAGTAATTTCTCTACCCCAATTGGATGTGTATGAATTTCTGGCATGTCGGGTATGTCCAAGTCTGGTAATGTGGGGAAACTGTCCAGGTTTTCGTTTGTGAAAACTAAACTAAACTGTTCATTCAGCACATTAGGCTTAGTGACCATTCAACCCCTGTTTGTAAAGGGCCCCCCGGTAAGCTCGCCCCCTTCCAAAAAGCCCTTTCTTACCGGCCCAGCTACCGCCCCAGATGACTAGTCCGGTAGCTGATCAAGAACTCTCCCATCCTGGGGTCTATTGTTTGCAAGTGTTGACACATGTAATCTATCCCAGAAAACGCCCGCTTGTGGTTTTCATCCCCCAACGCGAAACAAAAGAGCCCCTTCGCCGGCACAGATCAAAACCCCTGCCATGCGGTTTGGCACACAATGGGACTGTAAATTACTTACACACTTGCAAGCATTATCTCCTGAGCGAAACAATAGAACCCCCATACCAGCGCACGAAGGCTCGTGCTATTGGGTTTCCCATACAATGCCATACAAATGGGGATGCAAGGTCAAGCATTTTCACTTTTTGAATATTAATACGTTGTGTGTGGAATTTCTTAATTGCAGACTACATTTATTTTGATTTCAACAGCTTTGGGAAGGAACTGATGTTGAGGCGTTTCAGGATCTCGTAGAAAAAATCCAACCGCATAAATGTTTACAAGCAATCCTTTTCAGCCACGAACTACGAAAAATAGAACAAATTGCCCATCGCAATCCCCCAGCCAATACCATTTTTTAAAGGCCCAAAGTTAGTTACTTATCACTCCTGAATTTACAAATACATGTAAAGATGTTGGTTTTCGTTTGGATTAATGTGAATATCAAGGTCCTTCTTTTATGGGTTTAAAAACAATCAATCTTTTTTTCCCCAGGAGTTTATGCAATTGAAATGGAACATTATACATGTACTGGTTGTTTCCTTGCTATGGCTGATTTTGATGATTTAAATGACTCAAACAAACAATCCACAAAAAAAAAACAGATATTACTCTTTTGACAAGCTTTTGCAACTTTATTTCAAATAGTAGATCTTGAATATTCTACCAAACGTAGGCTTACACCAAAATAAAACAATTGATAATAAAAATATAACTGGAATCTACACGAATCATAAGTGAATTGACTGAGTTGTTTTCATGCCATGTTAACTTCTCCAACCGGGACGTTTTCCTTGAATTCCTGTCTAAGCCGTTTACACCGCTCGTTTATTGCCTCAACAGTCTTACATTTATGGTCAGTATACCAGTCATGAAAGTCTGGAAATTGCATCTTTGCCTGCTGAAAGACGCTATGTAAGATCTCCCGATCAAGAGTTCCTATTTTACACTTTTTGTTGTTTTTGTCACGGGAGTTTCCCGTAACATTTTTGCGGGCAAGTTCCTCCTTCGGGATCTCCCTCCCAATCAAGTTGAGGCACAGCAAACGGCCTCGGTCTACGTCAGATGCTTGTCGCTTCCTTTGTTGAACCTCCTTCAGAATAATCTTGTATTCCGACACGGAACGAACCATGTTTTCGTTGCCACCAAGAAGGTATTCGTCTGGCTCCTGACCGGGGATAAATCGGAAAAGGACCTCGCGCTCGAGGCAGGTGGGCCCCTTCATCAGCCAGAGTCTCGGTACCACACCCGGTATGAAAGAGGAATGAAAAGGTACCGTAACAGTTGAAATCCGACTGGTCTCTGTTGATGCAGTACGTGTTAACTTTATTGAAATGGAGGCCACCAGTTCAGTTTCCCAGTCCCGCTACCATTTCTTCTCAGAAAGCAGAAAGCTGTTACAATAATCATAGAGAAAGGACTTTCTCTATGCAATAAAAGACACCTCGGGGCCAATTAACTGTTGTCGAGGATTTCTGGTGCTGTCCTGCAGTTTATTATAGTAACAGCGGAATTACAAATTTACGTTCAAGTTGCACTGGATTTTTTTTTTTTACAAGGAGCCATTCGTAATGATCATCATCCCGTTCAGTCAAAAGGGGCAAATCAAAAACTGTGGACGTTACAGAAGAACTAATTTCCACATAACGAAAATAAACACTTGTACTCAAGACATTTTTTTACAATTCATTTTCTTCAATTGTGCAGTTTTTTTGTAAAGAATGTCATTACAACGAATTGAGACGGGCAATAAATCGAAGTGGGGAGCTTTAGGTATACGTTGGCGTTTTGGCAGTAAAGGAATGAAAAGGGGTATTTTCTTAAGTATTATACCTGCAACAATTTATCAGAAATAAATGAGCTTACGGTGATTTGCACCACCATTTAAATTTGTAGCTTCAAACTGCACACTTTAATCGTGGCATATAAACATAGGCCCTACTGTAGCTTTACGGAATCAATCATTATTACCGAAAGTAAGTACATGTATGTGTCGAAAACGTTTTACAACAAATCCCCCAACCCCGCATTTTATGAGGCCAGCAGCGGTACTTAAACAGTTCGGTAATCTCTGGCCACAAGTCTGTAATCCGATAAGCCGTCTTTTGTTCAGCTCTGGACGTTCCCCAAGGGGAAATAAACTGCTGCGCCTGACTGACTTCAAAGCTTCAGGCCCGACAGACCTACATACCGGACGAGACTGGACTGAAGACCGGACGAGCTATAGACAGGCCGAGGTACCGGGGGGCGCTTTACAAACCGGGGATAAATGGTCATTATTCCTTAGCCTTGTCAATCGGAGAGATCACAGTGGCACCAGATAAATCAGTCAATGTGGAGATTCCAAACATCCGCTGCCTTTGGGCTTTGTTGAAATTCCAGAATGGTTTTGTGTTGTTGCTTTGAAGACTACTGCCAATGACATCATGGATGTATTCTTTCTTGGCTTTCCGAATTTTGCGGTCAGTCGTTCTACGATGTTTTTTGAAGGCGTCCCATGCAGAGGGTGTATCACGCTGTCTAGCTTTCATGTACAGGCGCTTCTTCTTACATATGTCCCTTTTGATAGAACAGTTTATCCAAGGCAGTTTCCACTTTGTTGATGTCATTTTGGATGGAAAAAATTTGCTAATGGAATCTTGAATGACATGGTCAAGTTCATTCACATGTTGATTAACATCCTTCTGAGCAACATAGTCGGGTGTAATTTTTTGTGTCGAAATCCTAAATACAGTCGGCAAAAACAACATAATTGGCCTTGGCATACAGCAGCATCTTCCTTCTTGCTGGGCGAACTAATTTTGGTTTAACTAGTATGTTAACCACAACCGCTTCGTGGTCGCTTACATCTGGGATGACATTGGTACTCTCCACAAAGAAAGGGCAGTTAGTGAAGCACAAGTCCAGTATGTTATGAAGTCTGGTAGGTTGTTTTACTTGTTGACTCAAGTTGTTGTCAAGGGCAATTTCAATCATGGTCTTACTTTGTCCAGCGTAAGACCCTCAAGGGTTGAATTTATACTGATCCCAGTTCACATCAGGGAGATTAAAATCCCCCAGTAACCAAATTGATGCATTAAGAGGGATTTTTCTGAGGGCAGAATCCAGATTTGTTTATGTACTCCACATCCGATTTAGGGGGCGATAAAAAGTACCTACATACAGTGGCGAGACACCATGAACACGTATGCTAGCCCATATTCCTTCACAGTCAGTTTGGAGATCAATCTCTTCATTAGCAATCAGTGTATTTTTGATAGCGAGAAAGACGCCACCGTGAGAATCCCATGTCTGCCTATCCTTTCTTGATATCTGGTAAGACGATGGGAAAATTTCTCCATTAGTAATGGTGCTGTTTAACCATGATTTGGTACCGGCAACTTTATGTGGATCTTCAGTTTCAAGAAGTACATGGAACCTGTCAAGTTTTGATCTCACACTTTGGCAATCTACATTGATAATCCTGAAGGATTTTGTCTTGGGTTTACATGTCTTCTTCTGTCTGACATTAGCAGAACGAGGGTTGGGGCTACATCTATGGGTGGGATTGCCCACACCACAACAGTAGTTCACAGTATCAGAAATCTCCATACTCAAGTCACCACCATTACTACCCGCTAAGGCCTCAAACGAGTTTGACAGATCAAATTGTTCGGTACAGTCAAAAAGGGGTGAGGCAAAGTTTGGCAAACCACAAGTGGAACACACCCATGTGTAGGACTCATGGTTGTTTAAAACTTCATACGTAGCACTGTTCATGGACAAACAATCAAAGTGAAACCATATACTACATTCTTGGCATTTTATTGCCCGTTTTTTCCACTTGACAGCTTTGTTGCAAATTCCACATGGATGCTTAGATTGATAGGGGCCCGGATTTGTGTTGACGTCCCCAGACAAGAGTAGCAAAAGGAGGCTCATGTGTGCAGTTAAATTAAAGTTTTTGACGGCAAAGTTGTACTTGTAGCAATTTGATGATAACCTTGCAACATAGAACAAACTCACCGGCATGTCCTTGGTGACCCCAGGGTGATACGGGTGGAAGGTAGATGACCAGTGGGATCGATCAAATGAGTTGATCATGGCTGTGTCATTGAACTTCATAGGCGACAACAGCTTAAGAATCACACACAAAAATGTTCCAAAAATAATGAAGAATGGCACTTTGAAGTTACCCATGGTAAAAATATCATCGAAGAAAAGTTTAAAAGTTAAAAAAGGAAAAGGTGCCCCCAGGTATCTTTCAGGCAGTGTCAGTCTGGAGTCCACCTAGTGCTTCGACACTCAGCTTAAGAGCGGCATGGGCGGGCGTATCATCCGGTAGACGTCGGACGTGACCGAAGAGGGAATGACGCCAAGATGGTAGCACGGATATCCTGGAGACCGGAGGTCCCCATGATAGTGGTGTTGGTGACAAAGTCGGACCACCGGGCACCAAGGATGCCCCGTTGGCACCTCAAATTGAATGCTTGAAGCATTCGCCCATCCTCGGTTAGGAGCATCCACGTCTCCGACCCATATAGAAGTACGGGGAGGACACAGGTCGTGAATATCCTCAGCTTGGTAGAAAGGTTAAGGCGTTTGTTCCGCCACACCCAGTCCAGTTGGCTAAAGGTTGACGAAGCTAGGCCTATTCGTCCGAGGATGTCGGGCGATGAGTAACCCGAGGAGCTGTTGGTGCATGTGACAGCGGAATGTTGTGTTTAGGCCCTAGTTGTGTGGTCATGTTCCCTCTTGAAGGTGTTGGCCTATGTTGTGTTTTTGCATGCAGCCTAACCTCAGTCTATTGCAAATGAGAATCTGAGCAGCCAGTTCTGCATAATTAGCGGACCCTTAACTTCTGCTCACTCTGTCTTCTGCTACTGTTCTTTCCCTGCTATGCCGGTACATATATTCTTGGAAGCATAAATACATTATCATGACTTATCTTACTAGGAATCATAGTTCTGCTTTATAATTCTGACTATCATAAGTCCTATACCCTCATTTGCTCAATTACCAATAACAACAGGTTTACAATGCTATCATGTGTGAGAGGTCTAACTGAAGTGTGAACTTGGTTATTGAGGCAGTATACAACGTCATGATCTTTCACATGCGCTCTCTCACTCGGGCAGATTACCAAGACCTTAAGATTGCATTGGGACACAGGGACAAGGATTAAGGAGCAAGCACTCTGTAGTAATGACCTGTCCAGACATAGCTAAGGTAATACCGGTTTGAAATGGTGCCATATATAGTTCAGACTCTCCGTCACAGGGCAGTTTCTTCGTATAGCAGAAGCCGCACTTGCTTTTGCCATGGAAAGGGGGTTCTGTGAGTGTACGGTTACCGCTCGATATAACGAATGTTCAATAGTCTGAAGGTTCATAAGTACGAAGGTTTGATAGTCTGAAGCTTCGTTAACCCAAATGTTTATTAGTCCATTGGTCCGTAGTCCAAAAGTTTGATTGGTCCGAAGTGTTCAATAGTTCGCAAATAGAGTAAGGTTAAATAAATGTAACTCGAAAGTTCGATTGTCCGACTGGACGATTAAGTTTGATAGTCCGAATTGACAGCATTGAACTTTATTGTCGGTTTGGACTATTGGACCTGGTGTGCTTTCAGATTAATGAACCTTCGGACTAATTAACCTTTAATTTTGACTATCGAACCTTCTGACTTTATCATCAACTAATGCTCGGATTAATGAACCTTATTTCATTTTCTGACTAAAAGGAACCCCGCTATGGGAATTGTTCAGACTTTTTAACATTCAGACTATCGAGTGGACCCCGAGGGTACAACAAGTGTGGGAATTCAGGCGCTGGGCCATTGTGGCCTATGTATTCTGCTGAGTTTTGAATTTAGCTACAATGCAAGGGGTAAAGTTATATGTGTTAATGTACATGCCTTCAAATTTGGTGTTGATTATTTTATAATTTTTTTGTTTGTGTTCATGTCCTTCAATATGTACCTGTGCAGGCTATAAAAGAATAAACTAGTAAAGATAGGTTTCCCCATGTGTAACCCAATACAAGAACTGTAGAATCCCCGCCCCGCCCCCCCCCTTGTCTCAATAATTGTGCCTTTCAAAGTGTCGTCCACAGGCTTAATGAAACTAAATTTTAGGCCGATGTGATGTGCACAAGGGGACACTTTATTTTATAAAATTCGGACCTACCGTTATTGCGATGTCAATTTCAAACGCAGGGTATCGTAAAATGGTAACTTTTTCATTGAATATGTATAGGATAAAGGGATAATTTGTAGTGTAGTTTGAATTATAAACAGAGATAATTACAGCATGCTTTGTTCTATTGAACTGAGACTATACACATGTGCTTAGCAGTGTTATCTTCACAAGCATACCAAATTTCAATCAAATCTGTCTGGGCACGACCAAGATCTTATAAAGTGGGGGTTGGATCCGCCCCCTTTGACCCCATCTCCACAAAATGGCCGACATAATGGCGTCGGGATAAAATGGAAACATTGGTTTTTGGATTCAGTTGATCATAACGTTTTCAAAAATGTATAGTTTTGCTAATCCCCATAAAATCCAAACGAAAATACGGACATTGTGAACCCGACTATTTTTGCAAATTTGCGAAAAAGTCTTTCTTTTTGTTCTGATTTTGTTCTTTTTGTTCTGATTTCTTATTTTTGTTCCATGCAAAATCCCATTGACTTTGTACATGATTTTAGTACACGCCACTTTTGACATTAAACTTTGTCATACATCATTCATATTATGCATTGTCCTTATGGCAAAGTTGTGTCCCGAACAGTGACGTTATGATTACGTCCTCGGGGGTCACGTGACGTCATCACAAACGTGCATATTTTGAAGTCCTATATCTACAGAACTGTAAATCTGATTGAGTTGAAACTTGGTATGAGGGTAGGCCAGGAGTGGTTATAGATACAAAATAAAGTGACGTAAAAATGACGTCATCGTGCGTTTTTATATGAATTTTTGAAATTTAGGACCTTCACGCCATATCTCACGAACACAAAAAGCAAAATTCAAAATTCTTTTTGCATTATGTATGTTAGGAAATAGGTAAACGCGCGCAATTTTGGAAAATGTGTGACGTCATCATGACGTCATCAAAAATGCGATTTGTTGTTTTGGGGGTTTTGGGTTTTTTTTAATTTATTTTTATATAAGGGAAATTCCGTTTGTTCGTTCGTTCGTTCGTTCGTTCGTTCGTTCGTTCGTTCGTTCGTTCTTTCGTTATTTCTTTCTTTCCTTTTAATTCCGGACAACACTTCTTCACGGGTTTTCTCCTAAACAGTATATGGTATCATCCGTAGTGGTGCATATTACTCTGACATCATGATGACCTCATCGGGTGTCAAAATACAAGCGATTTTCGTTGAAAAAGTGGCGATTTTCTTTCTCTTATAACTCTTAAACAAAATGGTTAATCATGTTCCAACCTTGCAATCAGATAGACCATTTATTGATAAAGAATTTTTGTCGCGTACGCGAACTCGCTTGACCTTTACTTTCGGTTCAATCGGAAGGTCAAAGTTATTTAAAATACAGACAGAAGCATCAAAATCAAAGCAAACCGAATTTCTTCCAAATTTACGATTTACGATTTTGCAGGATTATGATAAAACTTGGTATGAACGTGAACCCCCGTCCGAAGATGTTAAAAAAAAAATCTGACGTCATCATGACGTCATCAGGTATCAAATTACAAGCAATTAAGGGCCAAATTTGTGAAAATAGTTTCAGCTATATCTTTAGAATTAAATAGAGTATCGCGTTGGTTTTGCGTGTACCCGGGCACAAAACCGCTTGACCTGCACTTTCGAATAAAAATTGAATATAACTCGAAAGCAGAAACTTTTACTATAAGCAAATAAATTATGAATTTTTTAAGAACGGAGTAAAGGACACAAAAAGCATTTTGACGTCATAATTTAAAAGGGCGCCCCTAGCGGTCCATCACACAGGGTTTCCTTCTTTTAGTTTAAAACAATCCGTCGAAATCTAACCAAATCGCCCCTTGTCTCACCATGTGTTCTGCGAAGTCAGAGGAATACACCAAAAAGTCGTCCAAGTACAGGATTAATTCGGACAAGTTCAAGTCACCAAATATCAGCGCCATTAACCGCTGGAAAGTGCTTGGGCTATTAATTAGCCCCGAGAGAGACGAAGGAACTCAAAGAGCCCCCATGGGACCCTAAACGCCGTCTTCTCAATGCAACCAGGGCGCATGGCAACTTGAAAGTACCCATGTGCCATGTCTAGAGACGAGAAGACTTCAGCCCCTCCAAGAGCTTCCAGTGTCTCGTCTATTCTAGGTAGTGGGAACGAGTCCTTCGCAGTCTTCGCATTCAAGCACCGGTAATCAATGCACAGTCGGACTGGCGTAAGGACTACAGGACTTACGAATAACGCCTTTGTCCAAGAGGTCTTGTAGCAATTTTTTGACTTCTCCAACCTGATTTGGAGTGATTCTCCGGTACGATAGGGTGACCGGGGTATTGTCACTCAGTCTGATCTGGTGAGGAATGACATCGCAGTAACCCGAGTCAAAATTTTCACCAGAGAAAACATCGGAATATTTCCGAAGCAGTTCTGCTGCACTAACTGCATCTGAAGAATTAAGGTGCTTCAAAGTTACACCAAGAGGTAACACAAACAGCGAGCCATCAGCAAATTTAAATGTCTCCCCACTTACGTCACAATCCTTATCCTTACTTGCGTTCTCTTCGCCAGAGGCTTCATCATGTTCATCAAGGTGGTCATTAACGGACGCACACTGGCCGACATCAGCCATAACCTGGTGCACAGAAACATTGAATCCATCCGAGTCCCTTTCAAGAAAGATATGCTCCTCAGAGGTTATTGCTGACAGAGCAGGAACCCGAGTAAAAGCTGGGACAACCAACGACTCTGAACTAGCATTTGCTTTGTAAACATCAACACCAGCACCATCGATGTGTGCAATACCCTCCAACACCTGACACGATATAGTTGACTCGTCGCCAACTCCAGGCCTCACTTCTTTAAAGCTTCCACTATTACTCATGCGTAAGGGGATAGACTGAATCTGCAAGCATTTGTCTGCTACTGAGCCCAATGACTCTTCGACCTGACATGAAACCAATTCGACTGTCTCAGGGGGATAGCAACACGCTCTTTGGTTAAAACACCCTGTGAAATCTCCCATGAAACAGCATCTGGTTTACATGTACGTACATGCGAGGTGGACTGTAACCAACCAAGGGCAATCTCCGAATCTGGGTCCATCTGAAGATTGCCCATACGACCTAACCTAGCAGCTATTCGGCGTAGTATATTGCAGCCAAATATTACAGGGCAATGCCCATGACGAGCAGGAGGGGGTGGAGCTTCCCTGTCCCTGGATGCCAAGAAACATGCATTAAACTTATGTCCGAATGTTTCAAGACAGACCTTAAGGTATCCCTGAACAGGAATCTCCAAATCATTCGCACCCACAAGCCTCACAAGTGACCCGATTGGCTTTAATTTGCCGTTGGTGTTTGCAATATGGTCTCGAAAAAATTCAAAGGACAGAAGCGAAGCCTCAGCCCCCGTGTCTAAGAGACACGTTGCTGGAATGCCTTTTATTTTGATGTTACCCGTGGGGGATCTGGCCAAAACCTTACGGCGAACCTCAGCAGCACTGAGATTAACACTCCCAATATCAACATCATCATTGCTTTCCTTACACACAAGTGGGCACTACGATAGGTCCATCCTCCACTACATTGCCCTCTGCAGCGGAGGCTGGGTGTTTCCCGAATTTGTCGGCTCAGCGGGGGTAGTTTGATTTCTTCCGGCCTCTTCTCTTGTTTTCTTATGGCACGTTTCCACTGCGTGCCCTGTTTTCTGACAATAAGTGCACTTCAGCGCATTACGACCTCTATAGTTACTGCGATCCCGCTGCCCAGCAAGCAGGCTTTCAATGCCAGTTGCTACTGTCGACAATTTCTCACTCACTTGTGACTGTTGTGCAACTAGTTTTTGCATAGACTCTGCTAGCTGTTTTTGGCAGTCTATTAACTCACTGAACCTGTCCTTTGGCACCGGCGTGGCCCTACAAGTGGCAGCCCTACCATGTTCAGGGTCGCGTTCTCCCAGATTTTGTTGTTCGCGCTCTGGAAACAACTCTGTTGCAAGTTCGCGCAGCTCAAAGAAAGTAATAGCCGGTCGACTATGGCTTTTAATACGCAGCTCGCGTTTCACCGAAATATCACTAACCCCATTCATAAACTGCTCTATGGGGGTTTTCTCACGCAGCCGTTTAAGCGCGTCTTTTTCTCTCTGATCATGTGCAGCAGCCTCCATATTATCATGCAAACGAATCAAGGCTCGCCCAAATTCACCCAGACCCTCTTCTGGCAATTGAGACCGTGCATAAAGGGTCCTGGTTAATGACTGTACCGTTTCAGGTGGTCCGAACCGTTTCTTTAAAAGGGTTGCGAGCTTTGGAAAAGTGTCTCTATTCTCTATTGGGGTACAAAGTACCTCCTCTTTAGCAGTGCCCCTTATGTAATCAAGGGCAGTGTTGAGTCTCTCTGCATCAGTCAACCCAGATTGTCTGATATAAGTCTCGAAGTCTGAAAGCCACTCCTTAATGGTTGGGTCCCCTGACTCGCGGGGTTGGTCATAACATTTTGACAATTTTATTGTGGCCATGCTGAAATCTTAAGTTTTGAAATGCGCCTGCCAAAGTTTCAGCCAACGCTTCGACTCGCGTATGGCATCAGCCACACCGTCTGCCAAAGCCATATTTTTACCTGGGTCCCAGATGCAGAAGGATTCAACAACAATAGTATTACAAGTACATGTGAATGTCTATGATAAACAATAAGCACTCACAGAAATGGCCGAATACACATGTACATGCATGCACTTATAATAGCTATGGAAAGACAAGCATACAATTTACCACGGAAGCTTCAAAAGCGCCCCCTATTGCCGCCCTTCCTCAAAGATTTGTTGTACCAAGGAGCACCAAGGAATGGGCAAAATTGCGCCAAGACAAATGATGGTGGGCACCAAGGCGAATTATGGAGGACACCAATATATATATGGGGACACAAAAAAGCAAAATAATACCCACCTTGTCTGCACAATTCAAGCTTGAAAAAAAAACCTCCCCCCAAAAAAATTCAATTCCGGAACTTCAATTTGACCAGAGACCGAATATCTTTTTGTTGCCTTACCTGCGTCAATTTTGTGGTAAAGGCAGACCAATCAACGTGTTTGTCTGCACACCTGAAGTTAACAGCTTTTGTCTGAATTTATTTTTGTTAGTGTAAAAAGGGAATATACTGTTAAGCAACATTTGACAAATTTGCGTCAAACAGCAGTAGCCAAGATGTACAGTGGTGTCAGCCCTACTATCGTTCTAGGGTTGGGGTTCGTCCATGTACTCAAACATAGATGACGCTGGAGTCTGGCACCAATCACTTGACTTCTCTTTTATTTATTACGATGCTAGGTCATAAAATAACCCCCAAAACAAAACCCTGAAATGAAAAATAGGTAGAGCCTATTTACTATATAATAATACACAAGGTTTGATACTCATAATGGTTCTAGACATTAACAAGGTGTAAATTGTCTTGAGGAATAATCAATGTATATAAAACCTTACCCCAGGGTCAGTCAAGCCTATAAAAGTTATGATGTCTCATGCATACATGGAGTGAGGTGACTGTACACTCGTCTGCACTGTGAAAAAAATACATAGAACCACATGGTTACACACATGTACATGTACAGAGAAAGTTTCATTTTGTATATCACGTTTGTCCAAACTTTACACAAATAAAGCGATCAAAGGAAGCTGTAAAGTGGATCTATATAATCTTGGCATAATGAAAACTCACTATCTGGAACTTTAATTCCCCTCAAATTGTACAGTTTCGTCCCATTAGGATGCACGGTTTTAATTCACTCCCGAGTTCCTGACATACATGTACATTGTAGGCCTCTTCACATTTATGTGTCCGGATTTCTCATCACCCAGTTTACGCGAAAGTGTTGCTCATTGAGGGAAAGTCCTTCCGCACGCAGTAGCGCGCGGTGTCATAAGGAAAACCCTCTCACGACAAACACACCACATGCAACGGCGGTGTCCTATAATATCGGGACTCACACATATATACCAAAACATTGTTTGTTTTTTATTTTGTTTTGCAAGTTATTTTAATCTCTTCAACATATTTTTCTCTGTTGGGGAATAATAATATTGTTCATCCATTCAGAAACAATATTTTATTGGAGCAATATTTTTTTTATCTGAATAGGTGTGCCTGCACCCGGACCTCAGCATAGCAAGACACAAGCCCAAGAACCAAGGCCGACGGATGCTAGCTACCAAGATGTCGGTAACAAGACTAGGGACATTTTGAAGAAAGTTTATAAAACAACAGGCAGTTACGTTCAGTTGTTGCCTGGGGTTAATAATGACAAAATGCACATAGCTGGCATATACACTAAAGTAAAGTTAGAAACACGGGAAGGGGTAGCAGTGACTGGCCAGAAAGGAGAAACTGTAAACTCAACAGAGTATGTCAAAATATTCAGATTAATAAGGACAAGAACTGGGGAACTCATAAAACGCCTCATTTTCTTTGGCATGGGAGGTGTCGGGAAGTCAACTATTTTTGATAAGATTGCATTCGACTGGGCCGATGAGAATGATGAGACAAGCGAAATTCTGAAGCAATTCAAGCTTGTCTTTCTTTTAAAGATGTGTGCCCTGTTTCAAGGATCCGATTTAGTTGATTCTGCTTTCGATCAACTTCTAGGCGAAGATTCAGGAATAGCAAAAGATGAACTTGATAAATTCATCCTGGCCAACCCAAATGAGGTATTGATTCTTTTGGATGGTTTTGATGAAATGAGGACCAAAAAACTCAATGCAGCTTCATTCGGTTCTATCCTAAAAGCACTCAATAGAACAAGATATAGGGACTGCTTAATCTGTGTCTCGACCCGCCCCTCTCATCTTGAGACACTGATGTCAGAATCACTTGTCCAAAATCCTTGCACACACGTAGAGGTTCTGGGGTTTACTGACGAGGATGTTCATGAATACGTTCAGAAATTCTTTGCCAACGATCCTGATAGTGGCACAGCACTTATCACAACCATTGAAAAGTCGAACACGCAGCGTGATTTTGCTACGAATCCTATGTTACTGCTTCTCATGTGCTTATTGTGGAGGGAGCGTAAAAAACTCCCAGAAACAACCTCACGCCTCTTCGCTGAGGCAATTGATCACATGTTCACAAGAAAAGGTATCTCCGGAAAAGATGCTCTAAAAACAGTCATTGCCATCGGACAAACTGCGCTGCGTGGACTCATGAGTGCCAACCAGAAATTCTCATTCCAAGAAGATGAGTTTGAACCGAGGGCACTGGACCTGGCACTAAAAGTGGGTATCCTAACCACGCAGAGAGTTATCAAAAACCGCAAATCTCACAATAACATACAATTCATGCACAAGACTATGCAGGAATGCTGTGCAGCAAAATACTTGCAGAGTGTACACAAGACGAACCTGGGATTTGTAAAGCGTAGGGTGTACAAAGTTGTACCATTCGGAGAATTTACAAAGAATTTGAGGCAACTTTGTCAGACAATTGAAGGCGCTGTGTCAAATGAGTTTCTCTTTCGTTTTTGTTGTGGTGACAATGAGAAGTGTATGACGGACATCGTAAACTTGCTTGACAGTGAGTTTAATAAGTATGAGCCCAAGTACCAATCAGATGTAGTACAAGCGATCAGTCGAAACTGCTTTTTAGAAAGCCAGTCAATCAAGGTCCCACGGTGTCTCACCAGCGACTCACATATCCCATCAACTATCGATGTGGATAACGATAATGATTTCCGCAGTCTCATTTACCTTCTTGAAATCATCTGTAAGTCAGACAACCGCACGGCACAACTGGCAGGCGTTGAAACTATTGAGGTTTCTTCGGTGTCTGCGGTCAGTGATTTAGCCTTCGTTCTGGGTTACATGGAAAACCTCAGGAATCTGAGGCTCTCCAGTTGTCCTTTAGTAGAAAGTGATCTTGAGAAAACCCTGTTTTCATTGAAATGCAACCACCTCTTGACTGATCTTTGCATAAAGGGTGACAATACATTGGGGGGTAGAGCTGAAGAATGGGCCCCTCATATTAAACACTTGACAAGCCTCAACAAACTTGAAATAAGTGACTGCAACCTTCAGATTACAGACATTGAACACATTGCCTCGGCTGTGAGTGACATGCCAAAACTGACTGACTTGATTCTCGCCGGCAACCCGGCACTTGGCGTATCGACTGAGGAGTGGTCCCGTTATTTATTAAGAGTGAAGGAAAAACACACGCTGGACCTGAGCAATTTCTCCTTAACGTGGAGAGATGTTGTTACACTTTCAGATGTGTTAGACCACATTCCCACACTGACTAGCTTGATCCTGGCCAGTAATATATCGTTAGGCGGATCGGCTTGGATGTGGGCCAATCGTTTGTCGCGATTTACAAACATAAAGACGCTGAACCTGAGCAATTGTACATTGCAATGGACAGACATTAAACACATTGCCTCGGCTGTAAGTGACATGCCAAGCCTGACTCACTTGCTCCTTGCCGGCAACACAGCACTTGGCGCATCGAGTGCGAAGTGGTCCCGTTACTTGTTAAGAATGAAGCAAAAAGACACGCTCGACCTGAGCAATTTCTCACTAACGTGGAGAAATTTTGGTACGATTTCCGTTGTGTTAGACCACCTTCCCACACTGACCAACTTGATCCTTGCCGGTAATACAGCTTTGGGCACATCGGCTGAGATGTGGGCCAATCATTTGTCGGGATTTACGAATATAAAGACGCTGAACCTGAGCAATTGCACATTGCAATGGACAGACATTGAACACATTGCCTTGGCTGTAGTTGACATGCCAAGCCTGACTCACTTGATCCTTGCCGGCAACACAGCGTTGGGCGCATCGAGTGCAAAGTGGTCCAGTTACTTGTTAAGAATGAAGCAAAAAGACACGCTGGACCTGAGCAATTTCTCACTAACGTGGAGAAATGTTGGTACGATTTACGTTGTGTTAGACCACTTTCCCACACTGACTAGCTTGATCCTTGCCGGCAACACAGCGTTGGGCGGATCGGCTGAGAAGTGGGCCAATCAATTGTCGCGATTTACGAACATAAAGACGCTGAACCTGAGCAACTGTGCATTGCAATGGACAGACATTGAACATATTGCCAGGTATGTAGGCGACATGCCCAGACTGACTGACTTGATCCTCACTGACAATCCGGCACTTGGCAAATCAACTAAGAAGTGGTCCCGTTACTTGTTAAGAGTAAAGCAAATACACACGCTGGACCTGAGCAATTGTTCACTAACGTTGGAAGATGTTCGTACGATTTCCGTTGTGTTAGACCACCTTCCCACACTGACTAACGTGATCTTTGCCGGCAACACAGCTTTGGGCAGATCGGCTGAGATGTGGGCCAATCATTTGTCGGGATTTACGAACATAAAGACGCTGAACCTGAGCAGTTGTACATTGCATTGGATAGACATTGCATACATTGCCTTAGCTGTAGTTGACATGCCAAGCCTGACTGATTTGATCCTTGCCTGCAACACAGCGTTGGGCAGATCGGCTTGGATGTGGGCCAATCGTTTGTCGCGATTTACGAACATAAAGACGCTGAACATGAGCAATTGTACATTGCAATGGACAGACATTGAACACATTGCCGCGGCTGTAGGCGACATGCCGAGACTGACTGACTTGATCCTCACTGACAACCCGGCACTTGGCGAATCGACTGAGAAGTGGTCCCGTTACTTGTTAAGAGTAAAGCAAATACACACGCTGGACCTGAGCAATTGCTCACTAACGTGGCGAAATGTTGGTACGATTTCCGTTGTGTTAGACCACTTTCCCACACTGACTAACTTGATCCTTGCCGGCAACACAGCTTTAGGCACATCGGCTGAGAAGTGGGCCAATCATTTGTTGGGATTTACGAACATAAAGACGCTGAACCTGAGCAGTTGTACATTGCATTGGACAGACATTGAACACATTGCCTCGGCTGTAGGTGACATGCCAAGTCTGATCGACTTGATCCTTGCCGGCAACACAGCGTTGGGCGGATCACCTGAGATGTGGGCCAATCATTTATCGCGATTTACGAACATAAAGACGCTGAACCTGAGCAACTGTAGATTGCACGGGACAGACATTGAACAATTTGCCTCGGTTGTAAGTGACAAGTCAAGCCTCACTAACTTGATCCTTGCCGGCAACATAGCGTTGGGCAGATCGGCTGAGATGTGGGCCAATCATTTGTCGCGATTTACGAACATAAAGACGCTGAACCTGAGCAACTGTAGATTGCACTGGACAGACATTGAAGACATTGCTTCGGCTGTAGGTAACATGCCAAGTCTGACTGACTTGATCCTTGCCGGCAACACAGCGTTGGGCGGATCGGCTGAGATGTGGGCCAATGATTTGACGCAATTTACGAACATAAAGACGCTGAACCTAGGCAATTGTACATTGCACTGGACAGACATTGAAGACATTGCCTCGGCTGTAGGTGACAAGTCAAGCCTCACTAACTTGATCCTTGCCGGCAACACAGCGTTGGGCGGATCGGCTGAGATGTGGGCCAATCATTTGTCGCGATTTACGAACATAAAGACGCTGAGCCTAGGCGATTGTACATTGCAATGGACAGACATTGAACACATTGCCTCGGCTGTAGGTGACATGCCAAGCCTGATTGACTTGATCCTTGCCTGCAACAAAGAGTTGGGCAGATCAGCTGAGATGTGGGTCAATCATTTGTCGCGAGTTGCAAACATAAAGACGCTGAACCTGAGCAATTGTGCATTGCAATGGACAGACATTGAACACATTGCCCCGGTTGTAAATTACATGCCCAAACTTACTGACTTGATCCTTTCTGACAACCCGGCACTTGGCATATCTTCTGAGAAGTGGTCCCGTTATTTGTTCAGAATGAAGCAAAAAGACACGCTGGACCTGAGCAATTTCTCACTAACTTGGGGAAATGTTGGTACGATTTCCGTTGTGTTAAAACACTTTCCCACCCTGACTAGCTTGACCCTTGCCGGCAACACAGCGTTGGGCGGATCGGCTTGGATGTGGGCCAATCATTTGTCGCGATTTACGAACATAAAGACGCTGAACCTGAGCAACTGTGCATTGCAATGGACAGACATTGAACACATTGCCAGGTATGTAGGCGACATGCCCAGACTGACTGACTTGATCCTCACTAACAACCCGGCACTTGGCGATTCGACTGAGAAGTGGTCCCGTTACCTGTTAAGAGTAAAGCAAATACACACGCTGGACCTGAGCAATTGCTCACTAACGCCGCAAGATGTCGGTACGATTTCCGTTGTGTTAAACCATATTCCCAGACTGACTAACTTGATACTTGCCCGGTGTGCGTTGAGGAATTCAGCTGAATTGTGGGCCAAGGAATTGCCGAAAGTGAAGCACTTAAATAGGCTTGACCTGCGCGGATGGAATTTGACACCGTCAGATATTGAACACATTGCCTCGGCTGTAGGTGAAATTCCCAACCTGACTGACTTAAGAATTGATCATAACTTTCATTTGGATGCAATGACTACGTTGTTGGCAAAGGAATTGCCGAAAATGTCTCACTTAATTAAGCTGCACCTGAGCCGTTGCTTTTTGAGACGGACTGACATTTATCACATTGCCTCGGCTGTAAGCGACATGCCCAATTTGACTGACTTGAACCTTGCTGGCAACTCGACATTGGGCGAATGGACTGAGTTGTGGGCCAAGGAGTTGCCGAAGATGAAACACTTATGTAGGTTGGACCTGAGCCATTGCGATTTGACACCGACAGGCATTAAACACATTGCCTCAGCTGTAGGTGACATGCCCAGACTGACCGACTTGTACCTTGCTGACAAATTTGAATTGGGTGGATTGGAAGAGCTACAGTCCCGCTTCCCATCGATTAAGGTTCACAAAGTCATGCAAACTCCAAGTTTCTTAGGAGTTCCTTAGGATGAAAAATTTCGGACGTTGGAAATGGTAAAACTTCACAATATTTGACTGCGTTGAACATAATTACGAAATTAAAGTTTAGATGAAGGTTTCGTGTGAACTGGGACATGTTGATGTTTGCCACATTTGGCGTACAACAGTCTTTTTCAGCCTCAATAACAGGTTTTTTTGAGAGGGTGGGCAAAATGTCAGCCTTGCATTAAACAAAATCAACAATTAACGCAATGAAATCGAGGACTTGTGCAAAATTCCAAAGAATAAAACAGATCATTAAAGAATGTGTCGATACCGGTTTACAATTTAAGCATAAACATCGTAACACATTCTCGATTCAGATCGTTAGAAGGGTCACGCTGCGTGTAAGACAATTAGCTGTTCACCCTCTTCGTACAACAAAGTGGTTTGTCATTACAGTCGAAATGACACTCATAACTTCCGGGTCAGATTCGACCCGGAATCCGGGTCAAATTTGACCTGACGCACATCTAGGTCAAAATGAGATGATTTTTTTTTTTATCAGAACGACAGTCGTTATGTCAAAATGGCGTAGTATTTGTTTCAAAAGGTCGGAAGGGCGGGTCCTAGCTGGGAAGTGTCATTTTGACTCGGTGGACAAGTGTCAGGTTAAATCTGACCCGGATTCGGTCGAATCTGACCCGAGACTTTTTTAGAGTGTATATGATTTGCCGATTATGCATATGCAAACAGTTTGAATTGGCAAACAAAATTATAGTATGCTTCACATCTGTACGTGTGTGCAAGAAAACATCACTGATTTAAAAATCTAGTGGATGTATGGAACTCGTTGATTTCTTATCAAAAACTGAGGCTGTATGAGTGGTTTGGTCCATTTCATTCACAAGTTGAAACTTGTTTGTCAGATAACAATTGTGTTTATTTATGATGTTAAAACCACGAGCATCCTAGTTTTGTGATGAATCCAACTACTGATGGCAAATACATGTACATTTTTGTAAATAAAATTATATTTTTATAGACTGGTTGGCTTGACAGTTATGGTATTTGTGTAAAAACCTTGAAAACATTGAGTATTAAGTACTTTTGGGATTACTTCAACCAGTAAACTACAATACTGGTAACAATACTGTAAATAATGTTAAAAAATTGTCTCTCTGATAAGAACACATATATGTATATTTTGTTTGTATGTTGTATAAATGTTGGTGCTAAAATTGGTGTGAAGAGCACTATTGAAACAAAACTGCAAGTGAAGCAGTAACTGTTGAAGGGGTGGGGATCCTAGTCTGGTTCCCTGTTCCCATTGTCCTTCACTGAATCTTGAAAATATTAGGAGGTTCGCCTTCTAATGTATGCAAATTATATGCAGGACGTGCATAGGTCTGAAGCCTGCCTCCTGCATTCAAAATCACAACGGTAATGTTTGCGCGCAACCAGCCTATTGCAAAATTGTCATAGGTCACTAATGTGTAATTTTGGATGTGATGCGCTTCGATTTTTTGCTGAATTCGAACGTGCCTCTGGCAAATATCAATAAATAGAGAGGGACATTAGTGTTCAGTGTTTAAAACCCATGCAGTTGAAATGCTTTGAATGTTGCCTTTATGGAGACACTGGGGATTTTGCGTACTTTTTGTGGTAAGACAAGAGTCAGTTTTTTGACAACCATGTGTGAAATTATGCAGAGTGATTAAAAATAAACAATCATGCTGCGCGCGCAGGGATCATCCCATCAATGGCTTTGAATGGGAGCTAGTTACTGGTCCCCGGATTTTTTAGGGGAGGGGGACAACTCTATTTAATATTATTTTTGTTTTGAGCGAAAATTAAGACTAGCAAATGATGGTGTATATCAAGTGTAATGTCAATTACAGTCTATGCGTTGCAGACGACGAATATGTTGAAAGTTTGACTTTATTTGCGAAATTCTTTGGAAGATAATTTACAAAAGAGTATAAAATTACTCAACAACGGATTTTGTTATATTTATCTGTTTTGCAAATATGTTTTATTCACACGGATATAATCTTACACATGACAGGAAAAATGTCATTTTATGCAGGTAATAACCTGACGGAGTAGATGTATGGGCATGCTTTCTGGTAACATGCATTATGTTTGTATTTCACAATTATTGTTTCTGGTGTGATCATTTTTGGTTCAATCGTATTCTGTTTCATAACACACCTCTTGTTGCTTCTTTATCCTGGTTGGCAGAAACACAGTCACGTGTGGTTCACTGTGGGCTAGTGCATGATATTCGCGTCATCGTGAACTAGACGCGCGTCAAGACATCGCGCGCTCGTAATTTCCGGAGTATATAAACTCAAAACTTAATCAAGGGAAACTAAATGCTTTCCTTTAATTATTCAATTGCTTATTGTTGAATTGCTTATGACTTAATTGTTGAATAAAACAGCTCAATTATAAAATCATGAAATGTTTCTTTTCTTATTTTATATTTTGGATTTAGGTGAGTTATAAAACACATCACTGGATCGGCATAATTTGGTCACTAGTGCACGTCAATGACCCCTCGGGCCTGTGAGTGACCAAAAGAGGGTCCCATTTCCCTCGGCCTGAGACCCTCTTCTGGTCACTCACAGTCCCTCGGGGCGCATAGACGTGCACTAGTGACTTCAATGCCAGTCTATATGTGTAAACTATTGCATGGTATTTCATTTTTTTCGGGGGGAGGGACTTGTACAGGGAATCTGGAATATAAAACCATTATAAGCGAACCCCGAACCATGAAAACAAAGAAAATACAATCTAAAAGTACAGCATATAAAAAATATGCGTTTAACCTAAACTTTTAAGATACATGTTTTCACCAATAAACTAAGCTATACATTTTGCTTATACAAGGGAATTGCATTTAAACATAGGGAACACAGATTAGCTATTTCAAATTAAAACTCCTTGGTCTTTTTCAAAGCCTACACTTCAAAGTTCGAACGGAAAAAAGGGCCCATGTTTTTAGTCATTTAGTTTATTTCCATTTTCAGATCAGATCCAGAGATATTTCTCGTTCTTATTTTTTCCCCGATTCTGACAGGCGAAGGCATACAATTCAAATATATAATTAAGTTTCGATTGTTTGTGCAACGAAAACCTGAACTGAATCTAAGTTACTCCTACTATCGTTATCTAAGAGCGCCCTCCCGTGACAACGCAGACTTCCCAAAGCATTGTGGGTATTACCGCCATCTTTTCAAGTCGTGTGTCGTACGCACGAGGAAGTGATTTGTCCCCGGTCATTGCAAGTTGAACAAAATTGGAACTCCTCGTCCTTCTCAATGTCCGAGTATCTGGAACGAGATAAGGTAAGGTCTTTATAACACTCCTAGTGGAAGTCATTATTCAGAATAAAATGAATAAAAAAACCTTTAAAACCCTGCAGGCAACCGCCCAGTTTCAAGTGAAAGTAACTGAGTCGTACAGAACTAGAGAGTTACTGCACAAGAAACGGCACTGTAGGGAGCAGTGAAGTGTGGCTGAATCTGCCTGCTAACACTGAGTTGAATAACATAAAGGATTTGCGCAGCGATTCGCAGTGTTATTTATACTTCGTTGACTGAAGATTACATCAAGGAATTTGAGGTGTGGGCGCTACAACTCTATTAGCCCCATAAATGTGGATTATATACTGCACTATCGCCGTATCAGTAAGCCACACCGCCATGATACAAAAATGTGTGAAAAAGTCAATTGCTAGGGTAGCAGAAAATCAAATCAAAGATTGCAAATATTTTGTCACTTGATAATCACCCAATCCATACTATGACTGCTTATTAGTCTAACAAACTGAATTCCGAACTCCAAACTGAGGAAGGTGACATGCAGAATAAGAGGTCCACAGCAAACTTTTAGAGAAGAATATTTACTTAACGGAACACATAGAACAGAATCAGGCAGAGCATAAAATGTAATTCGCATGGGTTTAGGGTGGGTATCGAACCGAGCCAAAGAGGTGGAAGACAAGGGGAGTACCACTGCACCAAGCTGACTACCCACATGGAGATAGCAAATGTGGATACTGTGACGGAATAGGAATTAAGTCACCAACTGTATGTTTTAAATACACTAGCACACTGTGAGTCACCCACACTTTGCATATAAGGAATCCTTGTTTCTGATTGGTCAATTGAGTTTATGCACTGTAGGATGGCAAAGAGAAGTTGTACACTAGCTTATGGGGCTCAAAGTCTATAAAAGGAGTTGCAGGGCTAGGATTTAGTCAGTTGATTGCTTGATTCTCTGATGATTAGACTAATTGCTAGGGCTCTTGATTATGTGGAATGACATGACGGATGATGATGATTAAAGGCTTGACCACCGTACTTGATTACTGTTTCTGTTCACCAATTACTAGTCTGTCTTAGGGTATAGGGTCTACCTAGGATAAGTTGCTCCACCCACATTCCGACTCCGCCGCCTCCGCCCACATTCCGACTCCGCCTATTCCACCCATTTTCTACTCCACCCACATTCCGACTCCACCGACTCCGCCGACATTCCGACTCCACTGACATTCCGACTCCGCCGACATTCCGACTCCACTGACATTCCGTCTCCACCCACTTCCGACTCCACATTCCGATTCCCAGTTCCCACTCCCATTCCATTGCCCTGACTACCAGTCTACTGGCTGATCCAACCAACCCAGAAGAGGGGATAGCCTGGTGCTGTGGCCCACCACTGCGGGGATAGGACACCATCGGGACGGCACGCTACCAACCAAACCAGCCTGACGCAGGAGAGCTGGCACCACACGTCACAATACGCTCCTACTGTCATCCATTTTGGGATGTGCCTCATCAAAACCTTACTCTGTCCTGCTTTTGTGTGAAATGTCCCAGAGTCCCAAGTTAAGTTGAAATGTAGGCATATAACCAGACTGTTAATTCCATCTTTGCCATCTTCCTTATACGCATATACCAGGTCTTGCCCGGGGTGTTGGGACAAGCCGGCCAAACAAAATGAGTTGGTCTGTGGTCGCCACCAGAATGTTTGCAGGTAGTTTATCATGTTGCTGTCTCTCCGTGCTGGTCTGCTGTCGATGTGCGGTCAGTTGAGTGGTCTGTGGTCAAGCCGGGTAAGCATTTTACATGTATTTGGTTTCATATGTGCTGCTTTGAACACAATCCATATCTTAACAAATATTAAAAAGCCATCAACCAGCTGTCAATCAAAACAAAACATTGTGTATAGAGAGAAATGATAACTTCACTGGGGCGAAACAAAACCTCAGAGGTAGCTGTTATTCAAAACAAATTCAATAAAATAGTCAATAAAACCTTTCACTTCTCTGACTTTATTGTTGCTCTTTAACTTGGGCGGGGCAATTAGACCCACTCGGCGTCGCTTGGTGGCGCTATATAGTTCTGCACCCGCTTATAAGGGCGCATGCACGCCACCAAAACGCTGTAAATTACTGCGCGCAAGCTCATCAATATTTTGT
This sequence comes from Patiria pectinifera, assembly GCA_029964075.1. Taxonomy (NCBI): domain Eukaryota; kingdom Metazoa; phylum Echinodermata; class Asteroidea; order Valvatida; family Asterinidae; genus Patiria; species Patiria pectinifera. The sequence goes on along the minus strand of CM057138.1, from coordinate 4,249,531 downwards.
GATCCACTGGTAATTCTGAATAAGAGGTCCTCGCGGCCTATAACTGGAATTGATTATAGAAAAATTCTTGTGCATCATATATTCGTGACTCGGACGATTTTTTTTTCCAAAATAAAAACACACCGACTTGTGGGTCTATTTCGCATAGAGGCGGGGTGTTACATTAAGACCTGGGCCCAGGGATTGGCAACCATTTTAGGGGTGGTTTTTGGGAGTTTTTGGGAGGGGGAATATAAAAAAAAAAATGACATAGCTACCTCTGATAAAATTCAATAGAAAATTGTCCTACAGGTCGTAAACTTTAATTTCAAGACCAAAAAGTTACCACTTTACCCCCTCAGCGTCCCAAAGTTGAGCTCTTTGTGTCCAATTGTGCGTTATTTCTTATGCGCTCGTATTATATGGTGTGTTGGAAGCATAAGGTACGTGTAAGTGTACATGTTCATTGTAGTAAGTAGGGTCGTCCAAAAACATCTCGCCCCAATTGAAAGGGGAAAAAAATCAAACAGATTAACGTAATAGGTATGTATTGCTCGTATTTCATTGTCTTATCAAGTGCCTATGAAAAGGGACAGATAATGACCGTTTATTTCGAAAGAGCACTTTTGGCGCAGCTGTTCGTTAATGGAGTGCGCCCTCTTGTGGTTGCTTGTAGTAAAGATCCCCAAAATATTTGTTGAATACTAGAGTCAAACGTTTAATTCAAGCTTAAAAATTCATCTTTGTGGACTACAGAGGGCGTTGTTCTATCTAAAGAGTTGTAGGATTGGTCGAAAAGGGCAGGGGAGTATATTCATCATGTATCAATGTGAAATATTTGTTAAATTGTTTAATACCCATCCGGCACTACTCGCTCTATAAACTTAAAAAAATTTCCCCCAAATACAGACGCACCGTTTACAGACTGAATTTTCGAATTGAACGCGTCAGACGCGTTTAGCCTAACAAAGTGATTCTTCATTGATAAAAATGCCATGCACATTCACGATAACAAAAATGGATTGAGGCCATCTTGCGATATCACTTTGTGTTATTTGATTAACGAAGATCGAGGAACTACGTGTTATAGAGTTATTGAGTACTGCGATTTGACGGAATTCGAAGAAGTTTGTTTTTGTCTGATTGTTTCGGTTCTTTTTTTTTAACTAGGGGCGTGATGTATCAGCCTTGTTGACAGCAAACAGGCAGTAATCTTTTCAAAAAATAATAATAATTAAGTTTTTGATGAAGTTTTTACACGCGTATACTCAAAGTAAATTTGTCTGCGTGAGCCACTACGAATCTACTACTAGGCAAGTTTCTAACTTTTTAATTGTTCACAGTATGACTCGACAAAAGAAAAGGTTCAACGAAATTATCCCTTGCTTGTACCGCAAAGCTTGCGCCCTCTATCCGTCCAAATTGTGATATGACAGGACAATGGATGACCTGTGACATGTGAGCAGTCACGTTTACGCATACATGCACATGAAAAAACAACAACAACAGTTGTGTGAGACTGCAACACATTTAATGGGCGTGGTTAATGCTGTTCGCCCAAATTTTAACTTTTAAAGGGCACTATAAAATACATTGGATAGGGCCCTCATGACGCCTAAGTTATAATAGACGTGTCTGTCCAGGGTAATCGAGGCAGGTTTAAATGTGCTACACGTATATTACCGGTTTAATCATCTTTGATAAGTTTCAAGACTTAGGTGAATGTACTAAACTGTGTCAGTAACCGGAATTTTTCTAATTTTGTACTCGGAAGGCGGCACCGTTTATAGAACTCATCCAAAATTTCACTTCAATGATTTCGCACAATAGTTACACAAAAAACTGGGAAGAGAAAGCAGGCACTGTCTGGACCGTTTCTCTTCCATCCAATGAAACTTGGCATTCCTCGTGCAAGTCTGCTCAACTCAAGCAGTATTTATGACCGTCTTTTAGTGAAATCCATCACTCGCTTTTATTTACAGCAAGGCCGTTTCACAGAGAGGGACAATTCGACAACGCGGTACAGGGCCAGTTGTACCACGGGCCGTGATTAGCACGACGGCGCAGTCTGGTTTCCCTACGTCCGTGTTCGGCTCCCTGTGAAATGGTATGTGTTCAAGCCAGGTAAGCCTTAAAGAGCAATTTTATTTGCTGCTCTAAGATCTTGGACAAAACAAACCATTGAAAAAATAAAGTAATCAGCCGTCAATACAAAAAAGCCTACTTAATACAGGTTTACCACTAGTGGCAAATCATAGATTTTCACGGGGGCGAAAACGTCAGAGATGGATTTGTTATTCGGAGAAAACTTTAAAAAGAAAAAAAAATAATTCGTGTGTCCTGCATTTGTCCTTTAACACGGAACTTTAAGGTCCACTCTTCGCCGCCTGGTGGTGCTATACCAAAAACAATAAAACGTTTATGTTTGTGTGCTTAACCAGCGTGCGCAAATGTTGATACGAAATTTGGCTGTGACAAAATTACAACATATCCGTGGCAATAGAGGGCGCTATCAATTGCAGTACAGATAATTTGTATCTGGCTCTCAGATTCACTGTTACAAAAGTTCCTACATAGTGAACTGTTGGATGAATGCTTTCATAGAAGTGGTCAAGGAATTAGCGCCAATCTCAAGATGAGGTTCTAGTTTCAAGTAATTCTTCCAGATTGCTTTGAAAGGGGCATTGCATTAGATTAACGATATTCAAATATCACTAAGTAGCTCATTCATTTTACCGTTGCTGTATTGCATGCCGTATTATACAAAGCTATGTTGGCCTGTGTACGTACTGTTGACTAAAGGCTCAAAGGTGAATTAATTTGCATTGAATAGATGCTGAGCTCAGAATAACTCTTGTAAACACTTGAAATCGCGCCGTTTGATAAGGAAAGTCACCCACTGACTCGTCAACTTTGTAGATCTTTGCATCACGGCAGACCAGGGGCGTAGCCAAGGGAGGGGGCCACGAGGGCGCACGCCCCAACCCCCATAACAATTCTGTCCCAAGGCCCACCAGTCGCCCCTCAGTGGAAATTCGTCAGTCCTCAAGAGCGGCCTTTTTCCTCGAGTGACCCTATTTTACGTCGCGCGAACGACTGTAATTGTGCCGCCCTGAAGAGCGCCACCTATTGTCCGATAGTGTCTCAGTTGAAAGGCACCCCCATCGACAGATGGTGTCCCCTCCCCCCCCCCCCCCCCCAGCCCCCTTTTGATTTTACGGGGGCCGGGTGATCGGTGAAAAACCCTTTGTACCTGTCGGCACAGATGCTACAGATACTGCCCCCTCCCCAACTTTAATATGCAGCCGCCCCGCCCTCCCCCCCCTGCCCTCCCCCCCCCCCCCTGCCATGGTGAGAATGGTGGCTAAGCCGGTAAAGGAGGTTGGCGCAGTACAAATAGGGGAGTAATGAAAGGCCCTTAGCATTGGGGGGGGGGGAGTGGGGTCAATAATCACATACAACTAAATTGAGTCCAAGTTTTGGACATGACTCACAGTTTGAACAGAAATTCGATAAACATCATAAGATGCGGGAATGGAGGGTAGAACATGGTACAGCTAGGGTGGAAATTTGGCTAGTCAAGACAAAAATCAGAGAAAACGGTAATGTCAGACCATACAGCGACATCGACATCGTGCTTGAGCTGCCCGAGGCTGGTCAGTAGTCTGCTACCTTACATAGTGCGCTTATTGAATAGTGTTTACAGGTTCCAGATACACGACCATCGCTCCCTCAGTCTGGCTTCCAGACGCATAATTACAAAAATACAACACAGTCTGCTAGTGGTGCCCTACTAAATTTAGTGCGAAGTATATAGGAGCCCAAAAGGCCATATAAAGCTTAATACTCGATCATAACCCCATCTAAAAACGCGTTTAAATTGTGAAGCAGCAGGATTCCTGTCAAACCAGTGAGTTTGGCGGTTTTGAGACATCATCTTACATTTAATTTGTTTTAATTTGGTCGACGCGCATGGCTACGGCGATGCGCGCGCAGACCAGCAACCGGAGACTTATTTTTACCTCAGACAATTTTAGAACAAATGTAGGAACTGTAGCAATCCATTTGTCATTTTTGGCCCAATTTTACTAGCATCATGGCATTTTACTAGCGGCGGGAGTATGTGGGGACCCTCCAAATGCCCCCTGGATCGGCCTGTGCACTCGGTGCTCAAGTGACATACAATTCTTACGAAACCCATGTCAAGCGTTTTGCAGTGGCCGCTGGATTACCACACTTGAGGAATTTGAACTTGAGTTTTAATACCTCATTTGAGTTTTAATTTGCGGCTTGATTTCTTCAAGTGAAGCATCAGGGCTTTGTGCAGGAAGTGAGAGTTGTAAAGATGAAATTTGTCAGTAGCAATATATTGGTAACACTTTGATTTGACTCTAAGACTCGCTTCTACAATGGTTGCTATTAAAGTGAAAAGTCGGATGAGAATTGGTCCAGATATTAGTGTCAGCTGTAGGATGTAGGCCTATATACTTCCAAATAATTATTTAAGAAGGAATAATTTCATTCATACTTTGGCATAATTCCGGTATTAAAATAGCACTACATGTAGATGAATAGCAATTCAATTTGCCATTGCCGTACTGCATGATATTGCCAAGCTATGTAGGCATATACACGTACGTGTTGACCAAAGACTCAAAGGGTAATTAATTTGCATAGAATAGATGCAGAGCTAAGAATAACACTTGTAAACACTTGAAATCGCATCATTTGATAAGGACAGTCACCCACTGACTCGTCAAATTTGTAGATCTTTGCTTTGAATCAACACACTTCAGTGTGAACTTCGCTCTGGGAAAACCCTGGTGTAAGTGTGTAGGCCTGCTGGGACAAATATACTTTGTACCTGCATCAGGCCGGGCGAAGCAGGTCTTGGAATGGACCCACGAGTCCAATTTTACTTCATCGTTCCCATAGCGCACTCTAAAACGGCGTGGTCGCCGCTAATCGGGATCATATTCTTTGCACAGTATTTTGTGCCCCAACGCTGTTTAACCTCAATACCCTTTGCACGTACTTTACGCTATGAAACTAAATCCGTCCAATGAGAGAGCTCAAGGGCATTTGTGATGACCGGATCCTCTGCAAACTACTATCGAGAACCCCCAATTCTGAAAATCCTATTGATTTCTACAGCTTTTGGAGCTGGTCATTTCCCCCGTTCCTACGGTTTTCCAAGCCCCTTAGTCACCGCCTTGTCCCGCTTCCTCCCCATGTCAAGATTAAACCAATACGATAGTGAGGAGCATGTCCAAAGAAAAGGGTAAATGTAACCATGGTAACATGGAAGGGGTGGAGGTTGGCGTAGTACAAATAGGGGCGGAGTAATGACAGGCACTACAACCCCAGGAGTTGGCAAAAATCGCATGCAACTTGATGGACCATTTATTGATAAATTTCAATTTGTTAATAAATTCAAATTTACTAGCAAACAGTATTAAAAACTACTGGATGGAGGTACTTTCTGGAGTCAGAAATAGTGAGCGAGAGTATTGCCGCTTTTCGCCGCTGATGACCGATATAGCGCAGCGTGATTTGTTGCATGGTGCCTGCCGGGCCTGAAAGCGCAGTGTCCCGTCACCGTGAAGGTCCAAGCACGGTGATATCGTTTGTGGCGGCGAACGCAAAGCCCGTGATTCAGCACGAAATTCAACCCGTGCGCGACACAGCTCGCGATTCAGCCAGCAATTTGGTGGATGGCACCCCAAGCACACAGTTTATGTGATAAGGAGCCCTGCTGATTCCTTCGACCTCGTGCGCACGGGACGAAAGCAATTTTTTTTTTACAGTACTTATTTTGTACATAAAAAATTACTTAAGCCCAATAGTAATACCTAGGACGATATTCGAGGCTTTTCTCACATAAAAAATCACGACAAATCCTGAAGAATTTTGAAAAAAAGACCAGAATACCTGTACCCATGTACATTTTATATGGACTGCTTTCGCTTCTTGCCGCCATGTCCATTCAGGCACATGGTTGCATAAATTGGAATTTATTATTAAGTAGGTCCGCTGAGTCAAAGTTTTGTACAGGACTAGAGTTGGAACAGAACATCGATATTCATGTAGTAAAGGAGGCGAGAATAGTTGGGTAGAGCATGGTATAGCTGTCAAAAACTGACAAAAAATACAACAAAATGAGTTGGTATAGGTCTTTGTCTCATTGTGCTAGTTTGTAATAATAATCGTCATAAGAGACACTTATTGATAATCTTGTATTCATTGACAAGGTAAAAATTTAAAAACGATATTTATATGGTTGGTTTTTCTATGTTTGTGTTCATCATGCATCAAATTGAATGCTTAACACTGAGTGAGTGTTTTGCATTCCTTCCAACCTGTTTACAGTGTCTTAAAGTTCTTTCATTTTGTTTGTAAATTTAATAAATGTTTTAAAACAGGTACATCCTCTGTACATGGGGGAACGCAGCATGCGAATCGGCACCGCACGCACCTTGACAATGACCCCTCTTGTATGGGGATTGGGATGTGTGTTATTAATGCCCCGGGGTGGAAAAATTGTGGTCTTCTTTTTAAACTCAATGCTGCCCCGAAGATTAAAGACTCGGTCACACAGGGGCAGATCTAGCTTACGGGAAACGAAATGGGAGTTGTAATATCTATGAATAAAATCTTATGCTTTCTCCTGCATTCAACAACTATTTGAGAATATATTTAGGGATTTTTGCATTCTATTTGTTATTTTGGCACCAGTATCAAACTAGTCTATTTTATATACTTACACTATATTTACTAGTATATATATCATGCCATTAGCGCTGGGGGGAGGGGGTGCAATCCTTCAAATGCAGGCCCGGATTATCCGATAGGCACAGTAGGCCGACTAAAACTTCGGAGGCCTACGAAAAATTCTGGGGCCTGCCATACAAGGCATATAGGCCTACCCACACACAGAGACACATAGAGACAAGTTTTTAAACAGTGTTAGGGTCTCTCTCTCAGAATTTTTGACTTTACCAACTGACGCTGTACAGCGTAGGCATACATGTAGGCCCTACGTATAAAATGTACGTGTAATGCCTGTCGCGTTGAAGCACTGTGCCAACCATAGACGTTAATTGGTGGAGGTCGAGGGGGGGATGTCCTTTCCCTCCCCCACAACTATTTCCGTCACCGAATAAAAAACCAGTGTAGCCTACATTTGATTCTATAGCTCAGAATAGCTGATTCTATGACTCAAGAGTCAAAGATGATGTTTAAATGATGATCTTTTGCAAATAAAAATGTTTAAAGTGGTCAGAAATGACCTCAGATCACACACAGAGCGTCTGAATCCCAAACAAAATGTCGGGGCCCTTAAGAAGGCCACGAACCCCACGCCGTTTAGGCTTCGCACTCGCATTAGTTCTGATCAAGATACACATGTTTTTACCCCCCCCCCCCTCACTCTTGAGAAGCGATGGACGACATTAATGCCAACAGGCTGTCAGAGCTAGGACCTATACCAGTTTGGCCTGGCTTGATTCGTACAGTTCTAGTACTTTAGCATCAACTTGAATTTCGTTTAAGTGCCTAGGGCGGAGTAGGGCCTAGGAAACACTGGTGCCTAAGGCCTACGAAACACTTAATCCGTGCCTGTCCAAATGCCCCCCCCCCTCCCCTCTCTGGATCGGCCTCTGCACTCGATGCTCAAGTGGCATGCAATTCTCATAAAACCCTTTGGATTACCAAACATGAGGATTATGAATTTGAGTTTTTAAACTATTGCTTGTCTTTTCAATTTGCTGCTTGATTTCTGGACGAAAAGCATCAGGGCTTTGTTTATGAAGTGACAGTAGCGAAGATGAAATTTATTCAACATATTTGCAACAATATTTGATCTGACTCGAAGAATCACTTCTACAATGGCTCGTACATAATGAAAAGTTGAATGAGAATTGGTCCACACTGCCACATTAGCGCCAGGTTTAGGATGTAATCGTACTTCCAAATGTTTATTCGAGCATTTGTTTTAAATTACATTCATAGTTTTTAAATATTTGTTTCTGGTAATAAAATATCACTACATAAATATCAATTCAATTGCAGGTTGTTGTATTGCTGTGTAGGCCTATATACACGTAAGTGTTGACTCAAGTCTCAAAGGGTAAATAATTTGTATTGAATGGATGCAGAGCTAAGAATAGAATTGTAAACACTTGAAATCGCGCCATTTGATAAGGAAAGTCACCCACTGACTCGTCAACTTTGTACATCTTTGCAGCACGGCAGACCAAATACAAAACACTTCAGTGTGGACTTCGGAACAATTTGGGAAAACCCGGGTGTATTTGTGTCGGCCTTCTGGGACAAATGGAGTTTTTGATATTATATCAGTGCGCGATTTGCCATGTATTAAAACAAGCAGCTTTTTGTTTTTGTATAAAATAACTATTTCTTTTATTAACAGATTGATTAGGACTCGTTTGAAAGTTTTAAACACACTGCTTTGTTTCATTTTGTGCAATTTACTTGCATGTGACAGGATGCTGAAGTCGGTTGTCAATCATTGACCCGTAAAAGTTGAGTCATCGCCATATAAGGAGATTGAACCAGAGATTAATTGCATAATGTAGTTCCGTCAAGTGGTCATGAGATCGGTGGGCGTAGCAGCTGCAGTGCGTCAGTGCCATCTTGGATGTCTGTGAATCAACCCGCTATGAACTTAACTGTAAGTTTGGCTGCAGCAATGGCTCATTTTTGCTTTTTTTTAGTTTCATGGATTAAACTAAACAGTTACCCATTAAGAAGTGTTGCTGTTGCATATTTTGCCTATCTCACTTGTGACGGTGACTTGTGAGTTGTGATTTTACTCTGGTCTTGGGACAGATTTGCGGAGCTTACTTTAGTTTGTCACGTAGCATCCATGCCACAAGTGCATTAGTCTGGCGCCGCTCATTCTATCATGATACCCTAGTCAAGTCTCCATGTTTTTTAACTTCCGTCCAATTGTCCAATTTGTTTTAAATCTGTAACAAGTATTAACATTTTTACCTATTAGAGAACAAAATGCGACACTGTTTTTCTTTAATCATTGACAAACAGGACTTACATTTGAGGTTGGGTGATCCACTGCACCATGAATGCACAGTCTGAAGCAGCCTGCCAACGGACCGATGTCCCTACCACGATGCAAGAATCTGAAGCAGCCTGCCAACAGACTGATGTCCCTACCACGATGCAAGAATCTGAAGCAGCCTGCCAACAGACTGATGTCCCTACCACGATGCAAGAATCTGAGGCAGCCTGCCAACAGACTGATGCCCCTACCCCGATGCAAGAATCTGCTGAAGCAGCCTGCCAACGGACTGATGCCCCTACTACAATGCAACAGGGGAGTCAGGTACCCGCCGCCTCAACCGCAACAGGTGAGTAACAGGAATGGGCAATCCCTCCACTCAATCACCACCGTCACACAAAAAGTCGTCGCCTGGTTTCAACCTCTTCATTGTTAGCATTCAGGTTTTCCATAATTGCTTATCGTCATTAAAACTTTCAGTCCCAGACGAAAGTTGGATATGAAATAAAGTAGTCCGTGGGCTATTGAAAATCCAGTGCCCCCCCCCCATCCGAACCCACCGCCACCGATATTTTTTGTGATCATTGGCATGTCCCAAATTGGAAAAAATGTTAAAAGTGAACATTCAGGAATGCACTCTTTCAGGAGCCCACTTATTGGAACCCCCTTATTGGAACCGATTGAGCTCAGATGTATTTTCTTAGCACTAGGGTTGGAAGGGTAAGAAACAAAACGCCATAAACTGAGCAGACCTTGACCAATCTTAATAAAACTTAGCACAACTGGATCCTGAAAACAAGAAAATTGATGTTGCCAGTTTTTCCATTGACCCTTTAGTGACCTTGACATTGAGGTCAAAGTTCAGGGGTCATTTTCACCTAAAATTTGCCTTCCGGAAGGGTCTGTGAAGATTTTCATGGCAAGTGAGCATATGCTGTATTTGGTTGTGAGTTTTATAATAAGTACTATTATTAATGTGTTTAGGGGTTTTGCAGAAGAAAACATGGGAAAATCTCACACGGATTCCGCCCCCCTATGATCTTGGCCATCGAGTGACGAAAATTATGAAACTACATGTAGTACATGCATAGAACAACTTCACATGAACATACCCAGGAGATTTCATGACTATAGGTCAAAGGGTTTTTGGAATTATGGCTAATTAGTTATTCAATGCACGAATGGTAATTATGCTTTGTGTACACTACAAATCTGGGGAAATTCAGTTTTCTCGGCGCATAACGCCGGAAATTTTTCACTGCCCGGCAACCCGTGGTCCGTATTTTAATTTAATATTGGGTATCAAAAGATGCGCACAACTCGATGCTAAAAAGTCAATATAGCTCGGGTCGCGAAAAAAAATTTTTTCAAGGGTATCGCAGGAAAAAAGTTGTTGTTTATGGGCTTCCGCTGTATAAGGGCTAATGTTGATTTTAAGGACCTGTATTTATTTAAATGTGAAATACGACCATCCCTTTAGTGCCTGGCATCCAACTATGAAGATGTTGTACAGATGTTGAAGATGTTGTACTCATTTGCAGTACAAAACTCACACAGGATGTTTGTCGGTTGGGAAAAGCCCCACTTCTTCATGGTGCTTTTGGTGCGAACCACTCCAGAGAGGAGGCGATTTAAGCACCTCCAGGTCTTCCATCCTGCATTGGATCCTGAAGTTAAGGCTTCTGCAAGCTTGAAGGTCATCTCAGGGTCTGGGAAGACGACACAAGCTTTTCCTGCCAAAGTTGCAGTCTTGATAGTTCGATTGACTGGTCCAGAGGTGTGGTTGAATGCAAGAAACTAGCTATTCCTTCATTTAAGTCGGCACGGTGTTTGTTGGTGATCATACAGCATGTAGCTTGGATCTCATTTAAGTCGGCACGGTGTTTGTTGGTAATCATACAGCATGTAGACCTTTTTCAAGCGCCCTGCTCTACTGATGGCCTCCATCCAGAAATCGGAAGGGGTCACGCAGGCCAGCAAGTAGAGACAGTTGATGTTAGTGAGCTTGAGGCAGCCGTTGGTGATGCGGCAACTTTCAACAAGGTCAGGATCAACAGTCTTTGTGTGTGTTGATATCGTCCCTAGACAGGACATGCATACTCGGCAGCTGAGTAGGAAGAGGGCCAAGGCAGTCGATATCAGTACTTGTGGTTATGCTGCAAACTGCTATGATGTCAATTTCCGGAGGATGTTGTTGTAGGTTGACACTTTGGCTTTGGTCTTTTTGATGGGCTCCTTGAAAGTCAAACTGTTGTCGAGTGCCACACCTCGGTAGACGGGGTACTGGCAGTGTTCGAGACCGGCCGATCCAGGAGGCACACACTTGGGTCTAAGCAGGGTTCGCTTTCAGGTGGTTCACAGTGTAGTACTGCTGTAACTAGTCAAGAACATCGGTCAATGTCTTCTCAATCGCGGTAAAGCATGTGTGTTGATATTCTATACACAGGCCGTCCACAAATATGAAGCGGTTTGCGAGCGAGCCTGTCGGTTTGTAGTTCGTATAGATGTTGTACAGGAGAGGTGCAAGCACACTCCCTTGGGAGAGACCGCTCCGTTGAAGACGTACTCTACTCTTCTCGCCATTGAATTCTACAAAAAAACGACAACTCTTTAGTAGAACACCAATAAACTGGATAAGGGTCAGGTCTGCCGTCATAAAAAGGAGTCGTCATTGGTTTACGGTGTCATAAAGAAGCTGTTAGATCAACAAAGATAGTGCCGGTGATCTTTTTTTCTGGTGGAAGCCGTCCTCAATGTACTGAGTGAGGATTACAAGCTGTCACGTTGTAGGTTTGCCGGGACGGAAGCCTGCCTGCATGTTCCTTTATCGGTTGTTTCTCAATGAAGGGGGCAAGACGCTTGAGGAGGAGAAGTGCCAGCAACTTAAATTGTGACTTAGAAGGGATTTGGGACGATACATTTTGGCCTGCAGTGGGTCTTTCCCAGATTTTAGGAGGGCGATGACCTTCAACTTACGCCACACTTGAGGTATTGTTTGTGTGGCGAGGCAGGTGTTGAAGAGCTGGAGTAACCAATTTGAGGCGTTTGGTCAAAGATGTTTCAGTTCTTCGGTGAGAAGGGTAATCCAGTTTGGTTGCTTTCCTGTTTTTTTAATTTATGCCAGTCGCAAGTTCATTAGCAGAAAAAGGTTTGGTAAAGCCAAGGTCGATGGCGGGGTCTTTGTGGTTTTTGTTTGTTGATCTACATCAACAAACCGGTGTCATGGTAGATAAGTGTCTCTCTGAGCATCATTAAACTTATTATTTTGAAGAAGAAGAAAAAAATGAACAAAAATGTTTTTAAAAGGTAAACCATGCAAATGTACATATACAATTATTCCACTGTGTTTGCTTGTCTTTTTCGGAACACCCTACTCTCTGAGTAGTCACCATCGGAAGCTGTGAGTTGCTCACCTTAGAGGTACAATAATTTTTTGATAGTTACATGTGTTTATGTTAATTATACCTCCCGTATTTCTATCCCTGTTCTAGTCCCCATCTATGTGTTTAGATTAGTCTGTTACACTACATTTTATTGAACACTTGATGCCAAAATTTTACCCAAATGTGGCTTCAAAAATGGATCCAACAGGTTAGAGTGGACTTAACTGCCACAAAAACTGCAAAATCCTTAAATAAATTGTTGGATAATTTTCAAAATAAATGTGTATTTATATTTCGTTTGACTGTAGCGCCCTTAGTTGTACTAAGTTTGATATAGATCGGTCACGGTCTGCTTAGTTTAGGCCCCCCCCCCCCCAAAGTCTCCGGTTTCTGGTGTGGAGCTTGCCGAAAAATTGGTGCGGCGACGCGGCTTTTTTTTCACCTGATTTTTTTTGCTTCAAATGTCGGCTGATGACTGCAAATGGTGCCCGACTAAAAATATATGGGAGTCCAGAGAGGCCACATAAAGCTTATTTTCGACCGTAACCCAATCTAAAAACACGTTAAAATTGTGCAGCAGCAGGATTCCAGTCAAATCAGTGAGTTTGGCGGTTTTGAGACATCATCTTTCATTGAAAAAAAAACCTTTTTCATTTTGCCGACGCGCATGGCTACGGCGACGCGCGCGCATACCAGAAACCGGAGATTTTCTTTTTGGGCCTTATGGCGTTTTGTTTTTTACCCTTCCAAACCTATTGCTTAGAAAATATATCTGAGCTCAATCGGTTCCAATAAGGCGGTTCCAATAAGTGGGCTTCTGAGAGAGTGCATCCATAAATTTCACTGTTCACATTTTTTTTTTCCTGTGGGGGACATGCCAAAGATAAAAAAAAAATATCGGTGGCGGTGGGTTGGGGGGGGGGGGTACACTGGGACCCCACATAGCCCATAGACTTAAGTACCGTACATTGTTTCGTCGGCCTTCATTCATTTCATGCTTCCGATTTTTGATTCCCCTCAAGGAACTGGAGCCAGCATAGGAAACACTGGCACAGTCAGCGGTAGCCACAACCCTACCATTGTTGGTTCAAGTGCAGTCAATTTCACTACTTACAACTACCAGATGGAGGGACCAGGTAAATATAATCTTGTTCGTTATATTATACAAACAAATCCTAACATCCATCAAATGTTAGCGCTCTTTTTTTGGGGGGGGGGGGGTAGGTAGGCTGTCGGTGGAGATGGGAGTAATATACATGTACTTCATAAACATAAACACAAACAGCGGATTGCCGGTTCTGCGAGAGAGTGCCGAATTTCTTTAGGACAACTATTAGTCCGGTTCACTATGTACTAAATCCAAGTTTCGTTGGAATCTTGGGGGGATTAGGTAAACTATACATTTTTGGAAAGTTTAGGGTCTGCTGAACCCAAAAACCAATGTATCCATTGTTTTCAAGGTCATCTTGGCCGCCATCTTGGAATTTCAAAATGAGGGCATTTTTAGCTCTTTTTCCCCGGATGATTTGGCTTGTCGCATACAAAAAAAAAGGGAATGAAACTCACTGGAGCCTGTTTTCACAAGTATTTGACACAAAAGAAAAGTATTTCCTCATAACTAAAGACAAAAACAGTCTATCTTCACGAACGTTGCCAACGGTTACCATGGCAACTGATTAGAAAAAGTGCTTTTGATAATGATGCAAGTTGTTAAACATCCAAATAAGACCAGCATTACTGCTAGACAAACAATTTAAGGTCTATGCCCGGCACAGACATGGCAAGAAGATAACTTGACAAATGATACCCCAATGGTTGTTATGGCAACCGAGTATAAGTTATTTTTTTTATATAACATTAAAAGTATGGGGGTTTTGGCTAATCCGAAAATAAAACGCTATGTTCAGACGTGTCAAGAATTCGCTTTTAACCAATATTATCAATTTGATCAACTGTATTGATAATGGAAATCCAATATGGCTGCAATCGACATGAAGTAATGTTTAATTCTCACGTTTCTCTTTTTTTTTGGAGGGGGGCACTGTTTTGGCATAACCTACGAGAGGAAATCTAAAAGTACACGTAATACCAATTTTAACAGCAATTAAGTTTGGTTCAGTAACTTAAAATGTTTTCAACCAAATCACTAATAACGATGATTTGTACCCAAAAAGTAGTTAACTCCCCTCCCTTTGTGGTGGCTTCGGCATAACCACAATAAAGTAATTTTCGCAGGCCAACTACCATTACTCCTAATTTAAACCCTCGTACTTCGTCAGGACTACCCTGCTAAATCCAACAGAGTCCAACCCGAGTTTCCTGCTCAATCAATTGTGCCTTATTTTTAGTTGTTTGGTGATTCCACCGGAGTCCAACATGGCGTTATAATGCGGTTCAGTTGCTTTCTACATGTAAATCCAACAGTTTCCATGAGGAATGTACACAATGGGTAAATTGCTCAATCGAGCAGGCTCCATTGGGTATGTGACATAGTTGGATCCTGTTGGATTCAGCAGGGTTTGGATAGGACCATCGACAAAAGCAAATTACGATGGAACCAAAATCCAACCCCAACCCCCACCCTTGGTCCCGGAAGAAACCCGAAATACTGAGGTCTTCATAGGGTCTTGATAGGATAAAGTACCTCTTTTCACTTTCATGGCCACTCTCATAAAGCATTGATCTTCTCTGAACTGGTCGCCAATTCCAGGCACGATGACATAGAAACAAGATACATGTACTGCAACTAAACAGGTGTCACTTTGTGGGGTTTCTTTGCTTGAGTTATAATCCTCCCTCTCTCAGGTGTTGGAAAGCTGTCTTAATGTCAGTCAAGTCTTCGTGAACAATTACACATTGCATAATCCGACTAAAAAAGGACATTCAATCTGGAGACTTGGACAGAAAACTATACATTATTAACCAACATTAGTCTTTTAGAAATCGAAGCAGATCTACACAGCCCTAATGATATATTAACAATTCAAATTTAATCCTTTGAAGTAATGACGGCTACTTCGGATCCTCCTCGTCCAACCCCATTGCTAGTGCTGACGGCATATTTCAAGTTATTTAGACACTGTCGCTTGTGTAGGTCGCAAAGTAGGTCTTAAGTAGTCAAACCAAGTCATCCTAGGTTTCCTGCCCATCTTTCATAGCAAAGTTGCCTTAAAGTTCCGGCCGCTCCTTGCAAGAATGTTACAAGACATCCCTGGCCTGGCCACCTATCCAGCCATTAGCAAGTCTTCAAAATTCTGAGTTTAGTCTCCCCACAGGACCTTCTAGCTGTATGACTGCACTAAACCCCGAATCTTGCTTTCCCCTCTTCGTAGCTCCCCTGTGATTCGCCGGCACTTTCTAGTGTGCACTCTTTTCTGGACTGAGATGGGGCAGATGGGGAACAATGGCCTGATGGGGTCTGATGTCATAACTAAAGCCATTTGATGTTAGTACTGCAGATCGAGTATTGTGTTGGTGCATCTGTTTCTGTTTCTGTTCCATAAACGTACAAACACCCAGAAGGTTGTCGACGTACGTTGGTCATGGTCAGGTGTGCAGCAACTAAATTCTTGATTGGGTTTTGGGAGCCAGGTCTTGAATGTTGATGTTGTCCAGTGCCAGTTTGAAAGTCTTAATGTCAGGTGAAGAGCGGATGTTAGGGTGAAGTTGATTCCATTCTAAGATGATCTTTGGGTACATTGAGTAACGAAAGCATTCCTTATTTGTGGTGATGACTCTATATGAGAAAGGTCAAGTCTGTCTAGTAGAAACCCTCCTTGATGAGTTGACGATGTTCAGGTAATCTTTCATATTACTCGGTGTAAGCCGCCATGGGTTTCTTTGTAGAGTGTGACTAATCGAACTTTGATCCGTCGATCTTGAAGAGTGTCCCATGAGTTTATTCATCATTGCTGAGATGCTTGACTCCATGCTGTAGTCCTGCATAACAAATCTTGCTGCTCTGTGTTGCTTTCTAATGTCTTTTTATCCGACGCATGATGAGGATCCCAAATGGCGGAACAATATTCTGGCCTTGGTCTGACTAGTGTCTGATACGCAATGGACTTGGTATTACTGTTGCAGTGGTGGATGTTTCTCTTGAGTAGCCCGAGCATACGATTGGATTTAGAGATGATCTGATCAATGTGAATGGACCACTTGAGATCATTACTGAGTTCAACCCCCAGGTAGGGATGGTGTTTAACCTCTAGTAGTTTGGTATTACCCATGTGATAACTGGAGTCGTTGAGTTCTTCTTGTGGGTGATCTTCATGGTGTGACACTTGGAGGCATTGAATGACATGTGCCAATCCTTTCCCCATTTTTCAAGTGTGTTGATGTCCTGTTGAAGAATGCAAGGGTATGCTGCAGTTTTTATTTCCCGGTACATGATACAATCATCTGCAAAGAGTCTCACATGCGATTTGATGTTCTGTGGCAGATCGTTAATGTATACTAAAAACAGGAGAGAACCCAGCACTGTCCCCTGTGGAACCCCAGAAATGACCTTAGACTTGTTTGAAGAAGTGCCCTTGCTGGTGACGTTGAGTGAGAAATGAGTCAATCCATTTCAGAGCATTGTTCCTGATGCCGATGTTGTGGAGTTTCCTCAAAAGACGTTGGTGAGGCACCGAGTCAAATGCTTTCTTAAAGTCCATTATCATTAAGTCAGCTTGACTCTCATTGTTAAGAATTCCAGCCAAATCGTTGGTCACAGCAGCTAACTAGGTGTCACATGAGCGACCTCTGCGAAAACCATGTTGGGCATCCGTCAGTACTTGATGTTTGTCGAGATGAATCTTTATGTGATGATATAAAATATGTTCTAGTATCTTACATGGAATAGACGTCAACGACACAGGTCTGTAATTACCAGGATTTTTCCTATCACCTTTCTTGTAAAGTGGCGTGACGTTTGCCTCAAGCCAAGCTCTAGGTAAACATCCAATATCCAATGATTTTTGGAAGATCTTAAAATAAACTGGTGCAAAAGCAGAGGCGCACTCTTTCAAGATTCTAGGAGGTATGGCATCAGGTCCTGGTGCTTTGCTTGGTTTCAGATCTTTCAGTAATTTCTCTACCCCAATTGGATGTGTATGAATTTCTGGCATGTCGGGTATGTCCAAGTCTGGTAATGTGGGGAAACTGTCCAGGTTTTCGTTTGTGAAAACTAAACTAAACTGTTCATTCAGCACATTGGCCTTGTCAATCGGAGAGATCACAGTGGCACCAGATAAATCAGTCAATGTGGAGATTCCAAACATCTGCTGCCTTTGGGCTTTGTTGAAATTCCAGAATGGTTTTGTGTTGTTGCTTTGAAGACTACTGCCGATGACATCATGGATGTATTCTTTCTTGGCTTTCCGAATTTTGCGGTCAGTCGTTCTACGATGTTTTTTGAAGGCGTCCCATGCAGAGGGTGTATCACGCTGTCTAGCTTTCATGTACAGGCGCTTCTTCTTACATATGTCCCTTTTGATAGAACAGTTTATCCAAGGCAGTTTCCACTTTGTTGGTGTCATTTTGGATGGAAAAAATTTGCTGATGGAATCTTGAATGATATGGTCAAGTTCATTCACATGTTGATTAACATCCTTCTGAGCAACGTAGTCGGGTGTAATTTTTTTTGTCGAAATCCTTAATACAGTCGGCAAAAACAGCATAATTGGCCTTGGCATACAGCAGCATCTTCCTTCTCGCTGGGCGAACTAATTTTGGTTTAACTAGTATGTTAACCACAACCGCTTCGTGGTCGCTTACACCTGGGATGACATTGGTACTCTCCACAAAGGAAGGGCAGTTAGTGAAGCACAAGTCCAGTATGTTATGAAGTCTGGTAGGTTGTTTTACTTGTTGACTCAAGTTGTTGTCAAGGGCAATTTCAATCATGGTCTTACTTTGTCCAGCGTAAGACTCTCCATGGTTGAATTTATACTGATCCAAGTTCACATCAGGGAGATTAAAATCCCCCAGTAACCAAATTGATGCATTACGAGGGATTTTTCTGAGGGCAGAATCCAGATTTTTTTATGTACTCCACATCCGATGTAGGAGGGCGATAAAAAGTACCTACATACAGTGGCGAGACACCATGAACACGTATGCTAGCCCATATTCCTTCACAGTCATTTTGGAGATCAATCTCTTCATTAGCAATCATTGTATTTTTGATAGCGAGGAAGACGCCACCGTGAGAATCCCCTGTCTGCCTATCCTTTCTTGATATCTGGTAAGACGATGGGAAAATTTCTCCATTAGTAATGGTGCTGTTTAACCATGATTCGGTACCGGTAACTATATCTGGATCTTCAGTTTCAAGAAGTACATGGAACCTGTCAAGTTTTGATCTCACACTTTGGCAATTTACATTGATAATCCTGAAGGATTTTGTCTTGGGTTTACATGTCTTCTTCTGTCTGACATTAGCAGAACGAGGGTTGGGGCTACATCTATGGGTGGGATTGCCCACACCACGACCGTAGTTCACAGTATCAGAAATCTCCATACTCAAGTCACCACCATTACACCCATGTGTAGGACTCGTGGTTGTTTAAAACTTCATACGTAGCACTGTTCATGGACAAACAATCAAAGTGAAACCATATACTACATTTTTCGCATTCTATTGCCCGTTGTTTCCACTTGACAGCTTTGTTGCAAATTCCACATGGATACTTAGGTTGATAGGGGCCTGGATTTGTGTTGACGTCCCCAGACAAAAGTAGCAAAAGGAGGCTCACGTGTGCAGTTAAATTAACGTTTTTGACGGCAAAGTTGTACTTGTAGCAATTTGATGATAACCTTGCAACATGGAACAAACTCACCGGCATGTCCTTGGTGACCCCAGGGTGATACGGGTGGACGGTAAATTACCAGTGGGATCGATCAAATGAGTTGTAAAGGCTGTGTCATTGAGCTCCATAGGCGAAAACAGCTTCAGAATCACACACAAAAATGTTCCAAAAATAATGAAGAATGGCAGTTTGAAGTTACCCATGGTAAAAATATTATAGAAGAAAAGTTAAAAAGTTAAAAAGTACAAAGTGCCCCTAGGTCTCTTTCAGGCAGTGTCAGGCTGGAGTCCACCTAGTGCGTCGACACTCAGCTTAAGAGCGGCATGGGTGGGCGTATCATCCGGTAGTCGTCGGACGTGACCGAAAAGGGAATGACGCCAAGATGGTAGCACAGATATCCTGGAGACCGGAGGTCCCAATGAAAGTCGGTCCACCGGACACCAAGGATGTCCCGTTGGCACCTCAAATTGAAGGCTTGAAGCATTCGCCCATCCTCGGTTAGGAGCATCCACGTCTCCGACCCATATAGAAGTACGGGGAGGACACAGGTCGTGAATATCCTCAGCTTGGTAGAAAGTTCAAGGCGGTTGTTCCGCCACACCCAGTCCAGTTGGCTAAAGGTTGACGACGCTAGGCCTATTCGTCGGAGGATGTCGGGCGATGAGTAACCCGAGGAGCTGTTGGTGCATGTGACAGCGGAATGTTGTGTTTAGGCCCTAGTTGTGTGGTCATATTCTCTCTTGAAGGTGTTGGCCTATGTTGTGTTTTTGCGTGCACCCTAACCTCAGTCTATTGCAAATGAGAATCTGAGCAGCCAGTTCTGCATAATTAGCGGACCCTTAACTTCTGCTAACTCTGTCTTCTGCTACTGTTCTCTTTCTGCTATGCCGGTACATCTATTCTTGGAAGCATAAATACATCATCAAGACTTATCTTACTAGGAATCATAGTTCTGCTTTATAATTCTGACTATCATAAGTTCTATACCCTCATTTGGTCAATTACCAATAACAACAGGTTTACAATGCTATCATGTGTAATAGGTCTAACTGAAGTGTGAACTTGGTTAATGAGGCAGTCTACAACGTCATGATCTTTCACATGCGCTCTCTCACTCGGGGGAGATTACCAAGACCTTACGATTGCATGGGGACACAGGGACAAGGAATAAGGAGCAAGCACTCTGTCGTAATGACCTGTCCAGACATAGCTAAGGTAATACCGGTTTGAAATGGTGCCATATATAGTTCAGACTCTCCGTCACAGGGCAGTTGCTTTGTATAGCAGAAGCCGCACTTGCTTTTGCCATGGAAAGGGGCTTCTGTGAGTGTACGGTTACCGCTCGATATAACGAATGTTCAATAGTCTGAAGGTTCATAAGTACGAAGATTCGATAGTCTGAAGCTTCGTTAATCCGAATGTTTATTAGTCCATCGGTCGTTAGTCCAAAAGTTTGATTGGTCCGAAGTGTTCAATAGTTCGCAAATAGAGTAAGGTTAAATAATTGTAACTCGAAAGTTCGATTGTCCGACTGGACGATTAAGTTCGATAGTCCGAATCGACAGCATTGAACTTTATTGTCGGTTTGGACTATTGAACCTGGTGTGCTTTCAGATTAATGAACCTTCGGACTAATTAACCTTTAATTTTGACTATCGAACCTTCTGACTTTATCATCAACTAATGCTCGGATTAATGAACCTTATTTCATTTTCTGACTAAAAGGAACCCCGGTATGGGAATTGTTCGGACTTGTTAACATTCAGACTATCGAGAGGACCCCGAGGGTACAACAAGTGTGGGAATTCAGGCGCTGGGCCATTGTGGCCTATGTATTCTGCTGAGTTTTGAATTTAGCTACAATGCATGGGGTAAAGTTATATGTGTTAATGTACATGCCCTCCTATTTGGTGTTGATTATTTTATAAATTTTTTGTTTGTGTTCATGTCCTTCAATATGTACCTGTGCAGGCTATAAAAGAATAAACTAGTAAAGTATAGGTTTCCCCATGTGTAACCCAATACAAGAACTGTGGAATCCCCGCCCCGCCCCTCGTTTCTCTCAATAATTGTGCTTTTTAAAGTGTCGTCCACAGGCTTAATGAAACTAAATTTTAGGCCGATGTGATGTGCACAAGGGGAAACTTTATTTTACAAAATTCGGACCTACCGTTATTGCGATGTCATTTTCAAACGCAGGGTATCGTAAAATGGTAACTTTTTTCATTGAATATGTATAGGATAAAGGGATAATTTGTAGTGTGAATTATAAACAAAGATAATTACAGCATACTTTGTTCTATTGAACTGAGACTATACACATGTGCTTAGCAGTGTTATCTTCACAAGCATACCAAATTTCAATCAAATCTGTCTTGGCACGGCCAAGATCTTATAAACTGGGGGTTGGATCCGCCCACTTTTATCCCATCCCCACAAAATGACCGACATAATGGCGTCGGGAAAAATGGAAACATTGGTTTTTGGATTCAGTAGATCATAACGTTTTCAAAAATGTATAGTTTTGCTAATCCCCATAAAACCCCAACGAAAATACGGACATTGTGAACCCGACTATTTTTGCAAATTTGCGAAAAAGTCTTTCTTTTTGTTCTGATTAGTTTTTCTTATTTCTTCTTTTTGTTCCATGCAAAATCCCATTGACTTTGTACATGATTTTAGTACACGCCACTTTTGACATTAAACTTTGTCATACATCATTCATATTATGCATTGTCCTTATGGCAAAGTTGTGTCCCGAACAGTGACGTTATGATTACGTCCTCAGGGGTCACGTGACGTCATCACAAACGTGCATATTTTGAAGTCCTATATCTACAGAACTGTAAGTCTGATTGGGTTGAAACTTGGTATAAAGGTAGGCCGGGATGGGTTATACATACAAAAAAAGGTGACGTCAAAATGGCGTCATCGTGCGATTTTATAAGAACTTTTGAAATTTAGGACCTTCACGCCATACACAAAATGCATTCTTTTTGCATAATGTATGTTAGGAAATAGGTAAACGCACGCAATTTTGAAAAATGTGTGACGTCATCATGACGTCATCAAAAATGCGAATTGTTGTTTTTTGGGTTTTTGGGTTTTTTTAAATTTATTTTTTATAAGGGAAATTCCGTTCGTTCGTTCGTTCGTTCGTTCGTTCGTTCGCTCTTTCGTTCTTTCGTTCTTTCGTTCTTTCGTTCTTTCGTTCTTTCGTTCTTTCGTTCTTTCGTTCTTTCGTTCTTTCGTTCGTTCGTTCGTTCGTTCGTTCGTTCGGTCGTTCGTTCGTTCGTTCGTTCGTTCGTTCGTCCGTTCGTCCGTTCGTCCGTTCGTTCTTTCGTTCTTTTGTTCTTCTGTTCTTTCGTTCTTTCTTTCTTTCCTTTTAATTCCGGACAACACTTCTCCACGGGTTTTCTCCTAAACAGTATATGGTATCATCCGTAGTGGTGCATATTACCCTGACATCATGATGACCTCATCGGGTGTCAAAATACAAGCTATATTCGTTGAAAAAGTGGCGATTTTCTTTCTCTTATAACTCTTAAACAAACTGGTTAATCATGTTCCAACCTTGCAATCAGATAGACCATTTATTGATAAACAATTTTTGTCGCGTACGCGAACTCGCCTAACCTTTACTTTCGGGTCAATCGGGAGGTCAGATTTAGGTGAATTTAACATACAGACAGAAGCATCAAAATCAAAGCGAACCGAATTTCTTTCAAACGATTTACGGGATTATGATAAAACCTGGTATGAAAGTGAACCCCCGTCCGAAGATGTTAAAAAAATCTGACGTCATCATGACGCCATCAGGTATCAAATTACAAGCAATTGAGGGCCAAATTTGTGACAATAGTTTCAGCTATATCTTTAGAATTAAATAGAGTATCGCGTTCGTTTTTGCGTATACCCGGGCACAAAACCGCTTGACCTGCACTTCCGAATAAAAATTGAATAAACTCGAAAGCAGAAGCTTTTACTATAAGCAAATAAATTATGGATGTTTTAAGAACGGAGTAAAGGACCCAAAAAGCATTTTGACGTCATAATTTAAAAGGGCGCCCCTAGCGGTTCATAACACAGGGTTTCCTTCTTTTAGTTTAAAACAATCCGTCGAAATCTAACCAAATCGCCCCTTGTTATTTTTTTATCAACCACATTTGACTTTGCAAGGTTTCAAAATTATGACATCATCAGACCGGAAGTTACTGTAGGGAAAATTTGAAAATGATAATTTTTTTTTAAATTCTATCATTTGATCCCTGTCTTATGACTTTGTTCGTAGCCTAAATAAGAATATCCGTTACAATGATAACTTTTGGATCTTTAATGCTGTGACGTCATCAAACCTGACATTAGATGTTATTAATGTATACACTTATATTCTCCATATTTCCATACGTTATTGTAACTTCACAATGAAGATGTGTCCTCTCCGAACAGAATCATTGGTTGTACTTGAAAGGGCAAATTTTCGTGACCCTTTGTTCTGACATAAAAAGATTCATAACTTAACTGGGCTTTGTCTAATGAAATAGTTGTCGGCCCGACCACTCTACGTTTGTAACTCAACAAACGCCCTGACCTCTAGTTTTATATTTTATATATGTTGGTTATCCTAGCTCAATATAACTTTTTATGAATTTTGAACGAAAAAATATAATTTACATGACTGCACATTGGAAAAAAAGCATAGAGTCTTACCAAAATGTTAAGCAGAAAAGCCCTATGTTTTCCAACAGACATAGATTTCTGTTTGCCTATAGCATTTGTACACGTTTATTTGTCCCCGACACTTTGGGTACTAAAATCAATGTGAATGCCTTTATACTCGGCACACACTTAGACCAGCAGCTGAAGTAGTGTTCCGAATTTGACATCATCGTGACGTCATCATGAGTTACCTGACGTCACATAATATGCAATTTTTCTGTTGTGACCATTTTCTGGCAAAATTCGGCTAGATCTGACAGATTGGGCTATATCTAGTTTATTGGGATGCGGCCGAAGTCATCGAACCGATCCAGTTCTGGCATCCAAGACGCATACAGGAAGCCATCGAGATCCGCAAGCATAACACAGTTCCGCAAGACATCGGGTTTCACCTCAACGACATCTGGCTCCCTATTCTCCAGACTGATGGGTCTCCTATACCCTAGGTCCTCAGCTACCACCTTAGACTGATGGGTCTCCTATACCCTAGGTCCTCCCTCTACTGACACTGCAACCCTACTGTTCCACTTCAGTGGGCACCAAGCTTGCTCTAGGATCCCGTCTACTTGGCATCCTCACAGGATGCAACTTCACACTTCATTGATTTCGCCTTTTGCTACTTAAGTATTCACTTTCTTAGAGTTTAGGCACTCTCCTGAAGACGGTCAGAGCATACTGACCGGAACGTCGAGTTTATACCTCTGGTTCTTTTCAGAACCATTCTCTTAGTTGAGAAATTATTCGCACATGGTGTTTCCGCAAACCTTTCATTATTTAGTATCTCCACCATGCAAAGCCTCAAATCTTACTTATCTCCAGAACTACTGGTCCGATTAGGTTGAAAGTTGGTATGTACCTAGACCAGGATGTCTTATGAGTAAAATTAACTTGACGTCATGATGACGTCATCACGTGACATATGACGTCAAATAAAATCAACATACTTTGAACCGGGATGTGTTATACATTGAAATTGAAATGGCGTTACAATGACGTCATTACGTGACATGTGACGTCATATTAAAAGTTCATATTTTGAAGGCCAATATCTACATAAGTAAAGGTCTGATTGAGTAGAAACTTGGTATGTGTCTAAACCGATATGTGTTACAGATAAAAATTGAAGTGACGTCACGCTGACGTCATCACGTGACATGTGACACATTAATGAAAGTGCATATTTTGAAGGCCAGTATCTACAAAACGACATGTCTGATTGGGTTGAAACTTGGTATGTGCGTATCTATCATTATAGATTAAAACTGATGTGACATCATCGTGACGTCATCATGTGACATGTAAGGTTATAATTCAAAGCCCTATGAACATGTAATCACATATTATATACCACCATTTATTATAAACAGAACTGCAAATCTTCCTGGATGGAACTTGTACATGAAACTGTGCATGTCGCTTGTCACAAAAAAAGTTGCCGAAACAGCCCTGTGTTTGTCCACAAACATAAGTCTAGTTGTTATTGTTTCAGACATTGTGACTAAATTTATCTTATCTTCATTCAGATTTAAAGGCATTGTATATGGCTTATTTGGAGTGCATTGTTTTCAGCAAGAAGAAACTGACTGTTATCTCAGTCAATCTTGTGATTAAGTACAACTTTTGTTTACACCTTTGATCCGAATAGGAGTGCATGCACCCAGACTTCAGCAAAGTCAGCGACCAGACCTAGAACCAAGAGTGGTAGATCCCTACCAAGAAGCCGGTAACAAAGCTAGGGACATTTTGAAGAGAGTTTATACAACAACGGGCAGTTACGTACAGTTGTTGCCTGGGGTTGATAATGACCAAATACACATAGCTGGTATATACACCAAAGTACAATTAGAAACACGGGAAGGGGTAGCAGATGTCAGGACGCCTACATTGAAATCTGTTTCAAACAATAGCCAGAGAGGAGAAATTGTTAACTCAACAGAGTATGCCAAAATATTCAGGTTAAGGACAAAGTCTAGGGAACTAATCAAACGCCTCATTTTCGTTGGCATGGGAGGTGTTGGGAAGTCAACCATTTTTGATAAGATTGCATTCGACTGGGCCGATGAGAATGATAAGACAAACGAAATCTTGAACGGATTCAAGCTTGTCTTTCTTTTGAAGATGTGTGCCCTATTGCAAGAATCAGATCTTGTTGATTCCACTTTCGATCAACTTTTAGACGAAGATTCAGGAATAGCAAAAGATGAACTTGATAAATTCATCCTGGCCAACCCAAATGAGGTCTTGATTCTTTTGGATGGTTTTGATGAAATGAAGACCAAAACACTAGATGCAGCCTCATTCGGTTCTGTCCTAAAAGCATTGCATAGAACAAGATACCGGGAATGTTTCATATGCGTATCAAGCCGCCCATCTCATCTTGAGACACTGATGTCAGAATCACTTATCCAAAATCCTTGCACACACGTAGAGGTTCTGGGGTTTACTGACGAGGATGTTCATGAATACGTAAGGAAATTCTTTGACAAAGATCCTGATAGTGGCAATGCACTAATCCAAACCATTGAAAAGTCCAACACGCAGCGTGGTTTTGCAACAAATCCATTGTTCCTACTTCTTATGTGCTTATTGTGGAGGGAGAATGAACAACTTCCAGAAACAACTTCACGCCTATTCAATGCGGCAGTTGATCACATGTTCACAAGAAAACGTATCTCTGGAGAAGATGTTTCAAAAACAGTGATTTCTATAGGACAAACTGCGCTGCGTGGACTCATGAGTGCCAACCAGAAATTCTCATTCCAAGAAGATGAGTTTGAACCGAGGGCACTGGACCCGGCTCTGAAAGCGGGTATCCTAACCAAGCAGAGACTTATTAAAAACCGCAAATCTCACAATAACATACAATTCACGCACAAGACTATGCAGGAATACTTTGCAGCGAAATACTTGCAGAGTGTACATAGGACTAACCAGGGATTCGTAATGCGTAGGGTGTACAAAGT
Organism: Patiria pectinifera; assembly: GCA_029964075.1. Taxonomy (NCBI): domain Eukaryota; kingdom Metazoa; phylum Echinodermata; class Asteroidea; order Valvatida; family Asterinidae; genus Patiria; species Patiria pectinifera. Next base: position 4,222,653 of record CM057138.1, on the reverse strand, counting down.
TGTACCACTCGGAGAATTTACATACAATTTATGGCAACTTTGTCAGACAATTGAGGGAGTCGTTTCAAATGAGTTTCTCTTTCGTTTTTGTTGCGGTGACAATGAGAAATGCATGACGGACATCGTAAACTTGCTTGACAGTAAGTTTAATAAGTTTGAGCCCAAGTACCAATCAGATGTAGTACAAGCGATTAGTCGGAACTGCTTTTTTGAAAGCCAGTCAAGCAAGGCCCCACTGTGTCTCACCAGGGACTCACATATCCCATCAACTATCGATGTGGATAACAATAATGATTTCCGCAGTCTCATGTACCTTCTTGAAATCGTCTGTAAGTCAGAGAGCCGCACGGCTCAACTGGCACGCGTTGAAACTATTTCTGTTTCTTCGGTGTCGTCGATCAGTGATTTAGCCTTTGCCCTGCATAACATGGAAAACCTCAGGGCTTTGAGGCTCTACAGTTGTCCTTTAGTGAAGGGTGATCTTGAAAAAACCCTCTCGTCACTGAAATGCAACCAACTCTTGATTGATTTTTGCATAAATGGTGACAATGCCTTGGGCGGTAGAGCTACAGGATGGGCCCCTCATTTGAAACACTTGACAAGACTCAACAAACTTGAAATAAGTGACTGCAACCTTCAGATTACAGACATTGAGCACATTGCCTCGTCCGTCAATGACATGCCCAGTCTGACTGACTTGATCCTCACTGACAACCCGGCACTTGGCGTATCGACTGAGAAGTGGTCCCGTTACTTGTTAAGAGTGAAGCAAAAACACACGTTGGACCTGAGCAATTCCTCACTAACGTGGGAAGATGTTGGTACAATTTCTGTTGTGCTAGACCACCTTCCCACACTGACTAACTTGATCCTTACCGACAACAAAACGTTAGGCGAATCGACTGAGTTGGGGGCCAAGAATTTGTCGCGACTTACGAAAATACAGACATTGAACATGAGCAATTGTACATTGCAATGGACAGATATTGAACACATTGCCTCTGCTGTGGGTGACATGCCCAGTCTGACAAACTTGATCCTCACTGACAACTCGGCACTTGGAGTATCGACTGAGAAGTGGTCCCGTTACTTGTTAAGAGTGAAGCAAAAACACACACTGGACCTGAGCGATTTCTCACTAACGTTGGAAGATATTAGTACAATTTCCGTTGTGTTAGACCACATTCCCGCACTAACTAACTTGATCCTTGCCGGCAACACAGCGTTGGGCGGGTCAGCTAAACGGTGGGCCAAGAAATTGCCGGGGCAATTTACGAACATACAGACGTTGAACCTGAGCAATTGTACATTGCAATGGACAGACATTAAACACATTGCCTCGGCTGTAGTTGACATGCCAAGCCTGACTGACTTGATCATATCCCGCAACACTGAGTTGGGTAGATCGGCTGAGAAGTGGGTCAATCATTTCTCGCGAGTTGCGAACATAAAGACGCTGAACCTGAGCGATTGTACATTGCAATGGACAGACATTAAACACATTGCCTCGGCAGTAGGTGACATGCCAAGCCTTACTAACTTGATCCTTGCCGGCAACTCATCGTTGGGGGGATTGACTGACTTAAGGGCCAAGAATTTGTTGCGATTTACGAACATACAGACGCTGGACCTGAGCAATTGTACATTGCAATGGACAGACATTGAACATATTGCCTCGGCTGTAAGTGATGACATGCCCAGACTGAGTGACTTGATCCTCTCTGATAACGCGGCACTTGGCGTATCGACTGAGAAGTGGTCCCGTTACTTGTTAAAAGTAAAGCAAAAGCACACGCTGGACCTGAGCGATTTCTCATTAACGTTGGAAGATATTAGTACAATTTCCGTTGTGTTAGACCACATTCCCGCACTAACTAACTTGATCCTTGCCGGCAACACAGCGTTGGGCGGATCAGCTAAACTGTGGGCCAAGGAATTGTTGCGATTTACGAACATACAGACGCTGGACCTGAGCGATTGTGCATTGCAATGGACAGACATTAAACACATTGCCTCGGCAGTAGGTGACATGCCAAGCCTTACTAACTTGATCCTTGCCGGCAACACAGCGTTGGGCGGATCGGCTATACGGTGGGCACAAAATTTGTTGCGATTTACGAACGTACAGACGTTGAACCTGAGCAATTGTACATTGCAATGGACGGACATTGAACACATTGCCTCGTTTGTAGATGACATGCCCAGACTGATTAACTTGATCTTCACTGAAAACCCGGCACTTGGCGTATCAACCGAGAAGTGGTCCCGTTATTTGTTAAGAGTGAAGCAAAAACACACGTTGAACCTGAGCAATTTGTCACTAACGTGGGAAGATTTTGGTATGATTTCCGTCGTGTTAGACCACATTCCCACACTGACTTACTTGATTCTTGCCGGCAACACAGCGTTGGGGGGATCGGCTGACTTATGGGCCAATCATTTGTCGCGATTTACGAACATACAGACGCTGGACCTGAGCAATTGTAGATTGCAATGGACAGACATTGAACACATTGCCTCGGCAGTAGGTGACATGCCCAGACTGAGTGACTTGATCCTCTCTGATAACCCGGCACTTGGCGTATCGACTGAGAAGTGGTCCCGTTACTTGTTCAGAGTGAAACAAAAACGCACACTGGACCTGAGCGATTTCTCACTAACGTTGGAAGATATTAGTACAATTTCCGTTGTGTTAGACCACATTCCCACACTGACTAACTTGATCCTTGCAGATAACACAGCGTTGGGCGGATCAGCTAAACGGTGGGCCCAGAAATTGCCGCGGCAATTTACGAACATACAGACGTTGAACCTGAGCAATTGTACATTGCAATGGACAGACATTGAACACATTGCCTCGGCTGTAGTTGACATGCCAAGCCTGACTGACTTGATCCTTGCCTGCAACACTGAGTTGGGCAGATCGGCTGAGAAGTGGGTCAATCATTTCTCGCGAGTTGCGAACATAAAGACGCTGAACCTGAGCGATTGTACATTGCAATGGACAGACATTAAACACATTGCCTCGGCAGTAGGTGACATGCCAAGCCTTACTTACTTGATCCTTGCCGGCAACTCATCGTTGGGGGGATCGACTGACTTAAGGGCCAAGAATTTGTTGCGATTTACGAACATACAGACGCTGGACCTGAGCAATTGTACATTGCAATGGACAGACATTGAACATATTGCCTCGGCTGTAAGTGATGACATGCCCAGACTGAGTGACTTGATCCTCTCTGATAACGCGGCACTTGGCGTATCGACTGAGAAGTGGTCCCGTTACTTGTTAAAAGTAAAGAATAAGCACACGCTGGACCTGAGCGATTTCTCATTAACGTTGAAAGATATTAGTACAATTTCCGTTGTGTTAGACCACATTCCCGCACTCACTAACTTGATCCTTGCCGGCAACACAGCGTTGGGCGGATCAGCTAAACTGTGGGCCAAGGAATTGTTGCGATTTACGAACATACAGACGCTGGACCTGAGCGATTGTGCATTGCAATGGACAGACATTACACACATTGCCTCGGCAGTAGGTGACATGCCAAGCCTTACTAACTTGATCCTTGCCGGCAACACAGCGTTGGGCGGATCGGCTATACGGTGGGCACAAAATTTGTTGCGATTTACGAACGTACAGACGTTGAACCTGAGCAATTGTACATTGCAATGGACGGACATTGAACACATTGCCTCGTTTGTAGATGACATGCCCAGACTGATTAATTTGATCCTCACTGAAAACCCGGCACTTGGCGTATCAACCGAGAAGTGGTCCCGTTATTTGTTAAGAGTGAAGCTAAAACACACGTTGAACCTGAGCAATTTGTCACTAACGTGGGAAGATGTTGGTATGATTTCCGTTGTGCTAGACCACATTCCCACACTGACTTACTTGATTCTTGCCGGCAACACAGCGTTGGGGGGATCGGCTAAACGGTGGGCCAATCATTTGTCGCGATTTACGAACATACAGACGCTGGACCTGACCAATTGTAGATTGCAATGGACAGACATTGAACACATTGCCTCGGCAGTAGGTGACATGCCCAGTCTGACTGACTTGATCCTCTCTGATAACCCGGCACTTGGCGTATTATCGACTGAGAAGTGGTCCCGTTACTTGTTAAGAGTGAAACAAAAACGCACGCTGGACTTGAGCGATTTCTCACTAACGTGGGAAGATATTAGTACAATTTCCGTTGTGTTATACCACATTCCCACACTGACTAACTTGATACTTGCAGCTAACACAACGTTGGGTGGATCAGCTAAACGGTGGGCCCAGAAATTGCCGCGGCATTTTACGAACATAAAGACGTTGAATCTGAGCAATTGTACATTGCAGTGGACAGACATTGAACACATTGCCTCGGCAGTAGGTGACATGCCAAGCCTTACTAACTTGATCCTTGCCGGCAACACAGCGTTGGGCGGATCGGCTATACGGTGGGCCAAAAAATTGTCGCGAGTTGCGAACATAAAGACGCTGAACCTGAGCGATTGTACATTGCAATGGACAGACATTGAACACATTGCCTCGGCTGTAAGTGACATGCCCAAACTGTCTGACTTGATCCTCGCCGACAACCCGGAACTTGGCGTATCGACTGAGAAGTGGTCCTGTTATTTGTTTAGAGTGAAGGAAAAACACACGCTGGACCTGAGCAATTTCTCACTAACGTGGGAAGATGTTGGTACGATTTCCGTTGTGTTAGACCACATTCCCACACTGACTAACTTGATCCTTGCCGGCAACACAGCGTTAGGGGGATCGGCTGACCCAAGGGCCAATCATTTGTCGCGATTTACGAACATAAAGACGCTGGACCTGAGCGATTGTACATTGGAATGGACTGGAATTGAACACATTGCTTCGGCTGAAGGTAACATGCCAAGCCTTACTTACTTGATCCTTGCCGGCAACACACCGTTGGGTAGATCTGCCGAGATGTGGGCCAATCATTTGTCGCGAATTACGAACATAAATACGCTGAACCTGAGCAATTTATCACTAACGTGGGAAAATGTTGTTATAATTTCCGTTATGTTAGACCACATTCCCGCACTAACCAACTTGATCCTTGCCGGCAACACAGCGTTGGGGGGGTCGGCGGCCACTCATTTGATGCGATTTACGAACATACAGACGCTGGACCTGAGCAATTGTACTTTGCATAAGACCAACATGATACAAATTTTGTGGTCTGTGCCCGGCCTGACTAACTTGATCCTTGCCGGCAACACAGCATTGGGGGGATTCGCTGTCTCAAAGGCCAATCATTTGTCGCAATTTACGAACATACAGACGCTGGACCTTAGCAATTGCACTTTGCATTGGACCAACATGATACACATTTCCTGGTCTGTTCCCGGCCTGACTAACTTGATCCTTGCCGGCAACACAGCGTTGAGCGGATCGCTTAAGTTGTGGGCTAAGATACTGTCGCGATTTACGAACATACAGACGCTGGACCTCAGCAATTGTAACTTGCAATGGATCGACATTACAAGCTTTGCCCTAGTTGTAGGTAGCATGCCAAGCCTGACTGATTTGATCCTCACTTACAACCCGGCACTTGGCGTATCGACTGAGAAGTTGTCCCGTTACTTGTTAAGAATTAAGCAAAAACACACGCTGGACCTGAGAAATTTTTCACTAACGTTGGAAGAAGTTAGTACAATTTACGTTGTGTTACGCCACATTCCCGCACTAACTAACCTGATCCTTGCCGGCAACACATCGTTAGGGGGATCGGCTGACATGTGGGCCAAGTATTTTTTGCGATTTACGAACATACAGTCGTTGGACCTAAGCCGTTGCTCATTAAAACCGACAGACGTTGAGTACATTGCCGCGGTTGCAGGTGACATGTCCAATCAGATTGACTTGATCCTTGCTGGCAACTATGAATTGGGGGGATTGGATGAGTTACAGTCCTTTCTTCCGTCGCTTAGGATTCACAAGGAGTGTTACAACTGATATTGTAATAAGGAGCACTCTTTGGCTTTCACTCATAATCAAATCTGAGTGTTGGTCGGGGATTGTCACTTAGATTCTGCCCGAGGGGTGGGGATTTTGTCACTTAAAAAGTGACAATCCCCACGTTCTGGGTGGGGCAGCAGGGGGGAGGGGTGGGGAAGCAATTGATAGGCGCATAAGTTCCAGGTCAGATTTGACCCGGAATTCGGGTCAGATTGGACCTGACACACTTCTGGGTCAAATTGACAATTTGTCCTGAAAAAAATGACACTTTTCCCGATCAAAACGAAAATGTGTGTGTCGATTTATCAATTATCCGGGTCAAATGGCCGGAAGGGTGGCTGAAGCTGGGAAGTATCATTTTGACCCGGAAACGTGTCAGGTCAAATCTGACCAAGATTCGAGTCGAATCTGACCACTGATCTCTATATAAAGACTGGATAGCTAATAAAGAGCCGCACAATGTACGAATTTGACGCCATATTGGTGAGACCGGCTGGTGATCTACAAAGGACAAGTTGCCGTCTTTATAGACAGCTTGATTTCTTTTGTAACGTCGCGGCTCACTTTATATTTTGGCCACCACCACTGGCCAACTGACCAAGGTTTACCACCATTTTTCTAACGAAGTGGTTACTTTTATAATGCCGCTAATCACTTTTTCGGCGTTTTTGAAATAATAATCACTACGGAAATGTGTTCCTTTTAGAACATCACAATATGTGTACGTGACCAAAATGTTGATACAACGCGCGCTGTATGTACGCGTAGAACGTTCGTATTATACGCGGCCATCTTCGTGAGACCGGGGGCGAATTGGTCAATATGCACAATCTTCTGTGTGAATGTTGTATGCATATCCGCTATCCAGTCTTTATATAGAGATCAGTGAATCTGACCCGGGACTTTTTAGAGTGTATGTGATTTGCCGATGATGCATCTGCAAACATTTCAAATTGACAAACACGATAACTAGGCTTCGAATCTGTACGCGTATGCAAGGAAATATCACTAAGTCGAGACACAGGTGATGCATGGTACTCGTTGATTTCTTACCAAACACTGAGGCTGTATGGGTGGTTTGGTCCATTTCTTTTACAAGTTCAAACTTGTTGGCTTGAAACCATTGGTATTAATATCGTTATCCTTTGGGTAGCTTTACGACTAATCCAACCAGTGATGGAAACTACATGTACATGTTTGTAAATAATTATATGTTTTGATCAGTCTACAGACTGGTTGGCCTGAAAATTATGGTGTCTGTAAAGCCTTGAAAATATTTATATGTTGTATAAACTTTGGTGTTAAGAAAGGTGTAAAGACCATTATTAAGAGCTGCAAGCAAAACAATAACTGTTCAAGGCGGGATGTGTTTCCACGCATAACTGTATTCAGGATTGTGTCCGTGTCCTTTCAAGTGAAAATGAAGACTACGAATTAAGAAACTTTGGACATAATTACATGTAAATCAAGTGCGATATCACATGCAAAAATGTTGAATCATAATGTATAGACTGGTGGCTGAAAATTATGGTATTCGTGTGAAAACCTTGACAACATTGAGTATTGAGCACTTTTGGGATTACTCCAAGCAACGACTAGGCTACTCGTAATAATACTGTCAATGATATAAATGATTTTTTTTGTTTGTTTGTTAGGAAATCTATTTATTATATTTGGTTTATATTTTGTATAAACATTGCTTATAGGATTGATGTGAACACCACTACTAAAAACTGCAAGCGCTAAATGTTGAAGGGGGGATCATGGCTTTCGTGTACAACTGCATTCAGGATTATATCCGTTCTGAGTGAAAATGAAGACTACCAAAATGTGGATAAAGAAACTTCGGACATACTTAGATGTAAATCAAGTGTGATGCGAAATGAAGTATATGTGTTTGACTTCATTTACGAAATTCCTTGGAAGAGACGATGCTTATTTACCATATAGCAGATGATGCTATATTTACCTGTTTTTCATCTATTTGCTATCACACTTATACACTCTTATAAATGACAGGAAAATTCTTCTTTTTTTGCAAGTTTTAACTGATGAAATTGACGCATGAGTGCACTCTGGTAAAAAAAACGAACCAAAATACATCATGGTTTTGTATGTCACAATTGTTTCTAGTGATGTGATCGAGCAATTAGTGTCAATAATATTTGTTATGTTGCATTTTAGCTTAAAATTCGTTTCAATTTTAAAAAACTGCCAGAATTGAAGGCCATTATGATGCAACGCATATAAAGAGAACCCGAACAAAATCATTCTCACGCAATGTGCATATCTAAGTTACCTTTCAAGGATGTTGCATAATTCACGCACCTCTTTGTTCGCCATTTTGATTGTGAAATACACCTGTTTGGTAATGCAATGAGAACCCTCACTTTATTTTTGAGTTCCCCCGCGAGCAGAATCATCAACATACATGTCATAATAGTGTGGAGAATTGTGCACTTATTAAAAATATATATAAATATAATGTATAACCATGCAGCGGAGGGATCTGTCTGGAAAGACCGGCATTCGGTTTTGTGTAAGGATATATAGGGCCACATTAATTGTTGTTACATGCCTAGCAAAGGGGATATTTGATATATTTAATATTCATGGATTTTAACAGTTTACTAAGGTTCTTTGGAGTAATGTGGAAGTAATGCGTTTATTGTAAGGGAGGGTGGAGGTAACCCAGATGGCGGTGACCAGGCTTCGCGCGGCAGCGCTCCGGAACTAATTCTGGGTATTAAAGGGAACAACTTACGAGAATACAGAGAGTTCTCTTAATGGCGTCCGAAGTGGGAAGAATGGGGAGTTCATTCTCTTGAATACAGCTGAGAATCATCATGAATAATAATGTAATTAGCCGTGCTTAGCCTGGTGCAGCAACTGGCTGCCGCCTCCCCTTCAACTCTGATCAAGGAATGGCAAGTAATGAACAAATAAATTAATAAATAATAGCGGTCTTCTCCAGTGTACTTGCTCTTCGCTTCGAACAGTCTGTGAATTTTACTCGCCCCAGACCCAAATTCACCCCAAAGCGCTACATATACATCGCGCATATTATACTACAATTATAGTAAACCGCCTTTTTTAATACATGCATACTAATTTCCCTCCCCGACAGCCCCACCCCATAACCATCCGACACGTTTATCCCTCTACGCTCCAATACATCGATTAATAATGACATTGAGAAAGCATAATATACCCGGAGATAATACCTTTTATGCATACTTAACTGCATTTTAAAATTGCGATGTTAATTTGGGGCCAACGTCGCATATTCGTGAGTTATAACATTAGAATAAACAAAATGTAACAACAGGAGGGCGCTGTTTCATCTGCACGGTTGGTAAAACGTAGAAGCTGAGGAATTTGCATTATTTCCACAATGCATTGGCTTGGTATTTGCGAATGCGGAACAGACAGGATAAGTAGTTTTGTCAAAGCCTAGCCGCGCCTGTGCATGTGCAGCAGCACATGGTGCAGCATTGATCTAGCTGAGGGACTGGCATGACTGGCGTGCCGGCGGAGAGCTTCAAGTTTGATCGCTTTATAAACAATGTGCTAGTAGTAGTAGTGGACATTTAATGTGTTCTAGGCCTACTTGTGCTTTCCTTGTGATTAGTAGGAGTACAAAAGACATCTTCATGCTAATTGGATTTCAAGTTCAACACCTCTCTGGAGAATTGTAATTAAAAGTTACAATTCCAAAGGTGCGGTGTTCTCAACAACAGCTCGGCAAGACGAGGTTTCGAGGACTGTTCAGCAAACAGTGGTGAGTAAGAAGCTTAGTGCTACATGTGTACATATAGCCCCATTGATGGCCAAGCACTGGACTAATGGAGTTAAGTCCAGTGCCTGGCCATAGAATGGGACTAACATGTACATATTTAACGAACACTTTATATGACACTTTCGCAACACAAACGATTGCCCTACATCATTCATTGTAATGTTGGGACTCTTACATAACATTACCAGACGGGGCCCAGTCTATTGTGGCTTACTGAGTTATACACTTCCAGTGTAGTTTACAACTAATTCGGCTATCATTTACTCCAATTCTGATGTGATTATACAGCTGGCCCAGAAACCTGGCCGCAGAAGAATTCATCAACAATTTTAGTTGAAAAGAGAGAATCACACAACAAAATGAATAACGTTAAAATCATTTACAGATGCTTGCGTTTTGGAGTTATAACAATTTAAAATTAAATGTTAAAATTCAATGGAAAAAAAACAAATGAAAAACTAAGGTAGAACTTTATCTTGATTAACTATAGGATGAAAGTTTACATATTAAAGCTTGCTTAGTAACAACTACTTCATCAGATGTACAGGTAGTCATGGTAATGAAGAGGGGCATCATCATACAGGGTTTATATAGGGGTACATGTACATGTACAGTCCAAACGGATGGTGGTGATCAATCCGTCATCAATGGTGTAGTGTGACAAAAACCATGATCCCTATTAAGGCCTTGTTGAATACGGTGTAGCAGGGTTGGCGATTTATTTTTTATTTAAAAAAAAAATCAGATATTGTTGTAGCTCTAAATTCTCCAAACCTATCAAAACGGTTAATATCAAAGGAATCTTTATTAAATAAACAACCATTTGATTTTCGAATCAGCTTTTTATATCTCATTACAAAACAAGTTGTGATTATTTTTTTTTCTCGAAACACCCGATGTCCAGGCTCACACCGCGCTCTGCGACGGCCCGCCGTGAGACACGGGCAAAATACAGTTCCCATCACACTTCGCACAATGCGGCAACACGGAACATGCGTACGCACAATCTGTGTGCCAGACTAAGTCTGTCAACGGACAAATGCCGCGCACAATATACATACATGTAATACCAGACTGTCAGTCTGGTTGCCGCCACGCAAGAACAATCAACGGACACTACAGTAAAGATGAGTTATTTGATTGGGCCTCAGAAAGGGCGGTTACTTGTCATGATTGAAGATTTTCCAATGAATTAAATGGATACACCAGATCGGGGGGGGGGGGGAGCATTTACCCCCAATATTTTGTTAAGAGTACCTTTTGCATACAGGTGTCCTTTTTCACCAGCGCCGGTTCTCACCATCTTTGCTACGCCACTGAGATCCTGTTCACTTCGCTTGCCCAATAATTTCCTCAATAGGCTTTAGCGGGCCACACTCAACAAGGTCCAAAACGAATAAAATAATCAATCCAGTATCGCTGAAATTGTTATTATTTTGTTTTAAGCATATCACATTTCATTTTTTTAACGGGGCTTGTTAAGGTATTCCATAGTCCGATAGTCTGGTCTAGCTGTGCGATTTGGAATTTAAAAAAAGTAACAAAGTTTTGCTCTTATATAACGTCATGTGTAAGCTCAATAGTTTCATTTATTTTGAGAAAAAGATCTTTTTTTTTTTTTTACAAAACAACCTATAGCTCTTTGTTTTTTGGTCATAGATGGGTTTGAACTAGCTAGATGTTGATACCAGCGCCTTGACATGGGGAATTAAAATCAGACTGAGAATGGATATATTAATTACACAGCCCATGGTTAAGGCTCACAATCCAATTATTTGTCAACAGTATGAGAATGTCTTTTCTATGCACAAGAAAAAGGGCACGGTAGCCTTTAATGTCGATTATGTGGACACATTTTAGATATGATGAGCGTCTTACCGTTTTAGGTTGTAAAATTGAGGTCACCAAAACATAATCTAATGAGAGTACACCATCCATGGTGCAGCCTACGAAAACAAGGCACACAAATGTATTGTATGCCTTATACATGTCCTGTGTGTTCAAATTAAGTGCTTCAGCAGATGGAAATTTAAATGAGACATTATGCCAATCGTGACACGCCGGATTAAAGCACCAAATTTGGTACACTTACTACATAGGTCCATAGAAGATATTCTAGAGGGGATGCCCAGTTTTGGCGGCCTAGGTCAAGGTCAGGCCAAGTTCAAAGTTCACACGGTGTATTATAGTATAGTTGAAGTAAATTCCACAAAAGTCTGGAATTTTAGATTCTGAAAAGCGCCCTCATTTGTCAGGAAATTAAAGCATGACCAATTTTGAAATGTTAACAGATGTACACTTTTCAATAACATTTACCAAAAACGGATGTCAAATAATTTTGCAAAAAAATAGTTAGTGGCCTGACGTTTTGACCCTAGCAGAGTCTTTCTCGAAGGCTAAATGACAAGACTATAAACATAAACAGGTACATGTATACATTACTGATGTAACAAAAGCAGTCAAGTGGAAATAGATGATGCAGAGGAAAATACACAGAGAAAGCAGGTGGCTGAACAGAAAGGAGGGTAACAAAAGGGAGGGGGATTGGGGGAAAGGGATGGTTGACCACAAGAGGTGGGGAACACAAAGGACAAAGTCAATGATGGGGGAGGGAGAGAAAGGTAGTTAATTGGTGAATGAGGCAGAATGGAGGGGGGGGGGGGCTTATCTGTGGTGAAAAGGGGAAGGCAAAGACAAAAAGTTATTAGTCATTTCCTTCTTTTCCTTCTTTCCTTCAAATAATGTTCATACATTCAAGAGGAGTAGCCATTTGCAAAAAAAATATGTTCCCAAGTAAAATTCATAATCATGGCCCTTTAAACAGCACGGACATACGCTGATAGAGAAGACATCAGATGGGTGTTTGGTGACATATGTTCCGCTTCCGACTATATGCATCTTTCTTACACCGATTGCACCACATCGTACCAGGAAACAAACACAGATGTGTTGACCAGAATTCAATGATAACACAAAAACCAACAGGCAACGGATGTCACAATGGCCAAGGGAAACTGCATGATCCGGAGTGGATAACAAACGTGCACGTTCACTCTCGTACGTGCAGTACGTGCCTGTCTTACTCACGGTGGCCTTCAGGAAATTTCCCTCCTATTGCAATATATAATTCTGGCAACACACACACTAGTGTTTAAACACCTTCAATCGTGGACCCCTATTGTCCCTCTTTTGTTTGTAACTTAACTTATTAGGAAGACCTCCCATTATGTCTTGTATACGATCGTCAATTGTGGACCCTGTTGTCCTCTATTGTTAAACGTCCCTATTGAATGTATAATCAAACCAACACTCACCCACAAGTGTGTATTTGCCTGCAATCGGGGACCCCCTATTGTCCCTTTTTTGTTTGTACTTTAAATTTTTAGGAACCCCCCCCCCGAAAAAAAAATTTCTGCCGCCAAAAATTTGGGGCAACATATTTTGAAGAAAAAAAAATCAAAGACATGGCCCCCTTGATCTGCTCCAGATCCACAGTGGGCTGCTCAATGGTTTTCCGAGTATCTCAGTGTCCTTTGCCAGAAACTATGCTTGTATTATGTGTCCATTGACGAATTGAGTCACATGAAGCTATGCTGTTGGCTGCTTCGTCACACGTGTTGTTCTTGTTTTTGGTTCAGGAAGTAACTTATTTGGACTTCAACATGCATGCGGTCAAATCGGGTCACCGCATGATCGCTTAATGATTAGTCAAAACTTCCCAAACCACTGCGCGCTGAAATTTACTGTAAGTAAATGAAGTGATGATATCATAGCTCATTAAAGTTTGTCACTGAGCCCGTGCTTACTAATTATATGAAATGGTTGTCTGAGGGAGCGGCATCTAGAGACCAAAAATTTCACACAAATATTTACAGTTCCCCTCACCCAGGGGCGTAAATCCGGATATATCCTTTAGCGTTTTGACCAGGGGTAGGGCTATTGGATCACCCCCCCCCCCCTCTTTGTGGTGAGAAACAAAAAAGGCGGATTTTGAGGTATTTTTCGAACTTCCCAAAACCAAAATGTATTCAATAGTAAATACTTTCAAAATACTTTGCACGCGCTGGCGTTGCCTAACGCAAATTAAAGGTGAGTATGTACAATTGGGATCGCGTAGCGTTAGAGGGTCTGACGATACATAAAATGTGAATGTGTCATGAACAGCGCCCCCTAGTGTCATGTGTGTCACCAAGCCCCCCCCTCCCCCCCCCCCCCTCCCGCTTTTCGAATTTTCACGGCCGCCCGCGGCGAAGCCGAAGGGGCATACTGTTTCCGCCTTGTCCTTCCGTGTACAAATCGTGTACAAAACCGATGAGAGCTGTTGCGACAAACAAAGGAATGAGGATTAGGGACAATGGGGCGATTGACGGTGTTTACACGTGTGTGGGTGTGAACGTATAACCGCTGCCTTATGGGGTACCGGAACAATGGGAGGTACCCAACAAGTCCATTTGGTGACCTTGTGGGGTACCAAAGTGGTACCCCACAAGTTTTTTCACAAAATAGATATATGGATTTTACTCAAAAACTAGGAATTTCCAAGGTTGGTTGATGCGTCGCAAAAGGAAGAGTTTTAGAAAAGGGATATTAAGTCCGAATTTCAGCCCGGGAAATTAATTCTGGTTAAAATAAGAGCATTTTGAAATTAGTGCACGATATTGCAAAATTTTAGTACACGAGAACAAAGGAAGTACCCCACTTATATGCCTGTGTAAGCGAACGTATAAACACTGCCTTATGGTTTACCGGAACAATGGGAGGTACCCCACAAGGAATGCCCACCGACTTGCGGGGTACCGTTTTGGTACCCCACAAGTTTTTCACGAAATGGATATATGGATTTCAGTTTATAAAAAAAAAATGGAATTTCCAAGGTGGGTTGATCCGTTGCAAATGGAAGAGTTTTAGAAAAGGGATATTAAGTCCGAATTTTCAGCCAAGGAAATCAATTCTGGTTAAACTCAGAGCATTTTGAAATTAGTGTGCGACATTTCAAAATTTTAGTACACGAGAACAAAGGAAGTACCCCACTTCTATGCCTGTGTATGGGTGTGTGGGTTTGTTTTTTGGTGTAATTCGAGCATTTTCCATTGTTTCACATCGATCGTTTGTTCATACTCTTAGCCAATTGGTTTTGTTCACGTAGGCTAATCGATTACAATTACTTGATGATGTTTCTCATGTGTGTCCTCGATTTACATAAACAAATCCCAGCAGACACACACAAAAGGATTGCCTTTGTAAATGTATATCAAATGTAGTAACATGAAACATAATGTAAAATATTCATATTTTCAATTGTTTTTTTGGTCGACATTTTTTCCTGACAAGTGAGGGCGCTGTTGTTATCTATACTGGGGGAATTATACACATTACGTGCCAAAAGTAATACATTTTCACCAAAACATGCAGAAACACCCTAACACAGAACCGTGTAGATTTGCAATACAATATTGAAAGCGATTTCAAGACTTGTATATACATGATACTTAGCTAGAACTTAATACAAATTAGTTCCCTAACCTTACAATAATTCCAGGAAAATTCCTGTTGCGCTGTTGGTGCGTAATGGTCACAATTTGATGTAAATTGAGGATTTGCAATCACGTGACATTATCACGTAAATGCGATGAAGATACGTCAGTGCATGTTCTGCGGTTTTTGTTATTGTATGAATTTACTATTGTTAGGTGTTGGACACCTATTGTTATTGTAAGAATATACTATTATTTTTTTTATTATTCTTCTAGACACATTCGTCGCCGGAACTCTTTGTCAACATGAAAAGTGATATGAACTTTAATTGTCAATACATGAATGCACGACCCACTTTTTTGCAATTACGTCATTATGATGTCATCATGGGTCACGTGACGTCATTGCAAAAAATAATAAATTTAATCTTTGAAATTCAATATAAAATCAACCGTGAGAGACCGGAACTTGAATTTTGCGGGAATCGACATGATAATACGCATGCTCTTCAATTAATTTTGTGTGCGTAAAATCACATGACCCTTCCTTTTGGTCGAAACCGGAAGTGCCTAATAATTCAAAAGTGGAAAAAGATATGAACTTGCTTTCAACGATGTTAGCCTGTGGGTGGGTTGATCTTTCCAAAAAAAATGATCGATGACGCCATCAAGTGTTGGACCGCCCTCTAGCGGCAGGTTAAAAAATGTCCAAAACGCATTTTCAGTTGATGTCTATGGCGAAATTTGCGTTAATCGCTTCAAAATTAATATACATAATGACCTTAATGCAGACAAGACCTGTGCGCGAAAAAAAAATGATTACGTCATAAGACCGGAAGTTACAATGAAAAGTTTTTTCTTTGAAAATTACTAAAAAATCAACCGTCAGAGATATAATCCAGTTTTGTGCTTCAAATGGAACTTTAATAATAGGTCTAAAACTTCCCAAGGTTTCGTTACAATACGTCAACTAGAAGATGCCCTGCAGTCCCCTTGAAATTTGAAGTTGAACACACCTACGCCTTGAAACGCTCATTTGATACAAGTACTTTGTGTGTACAGCAAATGGGGATGATTGCGTACAAAAAGGAAAATCCCGAAAACAGTGTGCTTATAATGATTGCGTGCAAAAGGGAATTCCTTGTGCTCGCTTCTTGAGTGTCTGGTTTTACGACTGTTGTATGTTAACTATTGAGCTACATGTAACGGCTGTTTGATGGACCAACTTATTTGTTTACCAGTGTTTTGTACACGTTTATATGACAACTTCTTAATGCAAGCACATTTTTTACTTCTGATGACGTCATATGAACTCAAAAATTGGGCTGGCAAAAGCGCCCAATTGGGCGCTTTTTTTCTAAAAGCATGCGCATTTGGGTGAAGAGGGTATGGCTAGCAATATTTGGTATTGCGCTAATGGTGTGCGACCTTTACTTTTAGAGATATGAGCTATTTAATGGGTTTTGTAACGATTGTACTTGATATGTTTACAGTACAGCAGCATACGCGCGTGAAGATCCTCACCTGACTCTTTTAAACTATCCTCTGTATAATTACTACACGCGCTATTTTTCAACCCTCAACCCTCAACATCAACAATCAACAATCAACAATCAACATTAACATCAACGATCAACAATCAACGTCGACATCTACAATGGCCCAACACCGCTTGGTTGTTCTTACAACCTCTAGTTAGGTGTTGGGCCTGAGCCCAACACCTATTGTTATTGTAAGAATTTACTACTTTTTTTTATTTCTCCAAGACACATTCGTTTCCAGAACCGTTTGTCAAAATGAAAACACATATGAACTTGAATTGTCAATACTTGAATGCACAACTCACTGAAGATGTGCTTTTTTGCAATTACGTCATAATGACGTCATCATTGGTCACGTGACGTCACTTCAAAAAATTAAACATTTAATCTTTGAAATTCAATATAAAATCAACCATGAGAGACCGGAACTTGAATTTTGCGGGAATCGACATGAATCTTGTGCGCGGAAAATGGCGTGAACCTTCCTTCGGTCGAAACCGCGGAAGTGCCTAATAATTTGAAAGTGGAAAAAGATATGAACTTGCTTTCAACGATATTGGGGTCTGACTGGATTGACCTTTCCAAAAAAATAATTGGTGACGCCATGAAGAGTTGGAGCGCCCTCTAGCGGCAGGTTAAAAAACGTCAAAAACGCATTTTCACTTGATGTCTGTGGCGAAGTTTGCGGTATTCGCTTCAAAATTAATGTTCATGATGACTTTAATGCAGACAACACCTGTACGCGAAAAAAAGATTAGGTCATCAGACCGGAAGTTGCAAAAAAAAGTCCTTTAAACCTATTTTGCTAGTTTCACACACCATTTTGGACCTCTGTTGGTAGCCCCTGGGGAGCCCTTATGTAAACCAAACTCCACTCCCTGCTCCACAGTCCAAGCGAGATAATGACTTGTGGTTAAATGAAATACCACCTGTTAGCCACACTGCTTTCTGGAACTATACTTTCTAATGAAATGTGGTTTTATGCTAGCATAACAGTAACAGATCGATCTCAGCCATTTATTCACGGATTTTCACATTTCAACATATAAAACAAGTTAACATTTCAGGTACGTCATTAATATAATACTTTTGTTGGCCGACAGATTAAATTTAGCAACCAAATGTTATGCTTGAAATCTCTCAGGCAGAGTGCCCTTCGCTCCTTTTAGGAATCAATTATAGGATACGTGCTCATTAATATCTTAATCCCTTAGGGCCGGCTCTCCAAAATGGTGTGTTCCAACCCGAGTTGCCTATATGGTGTGTCGGGTTGGTCTTAGGACGAGTGTTCACGCCATGCCACACACATCAACTCAAAATATGCATGTTTAAATCCATGTTTGACTTTTTCAACATGCCGCCAGAGGGCGCTCTAACATTCGGACACTCACATCGTTGAAAGCAAGTTCGCATCTTCTGCCAATTTCAAATTATAAGTCACTTCCGGTTTCGGCCGGAAGAAAGGATCAAGTGATTTTGCACTTAATACCAAAAATGAAGACCCTGCAATATTGTATCGATTGCAATAAAAAAACAAAATCAAATCTTTAGCATTTGATTTTATACTGATTTTCAAAGATTAAATCTAGAAATCTTTGATTGCTTGCAATATGATCCTTGATGACGTCATTGTGACGTTATCACCAAAACTTTCAAGAGCTATTTCAACTGTGCTATAGCCCAATCTTGATTATATCTATCACGGTTGATTTTTGAAGGTTTAAAGGTCTTTTTATTGTAACTTCCGATCTGATGATGTAATCAATTTTTTTCGCGCAGATGTCTTGTCTGCTTTAAGGTCATTATGTACATTAATTTTGGAGCGAATACCGCAAACTTCGCCACAGACATCAAGCGAAAATGCGTTTTTGACGTTTTTTAACCTGCCGCTAGAGGGCGCTCTGACATTTGATGACGTCACCTGTAATATGTTTCTGAAGTACAGCCTAGGTAGACACTCACATCTTTGAAAGCAAGTTCGTATTCTCTGCCAATTTTAAAAACTAAGGTACTTCCGGTTTTAACCGGAAGGAAGGGTCACATGATAGAAACTGATGGTGGTCAAAAGGTGAAAAGTAAAAGTTAAACAGAAGGACAATATTAAACTTAGGGTTTAACACTCTTGGAATAAATTTAGAATTATGAGCTTTTAAGAAAAAACATTGAAGTGATAGCTAGCTGATAAGGAATGCATTAAAGCAAGCCCGACTAAATCTAAAATCCATCAGCGGTAGGTAGATACATCTTCGTGTTGTACTGAATAAGGATAAGATTTGTTGGGTGTATAGCCAGTATGAATTAACATGCAATACTGGCCTGAGTTTGACAGGCTAGGAAAGCAACTTGTGGAAGTGTGCCAACGTGTGTTCACGGTGGCCATTAAGTTAGCGCGCATGCACATGAAAGGTAAACCTAGTTACACATAGCAAAAAAAAAGGGATCTAAGGTTTCGCGCCATTTCTCTAAAACTGTTTTTGCTGGATAAGTTACATTAAAAGTGAGGAAAGTATCGTTGAGTGTTCAGAGCACATTTAATGATCACATTCAGGCTAAATTTTCGCTTATTGTTTAATTTCTAAGCGATTAGGCTTAAAAATGTTGTATAATAATCTTACGACACTCTTATTTCGATGAATTGTTCGAGTTTCGTGAAACAAAAGTCGGTGTATATTTACTCAATTTTCTAAGTGAGAATCTGTTTTTGTTTTCAAATTATGGTTCCTTGATTTATTACAAGCATACAAAATTAAGCAAAATTAAGAGTGAACCATATACAGTGATCTCAGGTTACAAATAGCAAGTCCCTTGGACCATTGGGAAGGCTAGTGGTTTGGTAACCTGTTGGACTTTCAGCTAGTGAACTTTCTAAGGTATCGGTGGTACCACACGGTACCGAGACGGAAACGCGGATGTGCGTGCAATAAAAATGTTGAACAAAAACAGATCAACATGCCACGGATGTCACAGAGGCAAAGTGAACTGATCCCGGATGAAGAGTGAACCATATATAGTGATCTCAGGTTACAAATAGCAAGTCCCTTGAACCATTGGAAAGGCTAGTAGTTTGGTAACCTGTTGAACTTTCAGCTATGACTTTCTTGTATCGGTGGTACCACATGGTACCGAGACTGAAACACGGATGTGTGTGCAATAAATCACGTAAACAAAAAACAAATCAACATGCCACGGATGTCACAGAGGCACAGTGAACTGATCCCGGATCCAGGAACGTTCACTTTCACTCTCGACCCAGTGCTTTATAATTTATTTAGATCTCCCATATTAAACTATTCAGTTCTAAACTGGGGTAGTTCCCCAGTAAATTTTGACAAAATGTTGTTGCTACAAAAGAGAGTATACGTTCGCATCATTTCTAATGCTGGCCACCGTGTGCATACTGCCAACATATTTGCAAATCTAAAACTGTTAGAAATTAAAGCATATAAGTACATGAATCATGCATTACTGGTTTAGCTCATGCTTTAAGTTGTCATCAAATGTACATTTACACATTACTCGAAGTGCTTCCAAAAAAAATATCCATGTTTGTTACAGTCGAACGTCATTGTTCAAAACAGCCTTATTAAACGTGGTGTAAATTTCTGGAACAATCTGTGTGAATCTATAATTAAACAAATCACCATCACAGGTTATATTTTGTCAAAAAAACCTACAAAAATAAAAAATAAAAAAAAATTAATCCTGATGCAAATTAATATTAACTGTAATGTTTAATTTATTTCGTATTTATTACATTTCTTTTCCCAGGGTATTACTGGGTAAAGAAAGTTACGTTATGTCTTAGTACCTGCATTCACACTCATATGCTGGTGTAGTCATTTGTCCTGTCTGTCCCATTGTCTGTGCCTAGGTTAGGCTACAAAAGCCTTTTTGCTTCACCCAAACCTAAATGTTGTCCTTTGTGTAATATTTGATATTAAATGTGTACTACTTGATATTAAACATAACCTGTAATATTGTATTTCAACTTATTGTAAATCTTTGAAAAGCAATATAAAATTGCTACAGATTTGATTTTGTTTTTATGGCAATCGATACAATATTGCAGGGTCTTCATTTTTGGTATTAAGTGCAAATCATGTAACCTTTCCTTCCGGTCGAAACCGGAAGTGCCTTATTATTTGAAATTGGCAGAAGATGCGAACTTGCTTTCAACGATGTGAGTGTTTGCCTAGGCAGAACTGTACAAAAATGTTACAGTTGACGTCATCAAATGTTAGAGCGCCCTCTGGCGGCATGATGAAAAAGTCAAACATGGATTTAAACATGCATTGATGTGTGTGGCAAAGTTATCCGTGGCCCAACACCGTGTGGTTGTTTCTACAGCCTCTAGTTTATTTATGTTTGTACCGTATTGCATGTTTTATTACATCAAGCTATGTAGGCCTTTGTACGTACGTGTTGGCTAAAGGCTCAAAGATGAATTAGTTTACATAGAATAGTTGCATAGCAAGAATAACACTTAATTAAAACACTTGAAATTGCGTCATTTGATAAGGATAGTCACCCACTGACTCGCCAACTTTGTATATGTTTCCCATCACGGCATTGTTCACAAGTGACCCTTTTGAACGTCTCGCAAAGGTCTATAATTCTTCCTCGAAGAGCGCGACCTATTGTCCGAAAGTGTCTGATTTGAAGATGGTGGACTGTTTCCCACCCCACCCCAGCCCCTAAAAATATGGGGACCGGTAGCTAGGGGTGCACGCCTGTACATTGGACAAAAAACCGTCCGCCGAGCTCATGAATAAAAGTTATACCCTCAAGAGTTTTAAGAGCCATAAAATTGGGGAATTGAACAGATAAGGTAATGGACTTCTGGCCTGGACTTGAGGCTTCCAATTCTGAGCATTTTGGATGCACTTGGGCTCGAAAGTGGCGCTATTTTGCCATGCTGTGGAGGGATCGTTTTTCAAGATGGCTACTTTTCCGCTTTAGGGAAAATAGGGGTCGTCTTCTTTGGGTGAGAATATCTCGAAAAGGTAATGGTCAACCCACCAAAAATTGAAAAGAAAATGAAAGATGACACATTGATCATCATTTTTTCTGTGCTTGAATACCTGTGAGAGTTCTAAGTATTTTTAAAAGAATTTTGAAGTATGCGAATTTAGCACTAGTGTCTATGGGATTTATTTTGCAGGGTTGCACCCTGAGAAAGGGATGGTAACGCGGCGGTATTTTTGCAGCGGCGGTATTTTTGCAGTGGGCGGAGCCTAAGGGGAGGGGGCCAAAAGTATTTTAACGGTTTCAACAAGGGCTTTTCCTTAACGGATGCTCCCAAATTGTAAGGAAATCGTAGGCTATCAGCCGATTATTTTTTACAGCAATTTTCGAGGGGGGGGGGGTTTGCATTTTGAGCTTCTTCTTCTTATCGAGTCCACGTCACAAAGCCAAATTCGGTTCAGCCAACGCCGAACACATTTCTCTGCATCTTCATTGTACAATGCAAGGTCGGCAGCTGTGCAAGGGTGTTGTAGAAGAGGGCATCTCAAAAGGTGCTCCATAGTTTGTGGCTCTACGCCACAATCACACATGGTATCATTGGAGGAACTATATCCCCACTTGTTGAGTGTCACCTTGGCTCTGCCAACTCCAGTTCTCAGTCTGTTGAGGCATTTCCACTTTGCCCAGCTTGCGTCTGCACCAGGTGGTAGTTGCTCTCTAGCCATCAGCCCCATGGTTGCCGAGGGTGGCAAACTGTTGTTTCTGTCTGCCCACATGGTGACTCGTGCCTCGCTTGTTGTGTCATCCTCAAGAGGAGTAACACATTTCAAAAAGCTCTTCCTTGACTTCAGGCGACTCTGTGCTGGTGTCTGGCCAAACATAGGATGTCGATCGTAATTTGTCTGTCGCTGACGCTCCTTCATGCTGGCTGCTGATCTTCTGATGTCTGGCGGGGCTATGCTTGCCAGGGTGTAGAGGCTGTTGGTGTTTGTCGGCCTGAGACAGCCTGTGATCAGTCGGCAGGAAGCATTAAGGGCTGGATCTAGCTTCTTAGCATGGGCAGATCTTTCCCATACTGGGCTCGCGTACTCAGCTGTGGAGTAGCAGAGAGCTAAGGCAGTGGACCGCAGGGTCTGTGGACTTGCACCCCATCTTGTATTGGTGAGCTTGCACAAGATGTTGTTGCGTGCACTCACTTTCGCCTTTGTCCTTTGAATGTGGGTCTTAAAAGTGAGACAGCGATCAAGGGTGACACCTAGGTAGACAGGGTGCTCGCAGTGTTCAAGAGTCGTTCCAGACCAGGTTATTTGAAGTTGGCGCTTGGCTTCGTGGTTTCTCAGATGGAAGGCACACACCTGTGTCTTGGATGGGTTGGCACGGAGGTGGTTTTCTTCATAGTACAGTGTTAACTGAATGAGAGCACCAGTCAGCCTTTTCTCAACTACTGAGAAGTCCGTATCTTGTGCGGCAACACTCAGATCGTCAGCATATGCAAAGCGATATGTTTCATCACTTCTCGGTTGGTCGTTGGTGTACATGTTAAAAAGAATGGGGGCAAGCACGCTCCCTTGAGGAAGACCATTCTTCAACCTACGCCATCTGCTTCGTTTGCCACCCAACTCCACAAAGAACAGCCTGTTCTCCAGCATACTTTCAATCAGCTCTGTTAGCCGGATATCCTTTGTCAGCCCCAAGATCTTGCTAAGTAGACATCTATGGTTGACTGTCTCATATGCTGCAGACAGGTCAACAAAGACTGCACCGGTTACCATCCCTTTCTCAAAACCATCTTCGATGTGTTGTGTCAGGTTGAGCACTTGGCTTGTTGTTGATTTTCCAGGACGAAATCCTGCTTGCTCAGGGATGAGGCGTTCGTCTACTGTTGGAGCTATTCTGTTAAGGATTAGGCGTTCGAACAGCTTGTAGGTATGGCTGAGAAGTGAAATTGGTCTGTAGCTCTTTTGGCTTGATGGATCTTTCCCTGGTTTTAGCAGCGCTATCACATGAGCTTTCTTCCAGATCTTAGGATGCTTATGTGTTGTCTGACAGTGGTTATACAACTGCAGAAGCCACTTCTTTGCCGCAGGTCCAAAGTACTTGATCTGCTCAGTCGCGATGTTGTCTAGCCCAATGGCCTTTCCTGGTTTGAGACTTGACAAGCCAATTTCTAGCTCTTCCATGGTGAATGGTCTTGTGAAACCAGGGTCGTCGGTGCACTTGTTGCGGTCTAGCTTGATCCTTTGCTGCTTTTTTCCGCTTTTTCCATTCAAGAGCAATTGATGCGCAACTTGATTTGCAGTGACCTTGGGTTGTTGAGGGGCAACTTTGGGATCACCACGAAGCTTGCGGATTAGAGACCACGCCTTCTTACTGTTCTTTGACATGTCTGTTGCCTCAAGCAGTGCGTTCCAGGTTTGTTGGCGCTCTTGGTAGATGTTTTCCATCACCTTCTCCCCAGCTGCTGTTGTTGCCTCTGAGAAGGGATCAGTTTCAAACATTGTAACATAGTCATTGTAAAGAACAGCTGCCTCTTTAGAGAGACCAGGAATATACTCCACCGTACAGCCTCGGGGGATGTGCCTTCGTGCCGTTTTCTTAACAAGTTCGGTGAACATGTTATAGTTATCCGGTGTGGGTTTGATGTTTTTGATCTTCTGTTCCAGCTCCTGACTGAATCCATTCCAGTCAGCTCTCTTGTAGTTAAAGCGCCTTTTGAATGGCACAACGGTAGGTACTACTGCTGCGTTGACTTGGATACCAATAGGACGGTGTTGAGTCTGTGGTACAGGATCCATTACAATCTTCTTACACAGACCTGCAATATCACTGGTGACAGCAGCTAAGTCTGGGTTGTAGCCACGTCTCCAACGGGCGCTATGGAATGACGGAGACAATTTTGGGTCGTGGATAAGACTAAGCTGGTTGGCATCCATCCACTCTTCAACCGCTTCTCCATCCTTGTTTGTATCCATGTAGCCCCACTGGGTACTCTGACAGTTAAAGTCTCCGATGATGACCTGTGGTTTGTATACTTGAGGAACAGGATCAGGGAAGCTGAAGACTACTCCTGGTGGTTTGTATACAGATGTTATCACAATACTGCTCAACTCAACAGTTAGAACTTCGATGTTTTGTTCCTCTGATCTTGACGTAGCTTCTATAGCAGAGCCTGGTTTGACAAAGATATCACTGCCATACTGACGATGGGGACGCTCACATGCCAAGACCATACCATGTATTTTGGGACGGTTGTTCTCGTTCCCTCTGTGCGTCTCCTGCAAGCATAGGACGTCACAATACATCTTACTGCAAAGCTCAGCTAGGATGTTTTGCTTTGAAGATGAGAACCCTTCGACATTTGCAGAGATAACAGTCAATGCTGGTCCTGTTAAGGACCCTCGTTTCTGATATCGACGACTGCCGTATCTGTCTCCGGGCATGATGTTTCAGTTGATCTTGCACTTTCCTTGTGCGTGGTGGTGGGAGGATTAGTAGAAACAGGGCCGCGACGTAAACGCTCCTTCCTTGACCCCATTTTGAGCTTAAAGTAGCTGAAACTCAATTAATAGTCGTTGGGGGCGCTCTACAGTTAGCAGGCGCAAAAAAGTCACTATTTGCGGGCCAAATTTTGACCTCGGATCATTTTTTTTTTTCAAAATAATGACTTTGGAGATATTCTACTTCTCCTGAATGTGTTTTTGTGTTAAAATATAAAAGTCGCCTGCTATTAAAGGGTGCACGCCTTTCAATAGGCCAAAAATCTGTCTAATATTCTATATGAGAGAGTTTTGAGAGCCATTAAATTGGGGAATTAAAGAGATATGGTAATGAACCTCTGGTCCGGACTTGGGGCTTCCAATTCTGAGCTTTTTGGATGCAATTGGGCTCGAAAGTGGCGCTATTTTGCCATGTTGTGGAGGGATCGTTTTTCAAGATGGCTACTTTTCCGCTTTGGGGAAAATAGGGGTCGTCTTCTTTGGGTGAGAATATCTCGAAAAGTTAATGGTCAACCCACCAAAATTGAAAAGAAAATGAAAGATGACACACTGATCCTCATTTTGCTGTAGGCCTACAGCTGAAATACCTGGGAGAGTTCTGAGTATTTTTAAAAGAATTTTGAAGTATGCGCATTTAGCACTAGTGTCTATGGGATTTTTTTTTACGCGCGCATTGTGATTGTGTATTTTCAAATCGCTACTTTATTAGCAGCTCCGGATCCGTGCATCGGTAATTAACACAATTTTCAAATACTCGCTCTTGTTCTACCACAAAAAAAGTATCAGTGTCTCCATGAAGGTAACTTTCAAGCATTTCAACTGCATGCATAGGTTTTAAATACTGAACAGTAATTTCTCTCTCGAAATCACTTTCGAAATCAGCAAAAAATAAAGCTCATCACCTCCGCATTTGTACATTCATGGTCATGGTGCGGCCTATTGCTATTGCAACAGGCTGGCTGCGGGCAAACGTTACCGTTGTGATTTTGTGGCGGCGGGATTCAGACCTGGCATGCATATCACTTGCTTACATCATGCCTGATGTATGAAAGATTTACCGCTAGCTACCTTGAAGCTAATTTGAAGTCCGATTGAACCAGACTGTAGAGGCGTTTTCATAAAAAGATTGTCTCCACCCACTTACTCGTCAACTTTGTACATCTATGCATCACGTACGGCACGTACACCAAAACAAAAAACTTCAGTGGGAACTTAGGAACAATTTGGGAAAACCCAGGTGTATTTGTGTCGGCTTACTGGGACAAATGTAGCTTCTAATATATATATATATATATATATATCGGTGCGCGATTTGCCATGATTTAAAGCAAACAGCTTTTGTTTTTGTATAAAATAACTATTTCTTTTATTAACAGATTGATTAGGACTCGTTTAAAAGTGGAAAATGCATCGCTTTGTTTCATTGTGTGCAATTTACTTGCATGTGACAGGATGCAGAAGTCGGTTGTCAATCACTGACCCGTAACAATTGAGTCGACGCCATATAAGGAGATTGAACCAGAGATTAATTTGCATAATGTAGTTCCGTCAAGTGGTCATGAGATTGGTGAGCGTAGCAGCTGCAGTGCGTCAGTGTTGTCTTGGATGTCTCTGAATCAACTCGCTCTGAACTTAACTGTAAGTTTGGCTACAGCGATGGCTCATTTCTGTCTTTTTTGTTAGTTTCATGGATTATATAAATATTTAGCCATTAATAAGTTTTGTTGTTGCATATTTTGCCTATTTCACTTGTGACTGTCACGTGTGAGTTGTGACTTACTCTGGTCTTGGGGCAGCTTTATCAGGCTTACTTTTTGTGTCATGTAGCATCTGCGCAACAAGTGCATTAGTCTGGAGTCGCTTAATCTTTCATGATTGATGGCCACGCTTTTACTGAGCAAGTGTCCCTTTTTAATTTACCCCCCCCCCCCCAGTTTGAAACGGTTCCGCCGCCGCTGTTTGGGGGTTCGTATAATTCACATCAAAAGGCATCTTCCGTCGTTGCAGCAGCGTATCCTGCATTTTTTTTTGCACATCTGTGCTGAAATGTCGACACGTTTTTTTCACCAGACACTTGGCCTCCGTAAAACCAAATTGGGGGGAGGGGGGGGGCTGGTTCCATCTTCCAACATATTTTTTTACAAATATGAAATTTTCTGATATAGTTTGACGACTGTATGGGCGCCCCAAAAGTGGACAGCTAACAATTCTTTCATTCCACTGGCAGAAAATTGGCTGAAAAATTGTAGAAATCAAAATATCCTGCTTTGTGCCGCCGTGGATAATTTCACGAGTCATGACGTATATATGACGCGCGTTTGATAGGCGTCATGACGCAGTGGTCATATTTTGAACTTTGATAAAAATTTGATCAACAAAGAGCAAATTTTGTAAAAACAATTACAAAATAAAAAGAAGCAGACAATACCGATTTTTGTGTTCTCCCCTTAGATAACTATGCTGGGAGACATTGGGTTTAATTTTTGTTGTCCTCTCATTGGCCAAGTGTCATGAACACGCCCCTTCAGGACCGATTCATAAATTGTTCCCACCTTCGAAGTGTCTGAAAATGATCTCTCTTTTGGGTGTCCATTTTGAGCCTCGTGGTATCCTGCTTCAGTTTAAACCGATAGTTTCATGTCACCAGACTTCCTGTATCTGGCTAGCGCAGTGTCAATTCAAAGGCAAATTAGGATTCTATGTCCAGAAATCTGATTTGAAAAAGTCATCGGGAGCTGTTTTTTCCTGTCTGTTTTACTTTTCCTGGCAAAAGCCCTTTAGTGGTCTGGTATCAAACTATGGAGAGATGTGTAGCAACAGGGACTGGTACCTGAGATGTTTCTTTGACACGATTGAAGCAGTACTAAAAGGGTGCTGGACTGGTTGTTTCATGTGCAGTCTATTTTCTTGTGTTCCATGTTTTTAATACCTTAAGTTTTGGGACAGTCTTTTAATTTAGATTAAAAAAATTAGAAGACTCTAGATCTGTGTGCAAAAACGGCTTTGGTTGTTCGTCATCCATACCTATGACGCAATACGAATGTCAATCAGAATTATTAAGAGTCCCATCTTTTCAGACGAGGCTTGCCTCGCCCTTTGCCTTGTCACCGGTCATGGGAGTGTTTGAAAATCAGTTACAATTCACAAGTTTACCTGTGAATGAACACGGGCGTCGCTAGAGGGCGGTGTGGCGAAAGCCATGGTCTATAACATTTGAGCAGATTCGCTGATTAGTTATGCAAGACAACCGCATCTTGACCTCTACATTTTGACCAATCAGCGGGTGCTTCTATATCGGGTCTTCGGTCGTTCACCGTTGTCGCGTCATAGACATGGATAAACAAAACCTTGACACAACAACACAGGCTGTGGTCAAGCATTCTGTAATAATTATGTTAAGCGACACGCGCCCGGCTGTTGTTGTATTACAAAACATTGCATTCGAATCGACTAATCACATTTTAGTCCTGATTTGGGAATGAAATGACGTCACGATTTAGTAAAGTCGACTCCGATTGACTGAGGCGCGAGATCGCATAAATCTGCATGCTTTGACATTTCATATCAGACGTTATACAGGAGACTTGGCTCCGTAAATAACGGGTGATACTCAAACTAGTCTGGGATCAGGGGACGGACCTGAACAAGGCAGGCTCACAGTGACGTACTGAGCGTGTATACGCAGATTTACGATGAGCAAATGTCCAAAACTTCTCAATATGATAGGGCAAAATTTTGACGATTTACTTTTGAAGTTGAACTTATCCCACTGAAAAATTAAATCCATTCAAAGTAATCAACTTAATTAACCATTTATATATTTAAGGAGGAAATTAGGAATGGAGTTAATGGGATCATTTTGGACGGAAATTATCAATTTCACTCATTTTGCGTGACGGGTCCGTCGGCAAATTTTATGATGGCACCCCCATTCAAAATGGTTTAGCGACGCCCGTGTGAATGAACAAAACATGACACGGCTTGTCATTAATCATTGACATGCAGGACTTCCATTTGTGGCCAGGTGATCCAGGTATTTCATGATAATTTGGTAGTTCTGTTTTGTTTATTATGTTTGCAAATGTTGTATATTCCTTTTAAATGTTTTCCAAGCACAGACGACAATTGGAGATGGAATCAAGTACATGCATCATTTCATCTGCCATTTTTTAAAGGATATTTTACTTTTTTGCTCCTGCATGTAGGTTCCCCACAACCAACTTGAACCATCGAAAACATCGGCGCAATCAGCAGAAGCAGCAACCCTACCATTGTTGGTGCAACTGGAGTTAATTTCACCATGGACAACTACCAGATGGAGGGACCAGGTAAATATATTCTTGTGTGTTCAGATGAAAGCAATTTTATATCTAATCAAGTGTTAATGATGTGGTTTTTTTATTGGGGGGTGGTATACTACATAAACGTGGACACAAAAAAAAACCCGATTGTCAGTTCCTGGAGGGAGAGAGTCGCCAATTCCTTTAGGAGGGCGCTTTTTATAGTTGTTTTAGTATTGTAATTTGTTGCTGTATGTACCCACGACAAAAAGCGCCCGCTATTCTGTGAATCATCTGAAAAGGGCATTAGGCCCAAAAAAAATAGTTCTGCTTCCGATTACATGGCATTCGTAAATGGGTGGGTAGGTAGGGAATTTTTTTTGGTGCAAATTTTTTTTGTGTTCCTTTATGGAGGTGTCTGCGTGTAGTCAAGGGTAAGAGGTAGAAATTGATGGTTTTTGGTGTTTTTTCTCATTTTTCCCATAAAAAGATTAAGGTAGGGGCTGTCAGAATCGGGTAGATAGGGAAACCGGAAGCAGAATTTTTTTTTTTTTGGCCTTAACATTAATTTAAACAGTAACAATAATGTATGCATTAATGAAAGGAACAATGAGCTAATAGGAAATAGTAAATAATCGTGGTTGTTATTCATGAGTTGTCTGGCGACTTTTTCATTTTTTTTTTTACAAATGTGTACATTGCGATTAACTTCAACTTAACTTCAGTCAGGATTGAAGGAATCAGATACATGTATGGAGTGTAGTGATTACCACAAGAAGATTATTGCTATTGTCTTGATCAATCTTAACTATGTCCAATAAACTTATTTGTACAACAGCAGTGAC
The DNA here is from genome assembly GCA_029964075.1 of Patiria pectinifera. Classification (NCBI taxonomy): domain Eukaryota; kingdom Metazoa; phylum Echinodermata; class Asteroidea; order Valvatida; family Asterinidae; genus Patiria; species Patiria pectinifera. The sequence continues at coordinate 4,192,260 of CM057138.1, read as the reverse complement.
GTGTTTTTGTTTGAAACTATTTTTGTCGGTGTAAAAACAGTGGATGTACTATATGACATCTCATCAGGCAAAACATGACAAGTTTGTGTCCAACAGCAGTACAAAAACCAAAACATCTATTTATTTACCTTTTGGCAAATTTATTTCGGGCACTGCAACTGCCTTACTAAAGCACTGGAAATCCCAAGTTGTATTTTTTTTGTCAGCGAAGACAATTCAATCTGTTTCACAAACTGTGTTTTATTGACACAACACATGTTTCTTGTTTCGATCTGAATAGGAGTGCCTGAATTCAGACCTCAGCAAAGTCAGAGACCAGACCAAGAACCGAAAGGTGGGACATTTTCAAGGGTGTTTATAAAACAACAGGCAGCTACGTGTAGTCTTTGCCTGGTGTTGATAATGATGTAATGGAAATTGATGGTGTATACACTAGAGTACAATTAAAAACACAGGAAGGGGTAGCAGTTGTCACTGATTGAGTAAACTCAACAGAGTACGCCAAAATATTCAGATTAAGGACAATAACAGAGGAACTCATCACACGCCTTATTTTCCTTGATAAGATTGCATACGACCCGGCCGATGAGGCAAGCCAAAATCCTGAACGGATTCAAGCTTGTCTTTCTTTTAAAGATGTGTGCCCTGTCTCAAGAGTTCGATCTTGTTGATTCCATTTTCGATCAACTTCTGGATGAAGATAAGGAATAGCAAAGTTGAGCTTGATCAATTCATCCTGGCCAACCCAAATGAGGTTTTGTTTTTTTTCCGATGGCTTTGATGAAATTAGGACCAAAACTCAATGCAGCCTCATTTGGCTCTATCCTAAAAAGCACTCAATAGAGTAGAATACTGGCTGTGTTGCATCTTTGTATCAACCCACCCCTCTCATCTTGAGACACTGCATGTCAAAATCACGCGTCAAAAAAACCTTTCACACTCGTAGAGCTTCTGGGGTTTACGGACGAGGGTGTTCATGGATAAATTCGGAAATTATATGGCGAAGATCTTGATAGTGGCAATGCACTAATCCAAACCATTGGAAAGTCCAACACACTGCGTGAGTTTGCTATACGAATCAAATGTTTTTGCATCTTAAAATTGGCAGCAAAACTGTTGAGGTCACTTATTTGGCAGCAACAATATCCTGGTAGCTGTGGTTATTATTTGTTTGCCTATAATATGGGAGGTTGATTATCCATGGTATTACTTAATATGCCTATTGCTTATATTTTTACAGAACCACCTTTAGATGACAGAACTCTGAGGGAGGTCACTACGAGGCTCGGTTGTGATTGGGTCGCACTGGCACTTCAGCTAGGCTTTACGATGGTACAGGTTGAGACTATCGAGAAAAATCACCAAAACGATACCACATGGCAAGGTCTCAATATGCTTGTAACATGGAAACAGGCCCAGTCCACCAGTGTTGAACAGCAGAGGACCACTTTGTGCACAGCGTTGAAGAAAATCAGACGAGCCGATACTGCTGGTTTCCTGCAAGGTAAATAAATGTCTTTGCTCGTTGCATGCATAATGTGAAGAGGAATTAAAGAAAGCGGTTACTTGCATGGGCGTCGCGAGGGGGGGGCAAGGGGGGGCACTTGCCCCCCCCCTGGAAAAGCAAAAAAAAAAAAAAAAAAAAAAAGGGGAAAAAAAAAAGGGGAAAAAAAAAAAAAAAAGAGGCGCGAAGACAAAGTGGTGTAAATTTAATGAGTTGGGGGGGGGGGGGGGCAAAATGTCCCTGCCCCCCCCCCCCTAAAACTGATGAATCGAGAATGTGTTGAGAAATACAAGCATTTTTTGGCAAAAATTTTTTTTGCCCCCCTCTAGAAAAAATCCTGGCGACGCCCATGGTTACTTGCATACATTGTAAATACATGTATCTGTGCTTTGTATGCGTAATACATGTAATACATTTTGTATGTAAAAAATGACAATTATCTATGTCAACATGACAACAATGTTAGGTCAAATCTGTTCCCCTTCTACGTAATGACACAAGTGGTTTGTCGTCAAAGTCAAACTTACACTTTTATAAGTCCCGGGTCATCAGATTTGTCCTATCCCGCTTCTGGGTCTAAATGACACTTTCTTGGTCAAGTGACAATTACCTGGGGTCAAATGTCCGGGAAGGTGACAAATAAGTGTATATATTTTTCACTAAGAAAAGAGTCAGGTCAAATCTGACTCGGATTCGGGTCCAATCTGACCCGGGACTTTTTGGAGTGTATATGATTTGCCTATTGTGCATCAGTAAACATTTGAAATTGACAAAGTATTGAAAACTTCAGATCTCTACACTATACTCCCTCCAAATAGGATCCCATTGTGTTTCTGCCATATATTACAAAGGGCTAATATTACACTACTTTGCATTTATGCATAAATGAATGGATTGATGACGCTTAACGTCATGGCAAAGCAAGGTCAACGGTCGCCAGGCCTGGCGCGCGATTGTAAATTCAAAGAGCGTACTTTGATTGGCCAGCGCGTTACAACCTAGGATGTTGTTGCAAATTACGCGTCATATGATTGGTAAGCGTCACTGTTTTGGCATGCACACAAACTCGCGGTTTTTGATAGATTTTTCTGTGAAAAAGCCACAAGTTGTTATTTTTCCTGACACGATGTTTGCACTTCGAATAATAACATGTACATGTACATGTACGTCGATACAACATTCCACGACTGACAAAAAGAGGGTTTCGCAATTTCAAGATGCATTAAAAACAAAGAATTATTTTTTTAAAATAAATATATACATTTTTTCAATAAAGATCAACGCACATTCTGGTGCGACAGCAGCAATTCTGAACATGGAATTCTGTTTCAATGTGTTTTAAAAACTTAAATGTGTTCTAACCATGGGCGTCGCCAGTATTTTTTCCAGAGGGGAGCAAAACAAATTTTTGCCAAAAAAATGCGTGTATTTCTCAACACAATCTCGATTTATCAGTTTTAGAGGGGGGCAGGGACATTTTGCCCCCTCCCCCTTCCCCACCATTAAATTTATACCACTATGACTTCGCGCCTCTTTTTCTTTTCTTTTTTCTCTTTTTTTTGTTTTTGTTTTCTTTTCCGGGGGGCAAGTTTGATTTAATTTGATTTCAATGCTGATTGCCACATGAGACGAATTTACCGAATTAAGGACGAATAAGAATGGTACAAATTTGAATACACGGGTTCATTTCGACGGCCACTCGATAGATTACATGCCAACGCACGAACTGCGATCGTCGTAATCACTGAATTCAGTATTTTGACAGATTGCATGAAATCAGGGTGACCGTAAGGTCAGAGCCAAATTCTGCTAAATGCACATCAAAAATCTGTCAGATTTATCAAAAATCTGCCAAATTCCCCAGAATTACTCGAAATACACTATAAACACTTACAATCACATGCAGATTGGTAGTATTGCCTTAATTAAGCTTCAAATTACATAATAAACAACATAAAGATGTTGTGAAATTATTGGAAAATTAAAAACGGATCCGGCCACGATAAAGTTCGTTTCCCAGTGAACCACAGCACCTAGACCAGCCAACCTGTCCCGTTATGCAAGGGTTTGTTTGAAGAGATTGAAGCTTTTTTTAAACAAATGTACACTTTTTTGTTCAAATTTGATGTTTTTCTGTCAAATAACCATTTTTGCAGAATTCTGCCAGAAATCTGCCACAATGCAACAATCTGAAGCAGCCTGCCAACGGACTGATGTCCCTACCACGATGCAACAATCTGAAGCAGCCTACCAACGGACTGATGTCCCTACCACGATGCAACAATCTGAAGCAGCCTGCCAACGGACTGATGTCCCTACCACGATGCAACAATCTGAAGCAGCCTACCAACGGACTGATGTCCCTACCGCGATGCAACAATCTGAAGCAGCCTGCCAACGGACTGATGTCCCTACCACGATGCAACAATCTGAAGCAGCCTACCAACGGACTGATGTCCCTACCACGATGCAACAATCTGCAGCAGCCTACCAACGGACTGATGTCCCTACCACGATGCAACAATCTGCAGCAGCCTACCAACGGATTGATGTCCCTACCACGATGCAACAATCTGAAGCAGCCTTCCAACGGACTGATGTCCCTACCACGATGCAACAATCTGCAGCTGCCTACCAACGGACTGATGTCCCCACCACGATGCAACAATCTGAAGCAGCCTGCCAACGGACTGATGTCCCTACCACGATGCAACAATCTGAAGCAGCCTGCCAACGGACTGATGTCCCTACCACGATGCAACTAGAGGCACAGGTACCCGCCCCCTCAGCTGCAACAGGTGAGTAGTAGCTACACCTCTTGGGGTCAATTGATGAGGAAGGGGAGGGGCATATATACACTGCACCGCCAATTTACTCACCCATCTGTCAAATAACCATTTTTGCAGAATTCTGCCAGAAATCTGCCACAATGCAACAATCTGAAGCAGCCTGCCAACGGACTGATGTCCCTACCACGATGCAACAATCTGAAGCAGCCTACCAACGGACTGATGTCCCTACCACGATGCAACAATCTGAAGCAGCCTGCCAACGGACTGATGTCCCTACCACGATGCAACAATCTGAAGCAGCCTACCAACGGACTGATGTCCCTACCGCGATGCAACAATCTGAAGCAGCCTGCCAACGGACTGATGTCCCTACCACGATGCAACAATCTGAAGCAGCCTACCAACGGACTGATGTCCCTACCACGATGCAACAATCTGCAGCAGCCTACCAACGGACTGATGTCCCTACCACGATGCAACAATCTGCAGCAGCCTACCAACGGATTGATGTCCCTACCACGATGCAACAATCTGAAGCAGCCTTCCAACGGACTGATGTCCCTACCACGATGCAACAATCTGCAGCAGCCTACCAACGGACTGATGTCCCCACCACGATGCAACAATCTGAAGCAGCCTGCCAACGGACTGATGTCCCTACCACGATGCAACAATCTGAAGCAGCCTTCCAACGGACTGATGTCCCTACCACGATGCAACAATCTGCAGCTGCCTACCAACGGACTGATGTCCCCACCACGATGCAACAATCTGAAGCAGCCTGCCAACGGACTGATGTCCCTACCACGATGCAACAATCTGAAGCAGCCTGCCAACGGACTGATGTCCCTACCACGATGCAACTAGAGGCACAGGTACCCGCCCCCTCAGCTGCAACAGGTGAGTAGTAGCTACACCTCTTGGGGTCAATTGATGAGGAAGGGGAGGGGCATATATACACTGCACCGCCAATTTACTCACCCATCCAATGAAAATCGACTTTGCTTTTTGATTTCAATGCTGATCGCCACATGAGACGAATTTACCGAATTAAGGACGAACAAGAATGGTACAAATTTGAATACACGGGTTCACTTCGGCGGCCACTCGATAGATTACATGTCAACGCACGAACTGCGATCGTCGTAATCACTGAAATCTGTATTTTAGCAGATTGTATGAAACATCTGAATGCGACTTTTTTAAGTTTAATTTTAAAATTCCTTGCACTTCATGCAACAGTTAGGTAATGTGGCATGTTAGCGTCACTTTCTGAATTTTTTGACGTAGGTTGACAACTACAGCCGGCCACGTTCCAGAGTCGTCAAAAATACGAAATACATCCACATGCAGTGAGAACGACTCCTACCTTTTCGTGCGCCGTGACTCGGAGTACCAGCGTACCGTGCGTGTCCGGCCTTAGAAAATCAAAAGCTGTGCTCGTACTTTTGTTGTGTTGACGCCGTTTTTTCCCCTCAAATTTCTCGGCAATGCCAGATCCTACGCTCGCGTAAATACACAGAATGCTTCATGTGTAAGTACTTCAAATACAGAGGGAAATGACATGTCGCATAAACATTTCCAGTGCTTTTACGCGACTCCGGAACCGTTGCTTTGTTATTGACGCCACGTTTACGGGTCTAGGGCCTATACTTTAGTGTGCCTTGACGACTGATTCAAAACTGATTAGGGAAGAAAACTAAAGGATTTCAATACTGAAATGAACTACAGGAAGATAAGATAGGCCCCTACAGTGTAACAGCCTCATTAATGTGAGGACACAGACTTTTGATCTTGTCTGATTTGCTGTGAAATTGCGTGCGAAATTGAGCAGGGCTTACCTTACTATATAATCACGTCGCCGCCATTTTAATACTTTTGATCACAACTTCACAACAAAGCTCTTTCACGAATAGAAGTGTAAACCCGTGTATTATTCTGCACTTTAAATGAAGTTCAAAGGTGACTTATTGAAATTGAAATCGATAATTGAGCTCGACGATGTTCGGAGACCACTTTAAAGAACAAGCGTACCGAACGTATCAGGACATTGAATGACTGCGCTGCGTGGACTCATGAGTGCCAACCAGAATTTCATTTGTTTTCTTTTGTACTTGAATACCAGTGTGTACAGCGTTATAGTGGCATTCCATAGACACGTTTAAAAAAAAAGGTTATTTTAGGATTTATAAGTTTGGATAGCGTCGATCGATCTCATTATTTTTTGGATGAGTGGAAGAACATGCTCTTGTTAGACATGCTTTGTTGTGTATCTAAATAATTTGATTGCTTTTAAGAAAAGAATCGGAGTTAATGTTATTTTCATTTTGACTCACTCTGGCTTCGTTAAAATCCACGGTTTCCCAAGAGCATGACAACTAAAGATGATATTCGTACTTCTGATTTTAGATACCTCACAACAAACTGGAACCATTGGAAAGATCGGCGCAGTCGGCGGTAGCCACAATCCTGTCATTGTTGGTGCAAGTGGAGTTAGTATCACTAACATCTTCCCATTAGAGGGACCAGGTACTCAAATCTGATTTTTTTAATTAAATTTTTTGGTTGATATCTTGAATCAAATGCTAATGTGTAAACAAAAGAGACTGCAATTGTCGTCAATTTATTTGGTTGATGTATTAGCCTGTTCAAGGTATGGTGGGCAAAATAGGAAGAGGTAACAGTCTTAGAATTATGACCGGTATTCTGTTCTTCTAAATTAATGTACCCGCGCCAAATAGTGCCCCCTATTGTTTGTCAAAGTGCCACATCTAAAAAAACAGATATCGCACATTGACTTTGATTAAGACATGAACAAATGGAATAATGATACTGCTCGGGAAAAACATATGGATAAAGATGGTTAGTATAAGTGAACAACATAAGGGGTCATATATTTCGATTGACTAAGTAACTTTTCAATAAGAAACCGATATGACTTATTTGGATTTATACATGGAGTGATCTCCACAAGAAGATGATGATGATTATAATTATTAGTCAATCGTGGGATAGCGATGTCTAATCAAGTTTTTGAACACCTGCGGTTACCGGCTTTAATTATGTCTGAATGTGTTTTTGGTCCGTGTCAAAAAGTTACTTTAAGGCAACATTTAGCAAGGACACAACAGAGAATACCACCGTCCAACGGTAGTGCAAAAATAACAGTCAAAACATTCACAATATATTTGCATCTCAAACCATACTGGACTCCCCAATGGCATGTATCTGTGCTTTGTATGTGTTATACATGTAATACATTTTGTATGTAAAACATTACAATTATCTACGTCAACATGACAATAATGTTAGGTCATATCTGTTCCCCTTCTACATAATGACACAAGTGGTTTGTCGTCAAAGTCGAACTTACACTTTTATAAGTCCCGGGTGAGATTTGACCTGACATGCTTCTGGGTCTCAATGACACTTTCTTGGTCAAGTGACAATTACCTGGGGTCAAATGTCCGGGAAGGCGACAAATAAATGTATATATTTTTCACTAAGAAAAGTGTCAGGTCAAATCTGACTCGGATTCGGGTCCGATCTGACCAGGGACTTTTTGGAGTGTACATGTATATGATTTGCTCATTGTGCATATCTGTAAACGTTTTAAATCGACAAAGTATTGAAAACTTCAGATCTGTACACTGTACTCCCCTCCAAATAGGAACCCCCGTTGTGTTTCTGCCATATACTAAAAAGGGCTAATATTACACCAATTTGCATTTATGCATAAATGAATGGATTAATGGGCTGCTGGAAAACAAACGGAATAATCATTGTGAGTTGCAAGGCAAAGCCGATTTTTGAACGTCATTTTAATTAATGTAATTTTTGATTGACTTCAGCTTATCTTTTATCAGAATTGAAGGACCCAGATATGGCTTATTTGGAGTGTAGTGATTACCACAAGAAGAGTATTTCTATTCTTGGGATAGTGATGAATGAATTTAATTGTGTCCATGTCAAAAAGTGCATGTACTCTAAGACACAATTTTGCAAGGGTGCGTCCAACAACTGGGCAAAAGCCGGAATATTTCTCCTTGTTTTGTCAAATTCATTTTGTACACTGCCTTGCTAACGCACCGGAAATCACAAGTCATCACTTCCTATCCTGACACAATTTCCTCCGTAGATGAAAACTATCTAATACGTTTCAGAAACAATGTTTTATTGAAGCGATGCATGTTCCTTGTTTTGATCTTAATAGGAGTGCCTGCACCCAGACCTCAGCATTGTCCAAGACCAGACCAAGAACCAAGGCAGAGGGCTCCTAGCTACCAAGAAGCTGGTAACAAGACTAGGGACATTTTGAAGAGAGTTTATACAACAACAGGCAGTTACGTGCAGTTGTTGCCTGGGGTTGATAATGACAAAATGTACATGCCTGGTATATACACAAAAGTACAGTTAGAAACACGGGAAGGGGTAGCAGTTGTCACCGGCCAGAAAGGAGAAACTGTAAACTCAACAGAGTATGCCAAAATATTCAGATTAAGGACATTAAGGACAAAAACCGAGGAACTAATCAAACGCCTCATTTTCTTTGGCATGGGAGGTGTCGGGAAGTCAACTATTTTTGATAAGATTGCATTTGACTGGGCCGATGAGACAAGCGAAATCTTGAAGAGGTTTAAGCTTGTCTTTCTTTTAAAGATGTGTGCTCTGTCGCAAGAATCCGATCTTGTTGATTGCACTTTTGATCAGCTTCTAGGAGAAAAGTCAGGAATTGAAAAAGATGAGCTTGATAAATTCATCCTGGCCAACCCAAATGAGGTCTTGATTCTTTTGGATGGTTTTGATGAAATGAAGACCAAAAAACTTGATGCAGCCTTATTCGGTTCTATCCTAAAAGCACTCAATAGAACAGTATACCAGGAATGTTTCATCTGTGTCTCAAGCCGCCCCTCTCATCTTGAGACACTGATGTCAGAAACACTTGTCCAAAATCCTTGCACACACGTAGAGGTTCTGGGGTTTACCGACGAGGATGTTCATGAATACGTAAAGAAATTCTTTGACAAAGATCCTGATAGTGGCAATGCACTAATCCAAACCATTAAAAAGTCCAACACGCAGAGTGGTTTTGCAACAAATCCGTTGTTCCTACTTCTTATGTGCTTATTGTGGAGGGAGAATGAACAACTTCCAGAAACAACTTCACGCCTATTCAATGCGGCAGTTGATCACATGTTCACAAGAAAACGAATCTCTGGTAGAGATGTTTCAAAAACAGTGATTTCTATAGGACAAACTGCGCTGCGTGGACTCATGAGTGCCAACCAGAAATTCTCATTCCAAGAAGATGAGTTTGAACCGAGGGCACTGGACCCGGCTCTAAAAGCGGGCATCCTAACCAAGCAGAGAGTTATTAAAAACCGCAAATCTCACAATAACATACAATTCACGCACAAGACTATGCAGGAATACTTTGCAGCGAAATACTTGCAGAGTGTACATAGGACTAACCAGGGATTCGTATTGCGTAGGGTGTACAAAGTTGTACCACTCGGAGAATTTACATACAATTTATGGCAACTTTGTCAGACAATTGAGGGAGTCGTTTCAAATGAGTTTCTCTTTCGTTTTTGTTGCGGTGACAATGAGAAATGCATGACGGACATCGTAAACTTGCTTGACAGTAAGTTTAATAAGTTTGAGCCCAAGTACCAATCAGATGTAGTACAAGCGATTAGTCGGAACTGCTTTTTTGAAAGCCAGTCAAGCAAGGCCCCACTGTGTCTCACCAGGGACTCACATATCCCATCAACTATCGATGTGGATAACAATAATGATTTCCGCAGTCTCATGTTCCTTCTTGAAATCGTCTGTAAGTCAGAGAGCCGCACGGTTCAACTGGCACGCGTTGAAACTATTTCTGTTTCTTCGGTGTCGTCGATCAGTGATTTAGCCTTCGCCCTGCATAACATGGAAAACCTCAGGGCTTTGAGGCTCTACAGTTGTCCTTTAGTGAAGGGTGATCTTGAAAAAACCCTCTCGTCACTGAAATGCAACCAACTCTTGATTGATCTGTGCATGAAGGGTGATAATACATTGGGGGGTAGAGCTGTAGAATGGGCCCCTCATATTAAACACTTGACAAGCCTCAACAAACTTGAAATAAGTGACTGCAAGCTTCAGATTGCAGACATGGAACACATTGCCTCGGCTGCAATTGACATACCAAACCTGACTGACTTGATCCTTGCTGGCAACACAGCGTTGGGCAAATCGGTTGAGTTGTGGGTCAATCATTTGTCGCGATTTACAAACATAAAGACGCTGAACCTGAGCAATTGTACTTTGCAATGGACAGACATTGAACACATTGCCTCGGCTGTAGGTGACATGCCCAGACTGACTGACTTGATCCTCACTGACAACCCGGCACTTGGCGTATCGACTGAGAAGTGGTCCCGTTATTTGTTAAGAGTGAAGCCAAATCACACGCTGGACCTGAGCAATTTCTCACTAACGTGGAAAGATGTTGGCACAATTTCCGTTGTGTTAGACCATATTCCCGCACTGACTAACTTGATCCTTGCCGGCAACACAGCGTTGGGCAAATCGGCTGAACGGTGGGCCAATCATTTGACGCGATTTACGAACATAAAGACGCTGAACCTGAGAAATTGTACATTGCGATGGACAGACATCAAACACATTGCCTCGGCTGTAGGTGACATGCCAAGCGTGACAGACTTGATCCTCGCCGACAACCCGGCACTTGGCGTATCAACAGAGAAGTGGTCCCGTTATTTGTTAAGAGTGAAGCAAAAACACACGCTGGACCTAAGCAATTTCTCACTAACGTGGGAAGATGTTAGTACAGTTTCGGTTGTGTTAGACAACATTCCCAAACTGACTAACTTGATCCTTGCCGGCAACACAGCGTTGGGCAAATCGGCTGAACGGTGGGCCAATCATTTGACGCGATTTACGAACATAAAGACGCTGAACCTGAGAAATTGTACATTGCGATGGACAGACATCAAACACATTGCCTCGGCTGTAGGTGACATGCCAAGCGTGACAGACTTGATCCTCGCCGACAACCCGGCACTTGGCGTATCAACAGAGAAGTGGTCCCGTTATTTGTTAAGAGTGAAGCAAAAACACACGCTGGACCTAAGCAATTTCTCACTAACGTGGGAAGATGTTAGTACAGTTTCGGTTGTGTTAGACAACATTCCCAAACTGACTAACTTGATCCTTGCCGGCAACACAGAGTTAGGGGGATCGGCTGAGTTGGGGGCCAAGAAATTGTCCCAACTTACAAACATAAAGACGTTGAACCTGAGCAATTGCACATTGCAACGGACTGACATTGAACACATTGCCTCGGCTGTAAGTGACATTCCCAGACTGACTGACTTGATACTTGGTGGCAACGGTGAATTGGGCGGATCGTCTGAGTTGTGGGTCAAAGAACTACCGAAAATGACGCATTTAAATAGTCTGGACCTGATGTGGTGTAATTTGACGCCATCAGACATGAAACACATCGCCTCGGCTGCAATTGACTTACCAAACCTGACTTACTTGATCCTTGCCGGCAACACAGCGTTGGGTAAATCGGCTGAGATGTGGGCCAAGCATTTGTTGCGGTTTACGACCATACAGACGTTGAACCTGAGCAACTGTACATTGCAATGGACAGACATCGAACACATTGCCTCGGCTGTAGGTGACATGCCCAGACTGACTGACTTGATCCTCACTGACAACCCGGCACTTGGCGAATCAACTGAGAAGTGGTCCCGTTACTTGTTAGGCGTGAAGGAAAAACACACACTGGATCTGAGCAATTTCTCCTTAACGTGGGAAGATGTTGGCACAATTTCCGTTGTGTTAGACCATATTCCCGCACTGACTAACTTGAACCTTTTCGGCAACACAAGGTTGGGCAGATCGGCTGACTTAAGGGCCAATCATTTGTCGCAATTTACGAACATACAGACGTTGAACCTGAGCAATTGTACATTGCAATGGACAGACATTGAACACATTGCCTCGGCTGTAAGTGACATGCCCAGACTGACTGACTTGATCCTCACTGACAACCCGGCACTTGGCGTATCGACTGAAAAGTGGTCCCGTTATTTGTTAAGAGTGAAGAAACAACACACGCTGGACCTGAGTAATTTCTCATTAACGTTGAAAGATGTTTGTGCAATCTCCGTTGTGTTAGACCACATTCCCAAACTGACTGACCTGATCCTTGCAAACAACCGCGTATTGGGCGGATCGGCTGAGTTGTGGGCCAGGGAACTGCCGAAAATGACGCACTTAAATAGGCTGGACTTGGCGCTGTGTAATTTGACGCCATTGGACATTGAACACATCGCCTCGGTTTTACTTGACGTGCCAAGACTGACTGACTTGACCCTTTTAGGCAACTTGGCATTGGGCGGATCGTCTGCGTTGTGGGCTAAGGAGCTGCCGAAAATTACGCACCTAAATCGGCTAGACCTGACGTGGTGTAAGTTGGCGCCATCGGACATTTACCACATCGCTTCGGCTGTACTTGACATGGCCAAACTGACTAACTTGATCCTTGCTCGCAACATTAAATTGGGCGGATCGTCTGAGTTGTGGGCCAAGGAACTGCAGCAAATGACGCACTTAAAAAGGCTGGACTTGACGTGGTGTATTTTGACGCCATTGGACATTAAACACATCGCCTCGGCTGTACTTTGCATGCCCAGACTAACTGACTTGGCCCTTGGTAGGAACGGTGAATTAGGCAGATCGGCTACGTTGTGGGCCAAGGAACTGCTGAAAATGACGCACCTAAATAGCCTAGACCTGACGTGGTGTAATTTGGAGCGATCGGACATTAAACACATCGCCTCGGCTGTACGTGACATGCCCAGGCTGACAGACTTGACCCTTGCTCACAACCGTGAATTGTGTGGAACGGCTGAGTTGTTGGCCAAGGAATTGCCGAAAATGACCCACCTAAATAGGCTGGACCTGACGTGTTGCAATTTGACGCCATTGGACATTAAACAAATCGAATTTGCTGTATGTGGCATGCCCGGACTGACTGTCTTGACGGCAACTGTGGATCGGATGGAATAGGATGACTATGACAAGCGTACTAGCCTTGAGATAATACTCGTTAATAAATCCACATGTTGACATTCTCAATAAAATTAAAAGAAAATACTTAAAAATTCCCCCGCTCCCCCACCCCCCCCCAAAAAAAACCCAACCACAATTCTGTATATTTCAGCCAGTACTGAACAAAATTACGAAATTGCGGTTTAGGTGAAAGTTTCTTTGAAACTTTGACATTTTGATCTGAGTTAAATCAAAGTTTTGTTTTCGGCAAATTCTCAACCATTTGTCCTACTAAATTCAATTCAATTCAGTTTTCAATTCAATCTATTTATTTATCATGTGACATGAAATTTGCTCTCCTTTGTACAGCAGTAACAGTTCAACCAAATATATAATAAAAAAATACACTCATTGCACAATGGCGATTTGCTCACAGATAAAAAGCAAGAAGAGAAATTGCAGAGTAAGGAAAACAAACAAATGCACAAATATGAAACGAAAAACGGCTCATGAACAACTTGCTGACATCCCCCTGCTGAAACTTTTGGCTAGAATAGGCAAAGCACAGTGCAGGTGACATACATGGTAAAAACAGACGATTTGTTATCCAAATAAAAAGAATTACATGCATTTTTTTAATGGCATAAGGTAGACAAATACAAAAACCAAACAATAGATGTGTACAATTTGAAAAAAAAATGCACAAATCAGAAACCAGCCTATGATCTAAACATGCTAACCCACCCCCACGTACCCCACAAAAAGTTGGCTAACTTAACAGACACTTTGTTAAGTTTAAGAAGTTACATAGTTTGTTTGTTCTTTTTAAAATTAATAATGTTTTCTTTAGTGTTTTGCGCATCAATAATTAAGTGATTTTCAACACACTAATTAACAAGAAGATCAATGTTGCCTCTATAATCCAATTCATCATTGTCAGTTATCAATTGAACTAATTCAATGAAATCAGTGACTTGTGCAAATTACAAAGAACAAAACAGATCATTAAAATGTGTCATTCCCGGTTGCCTGTTTCCAATTTAAGCATAACACATCGCAACACATTCTTGATTCAGATCGTTATAGCAGAGTCACGCTGCGTGTAGGACAATTAGCTGTTCGCCATCTACATACGACACAGTGGTTTGTCATCAAAGTCGAACTGACACTCTAATAAGTCCCGGGTCAGATTCGACCCGGCATCCGGGTCCGATTGACCTGACACACTTCTGGGCCAAAATGAAAATTTGTCTTGAAAAAAATGCTACTTTTTCCGGGGCAAATAGCCGGAAGGGTGGCCCTAGCTGGGAAGTGTCATTTTGACCCGGAAAAGTGCCAGGCCAAAACTGACCCGGATTGGCGTCCAATCTGACCTGGGACTTTTAAGAGTGTATATGATTTGCCGATTGTGCATCTGCAAACTTTTAAATTGGCAAAACAATTATAATGGGCTTCGAATCTGTACGTGTGTGCATGAAAACACCACTAAGTCGATACACAGGTGATGCATGGTACTCGTTGATTTCTTATCAAACACTGAGGCTGTATGGGTGGTTTGATCCATTTCCTTCACAAGTTTAAACTGGTTGGCCAGACAACAATTTGTGTTTATGTGTAACGTTAAGACAATGAGTATCCTTTGAGCAGTTTTGTAATGAATCCAACCACTGATGGCAAATATTATGTACATTTTTGTAAATAGAATTATATTTTTTATAGACTGGTTGGCCTGACAGTTATGGTATTTGTGTAAAAACCTTGCAAACACTGAGTATTTTAATAGTGCTTTTTGGATTACTTCAACCAGTAAACTACAATACTGGTAATAATACTGTAAATAATGTAAAATAATTGTCTCTCTGATTAGAACACATGTATGTATATTTTGTTTGTATGTTGTATAAATTTTGGTGCTAAAATTGGTGTGGATAGCACTATTTTAACAAAACTGCAAGTGAAGCAGTAACTGTTGAAGGGGTGGGGATCCTAGTCGGGTTCCCTGTCCCCATTGTCCTTCACTGAATCTTGAAAACACTAAAAGGTTCTCCTTCTAATGTATGCAAATTATATGCAGGACGTGCATAGGTCTGAATCCCGCCTCCTGCATTCAAAACCACAACGGTAATGTTTACGCGCAACCAGCCTATCACAAAATGGCCATAGGCCATAAATGTGTCATTTTGGAGGTGATACGCTTTGATTTTTGCTGAATTCGAACGTGCATCTGGCAAATATCAATACATAGAGAGGGACATTAGTGTTCAGTGTTTAAAACCTATGCAGTTGGAATGCTTTGAAAGTTGCCTTTGTGGAGACACTAGCGATTTTGCAAACTTTTCATGGTAAGACAAAAGTCAGTTTATCGACAAACATGTGTTCGGTTATGCATAGTGATTCAAAAATAAACAATCATGCCGTGCACGCGCAGAGGTCATCCAATCAATGGCTTTGAATGGGAACTAGTTTCTGGTCCCCAAATGTTTAGGGGGACAACTCTATTTAAGATTGTATTTGTTCTGAGCGAAAACTAAGACTATAGCAAATGAGGATGTAAATCAAGTGTAATGTCAAATATGTCGATGCATTGCAGACGACAAATATGTTGAAAGTTTGACTTTATTTGCAAAATTCTTTGGAAGATAATTAACAAAAGAGTATAAAATTACTGAACAACGGATTTTGTTATATTCACCTGTTTTGCACATATGTTTTTTTCACACGGATATAATCTTACACATGACAGGAAAATGTCCTTTTATGCAGGTAATAATCTGATTGAATAGATGTATGGGCATGCATTCTGGTAACATGCATCATGTTTGTATTTCACAAGTATTGTTTCAACCGTATTCTGTTTGATAACATACCTCTTGCTGGGTTTTTATCCTGGTTGGCTGAAACACGGTCACGTGTGGTTCACTATAGGCTAGTGCATGACATTTGCGTCATCGTGAACTAAACGTGCGTCAAGACATCGCGCGCTCGTAATTTCTGGAGTATAGTGCCTGATCGATCGGGCACTATACTCAAAATTGTTTGACTGGTTACAGCGCCCTCTCCAAAAATGAAACTCAAAACTTAATCAAAGGAAACTAAACGTTTTTCTTTAATTGTTGAACAATTGAATTGGTTATGACTTAATTGTTGAATAAAACAGCTCCATTATAAAACCATGAAACGTTTCTTTTCTTATTTTATATTTTGCACATTGGTGAGTTATAAAACACATTATGGATTGGCATAATTCGGTCACTAGAGCACGTCTATGTCCCCCTCGGGCCTCAGAATGACTGAGAAGAGGCTCCAATCTCCTTCGGCCTGGGACCCTCTTCTGGTCACTCACAGTCCCTCGCGGCGCATAGACGAGCACTAGTGACCTCATTGCCAGTCTATACGTGTATAATATTGCATGGTATTTAAAAAAAGGGGGGGGGTTTACAAGGAAACTGAAATGTAAAACCATTATAAACGAGCCCGAACCATGAAAAATAAAATATAACAATCTAAAACTAATGCACATAAAGAAATATGATATGCGTTTAACTTAAACTCTTTAGATACATGTTTTCACCAATTAAATAAGGTAGACATAATTTTGTTTATTATAAGGGGATTGCATTTTACACATAGGGAGTACTGATTAGCTAATTTAAATTAAAACTCCTTGGTCTATTTCAAAGCCTACACTTTAAAGTTCAAACCAAAAAAAATGTTTGTAGTCATTTAATTTATTTCCATCTCCAGATCCAGAGATATTTCTCGTACTTAGTTTTTTTTATGCCCCGCGGCGAAGCCGAAGGGGCATACTGTTTCCGCCTTGTCCTTCCGTGGGTGGGGGTGTGTGCGTGTGTGTGTGTGTCCGGACAAATCTTGTCAGCGCGATAACTTGAGAAATACTTAACATATGAACTTCAAATTTGGTTTGTGTATTGTTCTTGGTAATCCTAAGAACCTTTTTGCATTTGGGGCCGAAAGGTCAAGGGTCAAGGTCACAGTGACTGAAACAAAAGAAATGTTGTCAGTGCGATAACTTGAGAAAGACTTTACATATGAACTTCAAATTTGGTTTGTGGATCGTTCATGGTAATCCAAATAGGCCTATCGCATTGGGGGTCGAAAGGTCAAGGGTCAAGGTCACAGTGGCTAAAACAATAAAAATCTTGTATTTATTCTGAGATCATAGGGATTAGGGATTAATTCATATAAAACCTACAGAAGACACTAATGCTGTCAATGAACGTTCCATGTGACCAAGGTACATGTAAGTTGATGTTAAAAGAGTGGTGTTATGTCATGGGAACAGTCATGGTTGCGGGGCATTTGTGTTTGTAAACACACCTGACTGGTTTCTTCCTGATTCTGACAGGCAAAGACTTACAATTCAAACAAAAAATTAAGTTTCGATTGCTTATGCAACAAAAACCTGAACTGGATCTCAGTCACTCCTACTGTCATTATCTAAGAGCGCCCTCTTGTGACAACGCGAACTTCCCAAAGCATTGTGGGTATTACCGCCATCTTTTCAAGTCGTGTGTCGTACGCATGAGGAAGTGTTTTGTCCCCGGCCATTGCAAGTTGAACAAAATTGGAACTCCTCGTCCTTCTCAAAGTCCGAGTATCTGGAACGAGATAAGGTAAGGTGTTTATAACACTCCTAGTGGGAAGTCAATATTCAGAATAAAATGGATAAAACAACCTTTAAAACCCTGCAGGCCACCGCCCAGTTTCAAGTGAAAGTAACTGAGTCATACAAAGCTAGAGAGTTACTGCACAAGAAACGGCACTGTGTAGGGAGCAGTGAAGTGTGGCTGAATCTGCCTGCTAACGCTGAGTTGAATAACATAAAGGATTTGCGCAGCCATTCGAAGTGTTATTTATACTTCGTAGACTGAAGATTACATCAAGGAATTTGACGTGTGGGCGCTACAACTCTATGAACCCCATAAATGTGGATTACATGTATATACTGCACTATCGCCGTATCAGTAAGCCACATCGCCATGATACCAAAATGTGTCAAAAAAATCCATTGCTAGAGTAGCTGAAAATCAAATCAAGATTGCAAATATTTTGTCACTTGATAATCACCAAATCCATACTATGTCTGCTTATTAGTCAAACAAACTGAATTCCGAACTCCAAATTGAGCAAGTTGACATGCAGGTTAAGAGGTCCACAGCAAACTCTCAGAGAAGAATATTTACTTAATGGAACACATAGAACAGAATCAGGCAGAGCATAAAATGTAATTCGCATGGGTTTAGGGTGGGTATCGAACCCGAGCCAAAGAGGTGGAAGACAAGGGGAGTACCACTGCACCAATCTGACTACCCACATGGAGATAGCAAATGTGGATACGCTCCTACTGTCATCCATTTTGGGATGTGCCTCATCAATACCTTTCTCTGTCCTGCTTGTGTGTGAAATGACCCATGTCCCAAGTTAAGTTGAAATGTAGGCCTATGCCCAGACTGTTAATTACAACTTTGCCATCTTCCTTACACGTACATACCAGGTCTGGCCCGGGGTGTTGGCCTGTGGTTGCGTATCACCGATGGTCGCAGGTGATCATATTGCTACCTCTCGGTACTGGTCTGCTGTTGATCTGCGGTCAGTTGAGTGGTCTGTGGTCAAGCCAGGTAAGCATTTAACATGTAAATGGCTTCATATGCGCTGGTTGTGAACACTACAAAATAATTCCCACATATGTCTTTTTACTATGTGTTGATGGCGTTATGAGGACTTTTTGGGGAAAATATGTTGCCAACCTCGGCTTCAATGTATGCGTTTACAAAAGCCCATACAAAATAGCGCCAATGTTTACAAACAAAAGAAAGGCCTATAAGGGTGCATGCACGCCATCAAAACGCTGTAAACTACGACGCGCGAGCTCATTCACATTTTGTGATCCCACAGGTAGTTTTGACTAAAGGCCTATACTTGTATAATTGGGATTAATTGTAGAAATATTCGTGTGAATATAGTATTTGCGACTTGTCGCTTCAAACTCGGGCGATTTCATTCGTTAAATAAAAAAAAAACTTGTGGGTACATTTCGCATAGGGAGGGGGTGTTCTATTTAGACCTGGGCCGAGGGATTTAGGGTAGTTTTAAAAGACTGGAATATAAAACAAATTGATACCTTCGTAAACTTGAACAGAAAATTGTCCTACAGGTCGTAATCTTTCATTTTAAGAGCAGAAAACATTGCTACCTTAATTGGTCCTGAGTGTCACAAGGCGGCGCTCTTTATGTCCGATTGTGCGTTGTTTTCTATGAGCTCGTATATTTTGTGTGGTTGAACCATCCTGTACGAATAAGTGTACATCTAGTAAGTAGGGTTGTCCAAAAACATCTCGCCCTGATTGAAAGAAAAAAACTCAAAAAAGGAAAAATTAACGTAAGAGTTATGTATTGCTCGTATTTCATTGTCGTATCAAGTGCCGATGAAAAGGGACAGATATTTGACCGTTTATTGCGAAAGAGCACTTTTGGCGCAGTTGTTCGTTTAATGGAGTGCGCCCTCCTGTGGTGGCTCGTGATAAGTTCCCCAAAAGATTCGTTGCATACTGGACTCAAACGTTTAATTCAAGCTTACAAATTCCTCTTTGCGGACTACAGAGGGCGTTAATCTATCCACACACTTTGTAGGATTGGTCAGCAAAGGGAGGGGGGATTATTCACTTTGCATCAATCTGGAATATTTGTCACAATAATTACTATTCCCATCCGGCACTACACGCTCCAAATAAAAAATTCGTCAGATTCAGCCACACAGTCTGAAATTTTCGAAATTTTATTAAAGACTCGATCACATTGGGCTATAAAGTGCAACCCTCTCGAAAAAATGGAACAACCATGCAGTGGCGATCTAGATAGTGTTGATGTCCGTTAGACAAGATAGACGTTAGATTGATGATACCTAGGCTAACGTCAGAATTTTATTTGCATTTACGAATATTATTCCTTTAAGCCTAACCAACGATTCTTCATTGATAAAAATGCCAAAAACAAAATTAAAATGACAGCTTTCACCTGTTAAAATTTGGTTTACTTGTTGAACTGTCAAATGCCCTTTAAAATGCGCATTAACGATAACAAATATGGATTGAGGCCATCTGGCGATATCACTTTGTGTTATTTGATTAACGTAGATCAAGGAACTACGTGTTATGGCGTTAGTACCGCGATTTGACAACATTCGAAGTAGTGTGTTTTGTTTGATTGTTTCGGCGACCCTATAAACAGATGGTATCCCCCTCCCCCCTCAGTCCCCTTTTGATTTTACGGAGGCTGGGTGACCGGTGAAAAACCTTTTCTACCTGTCGGCACGGATGCTACAGATACTGCCCCCTCCCCAACTTTAACACCCAGCCGCCCCCCTCCCCTCCCGCTAGGGTGAGAATGGTGGCTAAGCCGCTATAGTAGGTTGGCGCAATACAAATAGGGGAGCAACGAAAGGCTCTTAACATTGATGGGAGCGGGGTCAAGAATGACATACAGAAAATGAGTCCAGGTTTTGGACACAACCCACAGTTTGAAAAGAAATTCGATAAACATCATAAGATGCGGGAATGGAGGGCAGAACATGGTCCAGCTAGGGTGGAAATTTGGCTAGTCAAGACAAAAATCAGAGAAAACGGTAACGTCAGTCCATACAGCGACAATCGACATCGGGCATGAGCTGCCATGCTGGTCATTAGTCTGCTACCTTACATATTGCGTTTATTAAAAAGTGTTTACAGGTTCCAGATACACAACATCGCTCCCTCAGACTAGCTTCCAGACGCATAATACAAAATTACAACACAGTCTGCAAGTGGTGCCCTACTAAATTTAGTGCGAAATATATGGGAGCCCAGAGTGGCCACATAAAGCTTAATACTCGATCGAAACCCCATCTAAAAACGCGTTAAAATTTTGCAGCAGCAGGATACCAATCAAACCAGTGAGTTTGGCGGTTTTGAGACTTCATCTTACATTAAAAACAAAAACTTATACATTTGGTCGCCGCGCATGGCTACGTCGATGCGCGCGCAGACCAGCAACCGGAGACTTTTTTTTTAGCCAAGACAATTTTAGAACAAATGTAGAAACTGTAGCAATCCATTTGGTATTTTTGGCCTCATTTTACTATCATTATGGCATTTTTCTAGCGGCGGGAGTAGGTGGGGACCCTCCAAATGCCCCCGGATCGGTCTCTGCACTCGGTGCTCAAGTGACATACAATTATTACGAAACCCATGTCAAGCGTATTGTACTGGCCGCTGGATTACCAACACTTGAGGTATTTGAACTTGAGTTATAAAACTGAATTTGAGTTTCAATTTGCGGCTTGATTTCTTCAAGTGAAGCAGCAGGGCTTTGTGCAGGAAGTGAGAGTTGTAAAGATGAAATCTGTCGGTAGCAATATATTGGTAACACTTTGATCTGACTCTAAGACTCGCTTCTACAATGGTTGCTATTAAAATGAAAAGTTGGATAAGAATTGGTTCAGGTATCAGTGCCAGTTGTAGGATGTAGGCCTATATACTTCCAAATAATTGTTTAAGAAGGAATAGTTACATTTATACTTTTGCACAATTCCGGTATTAAACCAGCACTAGATTATAATTCAATTTGCCATAGCCGTACTGCATGACATTGCCAAGCTATGTAGGCCTATACACGTACGTGTTGACTAAAGACTCAAACGGTAATTAATTTGCATAGAATAGATGCAGAGCTAAGAATAACACTTGTAAACACTCGAAATCGCATCAAGTGATTAGGACAGTCACCCACTTACTCGTCAAATTTGTAGATCCTTGAATCAACACACTTCAGTGTGAACTTCAGAACGCTTTGTAAAAACCCAGGTGTAAGTGTGTAGGCCTGCTGGGACACACGTACTTTGTACCTGCATCGGGCCGGGCGAAGCGCGAAGCAGGTCTTGGAATGCAACCACGAGTCCAATTTTACTTCATCGTTCCCATAGCGCACTCTAAAACGGCGTGGTCGCCGCTATTCTGGATCATATTCTTTGCACAGTATTTTGAGCCCTAACGCTGTTTAACCTAAACACACTTTGCTCGTACTTAAGCTATTTGTAACAAAATCCGTCCAATGAGAGAGCTCAAGGACATTTGTGGTGACCGGATCCTATGCAAACTACTATCGAGAACCCCCAATTCTGAAAATCCTATTGATTTCTACAGCTTTTGGAGCTGGTCATTTTTCCCCGTTCCTACAATTTTCCAAGCCCCCTATAGTCATCGCCTTGCCTCGCCTCGCCTCCTCCCCCATGTCATGATTAAACCGATAAAATAGTGAGAAGCTGCCAAAAGGAAAGGGTAAATGCGACCATGGTAACATGGAAGGGGTGAAGGTTGGCGTGATACAAATAGGGGCGGAGCAATGCCAGGCACTACAACTTCAGGAGTTGGAAAAAATCGCATACAACTTGATGGACCATTTATTGATAAATTCCAATTTGTTAATTAATACAAATGTACTAGCAAACAGTATTAAAAACTACTGGATGGAGAAACCTTCCAGGGTAAGAAATAGTGAGCGAGAGTATTGCCGCTTTTCGGGGCTGATGACCGATATAGCGCAGCGTGATTTGTTGCATGGTGCCTGCCGGGCCTGAATGCGCAGTGTCCCGTCACCGTGAAGGTCCATGCACGGTGATATCGTTTGTGCCGACGAATGCAAAGTCCGTGATTCAGCACGAAATTCAACCCGTGCGCGATACAGCTCGCAATTCAGCCAGCAATTTGGTGGCTGGTACCCCAAGCACACAGTTTATGTGATAAGGAGCCCTGCTGATTCAACTCGTGCTCAATACAGCTCGCGATTCAGCCAGCACTTTGGTGGATGGGTACAGTACCCGAAGCGCATAGTTTTGTTTTAACTATGTGGAAAGGAGCCCTGCTGATTCCTTCGACCTCGTGCGCACGGCACGAAAGCAATTTTGTTACGGTATTTATTTTGTACATATAAAACTGACTTAAGCCCAATAGTAATAACTAAGACGATATTCGAGGCTTTTCTCACATAAAAAACACCATAAATTTGAAAGAATTTTGAAACAAAAGACCAGAATACCCTTACCCCTGTATATTTTATATGGACTGCTTTCGCTTTTTGCCGTCAGGCCCATTCATGCGCATGGTCGCATTAATTTGAATTCATTATTAAGTCGGTCCAGTGAGTCAAAGTTTTGTACAGGACTAGAGTCGGAACAGAACATCGATATTCATGTAGCAAAGGGGGCGAGAATAGTTGGGTAGAGCATGGAGGTAGAATTCTACCTCCATGGGAAGAGGGTTGAACATGGTATAGCTGTCAAAAACTGACAAAAAAAACTACAACAAAATGAGTTGGTATAGGGCTTTGTCTCATTGTGCTAGTTAGTAATAATAATCGTCATAAGAGTCATTTATTGATTGCCTTGTATTCATTGACAAGTTAAAAATTTAAAAACGATATTTTTATGGTTGGTTTGTCTATGTTTGTGTTCATCGTGCATCAAATTGAATACTTTACACCGAGTGAGTGTTTTGTATTCCTGCCAACCTGTTTACAGTGTCTTAAATTTCTTTCATTTTTTTCTTGTAAATTTAATAAATGTTTTAAAATAAGTATATCCTCCTTGCATGGGGGTAAAGCAGGCGCAATCAGCACTGCACCCACCTTGACAATGACCCCTCTTGTTGCATGGGGATTGGGTTGTGTTATTAATGCCCCGGGGTGGGAAAATTGTGGTCTTCTTTTTAAACTCAATGGTGCCCCAAGATTAAAGACTCGGTCACACAGGGGGAGATCTAGGGTACGGGAAACGAAAGGGGAGTTGTAATATCTATAAATAAAATCTCATGCTTTCTCCTGCATTCTAAGACTATTTGAGAATATATTTAGGAATGTTTGCTTTCCATTTGTTATTTTGGCACCAGTATCAAACTAGTATATTTTATATACTTACACTATATTTACTAGTATCATTACCATTAGCGCCGGGGGGGGGGGGGGGGGTTACAATCCTTCAAATGCAGGCCCGGATTATCCAATAGGCACAGAAGGCAATGTGCCTAGGGCCTACGAAAACTTCGGAGGCCTACGAAAAATTCTGGGGCCTGCTATAAAAGGCATATAGGCCTACCCACACACGCACACCGACACATAGAGACAAGTTTTTAAACAGTTTTAGGGTCTCTCTCAGAATTTTTGACTTCACCAACTGACGCTGTACAGCATGTAGGCATACATGGAGGCCCTACGTATAAAATGTACGTGTAAAGTCTGTCGCGTTGAAGCACTGTGTCAACCATGGACGTTGATCGGTGGGGGACGGGGGGGGGGGGGCATGTCCTTTCCCTCCCCCACATCTACTTCCGTCACCGAATAAAAAAAAACAAGCGTAGCCTACGTTTGATTCTTAAGCTCAGAATAACTGATTCTATGCCTCAAGAGTCAAAAATGATGTTTAAATGATGATCTTTTGCAAATAAAAATGTTTAAAGTGGTCAGAAATTACCTCAGATCACACACAGAGCGTCTGAATGCCAAATAAAATGTCGGGGCCCTTAAGAGGGCCTCGAACCCCACGCCGTTTAGGCTTCGCACTCGCAGTAGTTCTGATCAAGATACACATGTTTGTACCCCCCCCCCTCACTCTTGAGAAGCGATGGACGACCTCAATGCCAACAGGCTTTCAATGCTAGGATCCCAGTTGGGCCTGGCTTGATTCGTACAGTGCTAGTACTTTAGCATCAACTTGAATTTCGTGCCAGTGCCTAGGGCGGAGTAGGGCCTACGAAACACTGGTGCCTAAGGCAAAATGATAAAATTATCACAAAATCCCTTACTGAATTGTAGGGGAATGACAGTCTGAAGCATCCTGTAAATTTGTGGCTCCTGGTGTGCTGACATTTTCAAGAAAAACTGTATTTTTTCCAACGCTGGTCGGCCGACCAGCGTTGGAAAACACTGGCTTTTTCAAAAACTGTTCCTATTTTTTTTTTTATTTAGTTATTCCGCATTTTCTTTGCAAAAGATTACACACCTGTGAAGGGATACAAACCTGTTAGAATATGAATTTGAGTTTGTAAACTATTGCTCGTCTTTTCAATTTGCGGCTACATTTCTTGACGAAGAGCAACAGGGCTTTGTTTATGAAGTGACAGTAGGAAAGATGGAATTTATTTGTAGCAACAAAATTTGCAACAATATTTGATCTGACTCTAAGAATCACTTCTACAATGGGTCGTACAAAATGAAAAGTTGGATGAGAATTGGTCCACACATTATCGCCAGGTTAAGGATGTAAGCGTACTTCCAAATGTTTATTCGAGCAAGTTTTTTTTTAAGTTACATTCATAGTTTTTAAATATTTGTTTCTGGTAATAAAATAATCACTACATAAATATCAATTCAATCTACCATCATCGTATTGCATGTTGTATCGGAGTTGTGTAGGCCTATTATACACGTAAGTGTTGACTAAAGTCTCAAAGGGTAATTAATTTGCATAGAATAGATGCAGAGCTAAGAGAAACAATGTAAACACTTGAAATCGGTCATTTGATAAGGAAAGCCACCCACGGACTCGTCAACTTTGTACATCATTGCAGCACGGCAGACCAAAACAAACACTTCAGTGTGGACTTCAGCACAATTTGGGAAAACCCAGATTTTGTGTAGGCCTGCTAGGACAATTGTAGTCGTATGCCTATATCGATACGCGGTTTATTTTGAAGAATTTAAAACAAACCGCTTTCTACTATTGTATTAAGATATACGTCGATTATTTATATACTTGCACAATTATTAAGACTACTTTAAAATATTTAAAAATACATGTGGAAACTGCTTGCCCGTGACAAACTTTCGAAGTCGCTTGTGAATCATTAACTTGTAAAGTTTGAGTCGACGCCATATAAGGAGATTGAACCAGAGATTCATTTGCATAATGTAGTTCCGTCAAGTGGTCATGAGATTGGTGAGCGTAACAGCTTTAGTGCTTCAGTGCCATCTTGGATGTCTGTGAATCAACCCGCTCTGAACTTAACTGTAAGTTTGGCTACAGCCATGGCTCATTTCTGTCTTTTTTTTTAGTTTCATGGATCATACTAAACAGTTAGCCATTAATTAAGACGCCGTTGCATATTTTACCATTCTCACTCGTAACTGTCATTAGTAAGCTGTTATGTACTCTGGTCTTTGGGCAGCTTTATAAGACTTGCTTTTCATGTCACGTAGCATCTATACAACAAGTGCATTAGTCTGGTGTCCCTTATTGTATCATGATTGATAGCCACGCTTTTACTGATCCCCCCCCCTGTTTCAAAACCGTTTCGCCGCCGCTGTTTTGGGGGTTCGTATAATTCACATCAAAAGGAGTCTTCCGTCGGTGCAGCAGCGTATCCAGCATTTTTTTTTTTTTTTTTTGCATTTCTGTGCTGAAAGGTCGACACGTTTTTTGTTTTTTTTTCACCGGACACTTGGCCTCCGTAAAATCAAATTGGGGGGGGGGGGGGCCTTACCATCTTCCAAATTTTTTTTTTACAAATATGAAATTTTCTGTTATAGTTTGACGACTGTTTGGGCGCCCCAAAAGTGGACAGCTAACAATTCTTTCATTCCACTAGCAGAACATTGGCTGAAAGATTGTAGAAATCAAAATATCCTGCTTTGTGCCGCCGTGGATAATTTCACGAGTCATGACGTATATATGACGCGCGTTTTGATAGGCGTCATGACGCAGTGGTCATATTTCCAACTTAGACAAAAATTTGATCAACAAAGAGCACATTTTGTAAAAACAATTACAAAATAAAAAGAAGAAAACAAAACCGATTTTTATGTTCTCCCCTTAGATAACTATGCTGGGAGACATTGGGTTTAATTTTTGTTGTCCTCTCCTTGGCCAAGTGTCATGAACCCGCCCCTTCAGCAGTGGCGTCACCAGACTTTTCAGTCTGGTGGGGGGGGGGGGCACAGGGGGGCACCAGCATTTGATGGGGGGGCACTTAGGTGGATACGGATCGCCGTCCGGGGGGAGCAGTGGCGTAGCCAGGAATTCTTCAGGGGGCGCTGGGGGCTGGAACATTTCATGGGGGCGTCAAGCAGGGGCGTCAATCGCTTCTCAAAAGTGGGGGAGGGACATACCTTGATCATAACTGATGCAAGCGCGAAGCCCTTATGGCGTGGGGTTCGGGGCCCGCTTAAGGGCCCCGAAAAAAATTGGATTCTAGATGTTCTGTGGTGTGATTTGAAGCAATTTCTTCCGACTTTCCTCCATATTTTTTTGGCAAAAGATAATTATTTGAGCATCGTTTTCGAGGTTGGATACATTGAATCAGCTATCGGTATTCTGAGCTACTGGCGTGGGGTTCGGGGCCCGCTTAAGGGCCCCGGAAAAAATTGGATTTTCGATGCTCTGTGGTGTGATCTGAGGCAATTTCTTATCACTTTAACCAATAATTATCTTAGCACAAAAGATAATAATTTAAACATAATTTTCGAGGTTTTCTCAGCTAAAGGCATAAGAAAATTTTGTGAACATTGTTTTCGAGGTTGGAGTCATTGAATCGGCTACCAGAATTCTGAGCTATAGGCGTGGGGTTCGGGGCCCGCTGAAGGGCCCCGAAAAATTTTGGATTCTAAATGCTCTGTGGTGCTATCTGAGGCAATTTCTGACCACTTTAACCAATATTTTCTAAGTAAAAGATATATTATAGTACATAATAGGGCCCATGGCGTCATGTAGATCAATGATAATTTTTTTAGAAATTCAAAATCTCAGTGGGGGGGCGACTGGGGGGCGACAAGGTTTCATGGGGTCGCCCCTCCCGGTGTGGCTACGCCACTGTGGGGGAGGGGTCTAAGGGGAGGGGGTGCCCCCTCCCCTTTGGAAAATTTTCGCATACGGAGGATGGGCTAGATGCAAAATGGTGCCACATTTGATGCTAAATTCGATCTGAAGATATCTCCAGAAATTGCTATTTTTGAGGTAATGATTTTAACAAAGCGCAGAATTTTTTTTTACCAACCCAAATCTCAGATGGGGGGGCACTCGGGGGGGCACTAGGTTTTCCAGGGGGGGCACGTGCCCCCCCGGCCCCCCCTTGGCGACGCCACTGCCCTTCAGGACCGATTCATAAATTTTGCCCACCTTCGAAGTGTCTGAAAATGATCTCTCTTTAAGGTGTCCACTTTTCAGCCTTCTGATATCCTGCTTCAGTTTAAAAGGATAGTTTCATGTCACCAGACTTTCTGTATCTGGCTAGCGCAGTGTCAATTCAAAGGCAAATTAGGATTCTATGTCCAGAAATCTGATTTCAAAAAGTCATCGGGAGCTGTTTTTCCTGTCTGTTTTACTTTTCCTGGCAAAAGCAATAAAATACAGTTGTTTATCGCAGACCCTGACCAAAAAGCAGGCCATCCCATGGGGCGCCCCCCCCCCCCGGAAATGCACAAAAAAAATTGAAAAAGAAAAGGAGATGCAAAATCATAATTGCTGTTAGTTTAATGCCAAATAACAACAACAGCCAAGTTTGAAGTCCCAATTCGATTTTTACAGGAAACATTTCTTTAACATTTTGCACCTGAGAGTCAATTAAACCAAGTGATTTCAATGTAAAGACTAAGAGTAGACGGAAGGAATGTACATGTAGTATCCAGACGCCAATTTTTGGGTTGTGTACAAAGTTTAGGGAGAGTCAAGTACATTTTCAAAGCATTTCCTAACAAAAGCAAAAATGTTTCTCGGTCCCAGATTCACGTCCTTCCAACATTTTTGCACTGACTGACCTGCATTGAGATATGATGGGAAAATGGTGTCAGGATGCAACATTCTTTCCGACTAGACTGGTACATGTCCAACTGTTTGAAAAGATGGACTTTCAGTGGTCTGGTATCAAACTATGGAGAGATGTGTAGCAACAGGGACTGGTACCTGAAATGTTTCTTTGACACGATTGAAGCAGCACTAAAAGGGTGCTGGACTGGTTGTTCCAAGTGCCGGTCTATTTTCTTGTGTTGCATGTTTTTACTACCTTAAGTTTTGGGACAGTCTTTTTTATTTAGATTTTAAAGAAATTTATAAGACTCTATATCTGTGGGCATAAACGGCTTAGGTTGTTTGTCATCCATACCCATGACGCAATACGAGTGTCAATCAGGTATATTGAGAATCCCATCTTTTCAGACGGGGCTTGCCTCGCCCTTTGCCTTGTCAGCGGTCATTAGAGATGGAATCAAGTACATGCACCATTTCATCGGTCATTTTTTAAAGGATATTTTACTTTTTTGCTTCTGTGTGTAGGTTCCCCACAACCAACTTGAACCATCGAAAACATCGGCGCAATCGGCAGAAGCAGCAACCCTACCATTGTGGGTGCAACTGGAGTTAATTTCACCATGGACAACTACCAGATGGAGGGGCCAGGTAAATATATTCTTGTGTGTTCAGATGAAAGCAATTTTATAT
Organism: Patiria pectinifera; assembly: GCA_029964075.1. NCBI lineage: Eukaryota > Metazoa > Echinodermata > Asteroidea > Valvatida > Asterinidae > Patiria > Patiria pectinifera. Next base: position 4,162,421 of record CM057138.1, on the reverse strand, counting down.
CTAATCAAGTGTTAATGATGGGTTTTTTTTTTGGGGGGGGGGGGGGTATACTACGTAAACGTAGACACAAAAGACCGATTGTCAATTCCTCGAGGGAGAAAGTCACCAATTCCTTTGTTGTGAGCTAGTATCTCGTGGATACAATAGGAGGGTGCTTTTTATAGTTGTTTTAGTACTGTAATTTGTTCCTGTATGTACCCACGACAAATAACGCCCCCTATTCTGTGACCCATCTGAAAAGGGCATTAGGCCCCCCAAAAAAGTTCTGCTTCCGATTACATGGCATTCGAAAAAAGGGTAGGTAGGTAGGGATTTTTTTTTTTTGCAATTTTTTTTGTGTTCGATTATGGAGGTGTCTGCGTGTAGTCAAGGGTAAAAGGTAGAAATTGATGGTTTTTGGTGTTTTTTCTCATTTTTCCCATAAAAGAATTAGGGTAGGGGCTGTCAGAATCGGGTAGGTAGGGAAACCGAAAGCAGAACCATTTTTATTGGCCTTAACATTAATTTAAACAGTAACAATAATGTATGTATTAATGAAAGGAACAATGAGCTAATAGGAAAAAGTGAATAATCGTGGTTGGTATTCATGAGTTGTCCGGCGACTTTTTCCTTTTTTTTTTTTTTTTATAAATGTGTACATTGCGATTGGCTTCAACTTATCTTCAGTCAGGATTGAAGGAATCAGATACATGTATTGAGTGTAGTGATTACCACAAGAAGATTATTGCTGTTGTCTTGGTCAATCTTTGGATGTCCAATCAACTTATTTGTACACCAGCAAAAACATGTTTTGGTCTGAAACTATTTTTGTCAGTGTAAAAACAGTGGATGTACTACATGTATATGACATCGTATCCGGCAAAACTTGACAAGTTTGTGTCCAACAGCAGTACAAAAGCCAAAACATTTATTTATTTACTTTTGGCAAATTTATTTTTGGCACTGGAACTGCCTTACTAAAGCACTGGAAATCCCAAGTTGTATTTTTTTGTCTTGGAAGACAATGCAATCTGTTTCACAAACATTGTTTTATTGACACAACACATGTTTCTTGTTTCGATCTGAATAGGAGTGCCTGAATTCAGACCTCAGCAAAGTCAGAGACCAGACCAAGAACCGAAAGGTGGGACATTTTGAAAGGAGGGTAAATAAAACAACAGGCAGCTATGTGCAGTCTTTGCCTGGTGTTGATAATGATGTTAAGGAAATTGATCTTGTATACACTGAAGTACAATTAAAAACACGGGAAGGGGTAGCAGTTGTCACTGGTTGAGTAAACTCAACAGAGTATGCCAAAATATTCAGATTAAGGACAAGAACAGACGCCTCACTGAAAAAAATTGCCTGGGTTAATTTTACCAAAGAAAGGGTGAAAACTGGAACTAACCAAACTTGGATTGTTCTCTAACCAATTGTTTGGGTTAACATTTCTGCTAAATTCAACCAAACCTTGTGGTCAAATTTAATTTGGTCTTGTATAACTTCAACTTTTGGTTGAATTTAACATAATTTGTTTTTCCTTGGCGCGGGAGGGAAGTCAAGCATTTTTTGTAAGAGTGCATACGACTGGGCCGATGAGGCAAGCGAAATCCTGAAAAGATTTAAGCTTGTCTTTCTTTTAAAGATGTGTGCTCTGTCGCACGAATCCGATCTTGTTGATTTCACTCTCAATCACATTCTACATGAAGATTCAGGAATAACAAACATTGAGCTTGAGAAGTTCATCCTGGCCAACCCAAATGAGGTCTTGATTCTTTTGGATGGTTTTGATGAAATGAGGACCAAAACTCAATGCAGCCTCATTTGGCTCTATCCTAAAAAGCACTCAATAGACATGAATACTGGCAGTGTTGCATCTTTGTATCAACCCACCTCTCTCATCTTGAGACACTGATATCGAAATCACTCGTCAAAAATCCCTGCACACACGTGGAGCTTCTGGGGTTTACTGACGAGGGTGTTAATGGATAAATTCGGAAATTCTATGGCGAAGATCCTGATCGTGGCAATGCGCTAATCCAAACCATTGGAAAGTCCAACACACTGCGTGATTTTGCTACAAATCAAATGTTTTTGCATCTAATAATTGGCAGCAAAACAGTTCAGGTCACTTATTTGGCAGCAAAAAAAATCCTGGTAGCTTGGCATGTATGAGCGTGGATTATCCATAGTATAGGTTTTCCCAGCTATTTTAACACTTTTATCACTCGAATTCCCCATATCATGCCTTTAATTTCGTCCCCAATCATCGCCAAGCTCACTTCTCAATTTGAATTTCAAAAAGCCACCACTAGATTTCATTTAAGGTGCAGTATAATTCAAATTGTTAGCATTCCGATTCGTCCAAAATCTTTGAAATTCGTCTCGTGAAGCAATCGGCGTTGAATTGACAAAGCAAATTCGTTTTTTGTCATTCGTTTTCAAGTTGTTGTCATTACATTTCGTTTCTTGTGACGTAAAGTGCATATGATTATAGAAAAGGCGTCCAATCTTTAGACTTATTTGAAGAATTGTGAGCGTTAAAACAATGATAAATTCAACATCCATTACCCTATATGTATAAATAAAAGTTGTTAGCTGCATGAGGTATGCATTTTTATTTTGTGTTTCACAATTAACATTAGAGTCAAGAATTGACATTTCAAATATATATATATTACATGGACACTAAGCGTCTTCTTAATGTTGCTCTTTGATAGACATATACCGTATTTCTGTTGTTTTAATCATATACATGTACATATATCAAAGGGCAACATTAGGAAGGTCACTGTCTGATGTCAATGCTTAATTTCCATATGCTAAACAAAGAGCATATTGTGAAAGTCCCATTCTGATTTTATTGTTAACTGTCAAAGAAAACTCAAAACTTACAGCTAACTTCTTTCATTTATAAGGAACTATTTGCTTAACATTAAAACTGTAATTAACGTGAACAATTCTTTAAGTAAGTCCAAAGATTGGGCACATTTTTAATCGTTACGTTTTAAGTCACCAGAAACGAAATGTAATGATAACAACATGAAAATGAATGACAAAAAACGAATTTGCTTTGTCAATTCAACGCCGATTGCTTCACGAGACGAATTTCAGAGATTTTGGACGAATCGGTATGCTAAAAATTTGAATTATACTGAACCTTAAATGAAATCTAGTGGTGACTTTTTGAAATTCAATTTGAGATGTGAGCTGGGCGGTGATCGGGGACGAAATTAAAGTAATGATATAGGGAATTTGTGTGATAAAAGTGTTAAAATAGCTGGGAAAACCTATATTACTTATTATGCTTATTGCTTTATTTTTTACAGAACCACCTTTAGATGACAGAACTCTGAGCGAGGTCGCTACGAGGCTCGGTTGCGATTGGGTAAAACTGGCAGTTGAGCTGGGCTCTACGGTGGTACAGGTTCAGACTATTGAGAGAAACTACCAAATTGATATCACTAGGCAAGGTCTCGATATGCTTGTTACCTGGAAACAGGCCCAGTCCACCAGTGATGAACAGCAGAGGACCACGTTGTGCACAGCATTGGAGAAGATCGGAAGAGCAGATGTTGCCGGATTCCTGCAAGGTAAATAAATGTCTTTGCTCTTTGCATGCGTAATGTGAAGAGGAATTAAAGAAAGCGGTTACCTTCTTACATTGTAAATACATGTATCTGTGCTTTGTATGCGTAATACATGCAATACATTTTGTATGACAAAAATAACAATTATTTATGTCAACATGACAATAATGTTAGGTCAAATCTGTTCCCCTTCTACATAATGACACGTCAAGTGGTTTGTCGTCAAAGTCGAACTTGCACTTTTATAAGTCCCGGGTGAGATTTGACCTGACACACTTTTGGGTCTAAATGACACTTTCTTGGTCAAGTGACAATTACCAGGGGTCAAATGTCCAGGAAGGCGACGAATAAGCGTATATATTTTGCACTAAGAAAAGTGTCAGGTCAAATCTGACTCGGATTCGGGTCCAATCTGACCCGGGACTTTTTGGAGTGTCAACATGTATATGATTTGCTCATTGTGCATATCTGTAAACGTTTTAAATACACAAAGTATTGAAGACTTAGATCTGTACACTGTACTCCCCTCCAAATAGGAACCCCCGTTGTGTTGTCTGACATATACTAAAAAGGGCTAATATTACACTATTTTGCATTTATGCATAAATGAATGGATTAATGGACTGTTGGAAAACAAACGGAATAATCATTGTGAGTTTCAAGGCAAAGCCGATTTTTGAATGTTATTCTAATTAATGTAATTTTTGATTGACTTCAGCTTATCTTTTATCAGAATTGAAGGACCCAGATGGGTCATTTCATGTCAGACCAACGCACTGTTTTACCTCATGTTTTCCGATTTTGATAAAAATTGTTGTGCTTGTAGTTCCCGATGAGCAATGAATGCACACCAATTTTTAGCCCGATCCGACCTACCATGTGGTCAGGGCAGAAACCACAAAAACGGACATTTTTAGAGTAAAATACCATCCTTTCGGTAGAAACATGTCAAAACCGTGTCAATTTTCATCGAATATATGCGAATTTGGTATTAAAATAATAATAATTGCATGCTCAAATCAACTCTTTTGTCATTAAATTTTGTGAAAAGGAGGTCACGTGACCTTTAATATGTTATCGTGACCTTTGACCCAATTTATGTAATAATTTATCATTCCGAAAATCATCGAAATTCAAATGACTTGATAGAGCATGTCTTCCTCTATCAGAATCCACTAAAAATCAATTGGGGTCTTTAAAATTTACAACTTTATGACTATTTTTGTACAGTTGGTATGTTACAAATTAGTCACTTATAGACTTTACATTAGAAATCCTTCCACACAACTTACTATTCTGTTTCTAAAGGTTCTTAAATAATCTTGGTTTGGGAATTTCTCATGTTTAGGCCTGATGAGGTATAACCAGATTCATAATATAAATTATCAGCGGTGGCGCACCCAGGATTTTGCTTTTTTGTGTGGGGGGGGGAGGGGGGGGGCTCATAATTTGTTTGTTTTTAAATTTCTGTAGAAAATTGGGGAAAAAATGCCCCAAAATCAAACAAACAAATTGACAACCTTGGAGGGGGGGGGGGGTGGATTCAAGCCCCCCCGGGGCCCCCCCCCCCCCCCCAGTTACTGTTTAGGGTACGCAACAGCTCTATGCTTTCAACCCGGACCCAGTACAGTGGACACGCATCCAATCCAGGTGAAATTGATCTTGAAGGAAAAAAATGACAAGTCTGTGAGACTCATTAAATTTCAAGAGAAGCGCAGTGATGAATGAGTAAGGCAACTTTGATTGCGATATTGAGTATGATCTTCAAGCAACCTTGAATCCTAGACCCTGATTAGTCCATCTATAGCAACAATAGTGTGATTTGATATAATACTGCACAGCTATATTGCGCCCCAGATATTGAATGTACATGTACAAGTATGTATTGTGTTCTTTTTATTTGCTGGTGAACGGTCCGATTTACTATGCACCTACATCCCTCGCCACGTGCAATGTACGAATTCGACGTCAAGTTTCCTTGAAGATAAATCGTTATGGCTCCTGGAACACGGAATAATGTAGTGCGTCGGGTGGCATATGGGTCACAGCAGCATTGCATTGTTCCATATACCAATTTTTCAAGCGTGCTCGTGGGATAACTAATTATCAGTGGCACCGGGGGGGGGGGATGGGGGCACAGAAAGTTGACAACAAAAGGCTCTGAGCCCCCTCCCCCCTAAAAAAAAGCAAAATCCTGGGTGCACCACTGCTGATAATTTATATTATGAGTCTGGTTATACCTCATCAGCCCTAAACATGAGAAATTCCTAAACCAAGATTAATTTAAGTACATTTAGAAACAGAATAGTAAGTTGTGTGGGTGGATTTCTAATGTAAAGTCTATAAATTAACTAATTTGTAACCTACCAACTGTACAAAAATAGTCATAAAGTTGTAAATTTTAAAGACCCCAATTGATTTTTAGTGGATTCTGATAGAGGAAGACATGCTCTATCACGTCATTTTTATTTCGTTGATTTTCGGAATGATACATTATTACTTAAATTGGGTCAAAGGTCACGATAACACATTAAAGGTCACATGACTTCCTTTTCACAAAATTAATTTTGACAAAAGAGTTGATTTGAACATGCCATTCTTATTATTTTAATACCAAATTCGCATGTATTCGATGAAAATTGACACTGTTTTGACATATTTCTACCAAAAGGATGGTATTTTACTCTAAAAATGTCTGGGTTTTTTTTGTGGTTTTTGCCCTGACCACATGGTAGGTCGGATTTGGCTAAAAATTGGTGTGCATTCATTGCTCATCAGGACCTACAAGCACAGCAATTTTTATCAAAATCGGAAGACATGAGGTAAAAAAGTGCGTTGGTCTGACATGGAATGACCAAGATATGGCTTATTTGGAGTGTAGTGATGACCACAAGAAGATTATTGCTATTCTTGCGAAATTGATGTCCAATCAACTTTTTTGTACACCTGCAGTTGCCAGCTTTTTGCCTGAATTTAGTTTTGTCTGTGTCAAAAAGTGCATGTATTATAAGGCAAAATTTGATAAGGGTGCGTCCAACAACTGCGCAAAAGCCAAAACATTTCTCTTTCTTTGGTCAAATTTGGTTTGTGCACTGCCTTACTAACGCACCAGAATCACAAGTCATCACTTCCGATCCTGACACAATTTCCTCCGTAGATGAAAACTATCAAATACGTTTCAGAAACAATGTTTTATTGAGGCGATGCATGTTCCTTGTTTTAATCTGAATAGGAATAGGAGTGCCTGCACCCGGACCTCAGCATAGTCCAAGACTAGACCAAGAACCAAGGCAGAGGACTCCTAGCTACCAAGAAGCTGGTAACAAAACTAGGAAAATTTTAAAGAGAGCTTATAAAACAACAGGCAGTTACGTGCAGTTGTTGCCTACGGTTAAAAATGACCAAATGCACATAGCTGGTATATACACTAAAGTACAGTTAGAAACACGGGAAGGGGTAGCAGTGACTGGTCATAAAGGAGAAACTGTAAACTCAACAGAGTATGTCAAAATATTCAGATTGAGGACAAAAAATGGGGAACTCATCAAACGCCTCGTTTTCTTTGGGATGGGAGGTGTTGGAAAGTCCACTATTTTTGATAAGATTGCATACGACTGGGCTGAGGAGGCAAGCGAAATCCTAAAATTGTTCAAGCTTGTCTTTCTTTTGAAGATGTGTGCCTTGTTGCAAGAATCCAATCTTGTTGATTCCGCTTTCGATCAACTTCTTGGTGAAGATTCAGGAATAGCAAAAGATGACCTTCATAAATTCATCCTGGCCAACCAAAATGATGTCTTGATTCTCTTAGATGGTTTTGATGAAATGAGGACCAAAACACTCAATGCAGCCTCATTCGGTTCTGTCCTAAAAGCACTCAATGGAACAAGATACAGAGAATGTGTAATCTGTGTATCGACACGCCCCTCTCATCTTGAGACACTGATGTCAGAATCACTTGTCCAAAATCCTTGCACACACGTAGAGGTTCTAGGGTTTTCTGACGAGGATGTTCATGAATACGTCGGGAAGTTCTATAACGAAGATCCTGATAGTGGCAAAGCACTAATACAGACCATTGAGAAGTCAAACACGCTGGGTGAGTTTGCCAAAACTCCTATGCTGTTGCTGCTCATGTGCTTATTGTGGAGGAAGAGTAAACAACTCCCGGAAACAACTTCACGCCTCTTTACTAAGGCAGTTAATTACATGTTCACAAGAAAAAGAATTTCCGACCACGATGCATTGAAAACATTGATTGCTATAGGACAAACTGCGCTGCTTGGACTCAACCAGAAATTCTCATTTCGAGAAGATGAGTTTGAACCGATTGCGCTGAAATTGGCACTAAAAGCAGGCTTCCTAACCAAGCAGAGAGTTCTCAAAATATCAAAATCCCACAGCAACGTACAATTTACGCACAAAACAATACAGGAATACTGTGCCGCAAAATACTTGCAGAGCGTACATATGTCGAACCGAGGATTTTTAATGCGTGCAGTACACAAAGTTGTGCCATTCGGAGAATTTCATACCAATTTAGGGTACATTTGTCAGACAATTGAAGGCGTTGTTTCAAATGAGTTTCTCTTTCGTTTTTGTTGTGGTGACAATGAGAAATGCATGACTGACATCGTAAACTTGCTTGACATTAAGTTCAACAAGCATGAGCCCAAGTACCAATCAGATGTAGTACAAGCGATTAGTCGGAACTGCTTTTTTGAAAGCCAGTCAGCAAAGGTCCCACGGTGTCTCACCAGCGACTCGCATATCCCATCAGATATTACTGTGCGTAACAATAATGACTTCCGCAGTCTCATGTACCTTCTTGAAATCATTTGTAGGTCCGAAAGCCGCATGGCACAACTGACACGCGTTGAAACCATTGCTGTTGCTTCATCGTCTTCAGTCAGTGATTTAGCTTCCGCCGTGGGTAACATGGAAAACCTCAAGGCTCTGGGGATTAGTGAATGTCCTTTAGTGGAGGGTGATCTTGAGAAAACCCTGTCGTCACTGAAATGCAACCAACACCTAACCGTCCTTTGTCTACAACATTGCAATACACTCGGAGGTAGCGCTGCAAAATGGGCTCCTCATATTAAACACCTGACAAGCCTAAACAAACTAGAAATAAGTGACTGTAACCTTCAGATTACAGACATTGAACACATTGCCTTGTCTGTCAGTGACATGCCCATGCTGACTGTCTTGATCCTTGCCGGCAACGAAGCGATGGGCAGATCGGCTCAGTGGTGGGCTAATCATTTGTTGCGATTTACGAACATGAAGACGCTGAACCTGAGCAAATGTGCATTGCATTGGAAAGACATTTATTACATTACTGGGGTTGTATGTGGCTTGCCCAGACTGACTAACTTGATCCTTGCCGGAAACACAGAGTTGGGCGAATCGGCTCACTTATCGATCTATAATTTTCTGCGAATTACAAACATACAGACGTTGGACCTAAGCTATTGTAAATTGGAATGGAAAGACATTGAACACATTGCCTCGGCTGTAAGTGAAGCGCCCAGACTGACTGACTTGATCCTCTCTGACAACCCGGCACTTGGCGTATCGACTGAGAAGTTGTCCCGTTATTTATTAAGAGTGAAGCAAAATCACACATTGGACCTGAGCAATTTCTCACTAACGTGGGAAGATGTTGGTGCAATTTCCGTGGTGTTAGACCACGTTCCTGCACTGACTAACTTGATCCTTGCCGGCAACAAGGCTTTAGGCAAATCGACTAAGTATGGGGCCAAGAATTTGTCGCGACTTACGAACATAGAGACGTTGAACATGAGCAATTGTACATTGCAATGGACAAACATGGAACACATAGCCTTGGCTGTAGCTGGTATGCCAAGACTGACTAACTTGATCCTAACTGACAACCCGGCACTTGGCGTATCGACTGAGAAGTGGTCCCGCTATTTGTTAAGAGTGAAGCAAAAACACACGCTGGACCTGAGCAATTTCTCACTAAAATGGGAAGATGTTGGTGCAATCCCCGTTGTGTTAGACCACTTTCCTGCACTGACTGACCTGATCCTTGCATACGACCGTGCATTGGGCGGATTGGCTGAGTGGTGGGCCAACGCACTGCCGAAAATGACGCACTTAAAAAGGCTGGACCTAATGTGGTGTAATTTGACGCCATCGGACATTAATCACATCGCCTCGGCTGTACTTAACATGCCCAGACTGACTAACTTGATCCTTAGTGGCAACACTGCATTGGGCGGATCGGCTGATTTGTGGTCCAAGCAACTGCCGAAAATGACGCACCTAAATGGGCTGGACCTGAAGTGGTGTGATTTGACGCCAACAGACGTTAAAGTCATCGCCTCTGATGTACTTGGCATGCCCAGACTGACTGACTTGACCCTTAGTGGCAATCTTGAATTGGGCAAATCGGCTGAATTGTGGGCCAATGAACTGCCAAAAATGACGCACCTAAATAGGCTGGACCTGACGTGGTGTGATTTGATGCCATCGGACATTAAACACATCATCGCCTCAGCTGTACTTGAAATGCCCAACTTGACTGACTTGAGCCTTGGTGGAAACAGTGATTTGGGCGGGGAGTCTGAGTTGTGGGTCTTTGAACTGCTGGAAATGACGCAATTAAATGTAGACTGGACCTGAGTTGGTATGATTTGACGCCATCGAACATTAAACACGTCGCCTCAACTGTACTTGACATGCCCTCTAACTTGATCCTTGGTGGCAATATTATTATGTGAAAATATTTTTTTTTAATTCCCCCTATGGTGGCTTTCAAGGGACATCGCACCTATATATTGACGCCAATATTGACGCCAATATTCACGACATGGCCCCCATGTCGCAAATATTGACGCCAATATTCACGACATGGAGCCAAGTTGCTAATATTGACACCAATATTCACGCCTATATTCACGACATGGTCTCCATGTCGTAAATATTGACGCCAATATTGACGCCAATATTCACTACATGAACCCAAGTCGCAAATATTGACTCCAATATTGACGCCAATATTCACGACATGGTGTCCAAGTCGCAAATATTGAAGCCAATATTCACGACATGGTCTCCAAGTCGCAAATATTGACGCCAATTTTCACGCCAATATTCACGACATGAACCCAAGTCGCAAATATCATGACGCCAATATTGACGCCAATATTCACGACATGGCCCAAGTCGCAAACCCACCCAGGCGTGAATTTTTTTCACAGCAACTGGGGGTGTCCCTTACCCACACAGTCTGGCACCCAGACCCACCTATCTCTGGCTGAACGTTCGTCGTGAAGCGCAGCGCGAACCATGGATGTACATGTACATTGGACGCAAGGTGACCGTTTTAGCCGATTTTCGGCTAACTTTGACAGAATTTTTGTAAAAAAACCGAGAGTTTGACAGAAAATTTGACAGAATTCGGGTGCGAATTTGGGGGGGGGGGCCGAATTTGGGGGGCAGATTTCTAGCACAATTCTGCAAAAATGGTTGTCAATTTGATTTAATGACTGAGAACAGCAAATTTGAACAAAAAATTAACAGCAAATTTGAACAGCAAATTTGAACAAAAAATGATATATTTGTTTAAAAAAGCTTCAATCCTTTCAAACAAACCCTGGCATAATGGGACAATTTGGCTGGTCTAGGCAAATACTTTTCGCAAAGTTGCGCTTTATATTTTTGGGACTCGATCGAGTCTTATCAGCCTTCGCTCGAGTCGAGTCGAGTCTTCTGATGAGGGACTCGAGTCAAGTCGAGTCATTTGCTCGCAGTGACTTGAGTCAAGTCGAGTCATTTACCTTTAGGGACTTGAGTCGAGTAACAAAATATTGTGACTCGAGTCGGACTCGAGTCGAGTAACCAAAAATTGTGACTCGAGTCGGACTCGAGTCGGACTCGAGTCTAGTCATTGACTCGAGATCAATGACTCGACTCGAGTCCGACTCGAGTCACAATTTTTGGTGATTCGACTCGACTCGAGTCCCTAAGGGTAAATGACTTGACTTGACTCGAGTCACTGCGAGCAAATGACTTGAGTCGACTCGATTCCCACATCAAAAGACTCGACTCGACTCAGCAAAGGCTAATAAGACTCGATCGAGTCCCAAAAATAAAAAGCGCAACTTTGCGAAAAGTATTTGCAATGACGGTGCAAAATTTATGCTCAATTTACTTTGCGAATAGCAGTCATGTACAAATATACGAGTGTCACAGACTCCCACCTAATTTGGTTCTAGAATGCAAAAAATACTATCCGGGAACCAGATTTTTAAACACATTTACTCATTTGCTGTTTCATCGTTGGTTTTGGGTGATTTCTTATAAAGTTTTTGGATTTGAACGCTGGCTAAAGTTATGGCCTCCTTTTATAAATTTTGGTATACATATTGTTCAAATAATCGTGATCTGGACTGATTCGAGCTAAATATTTGACTCGACTCGACTCGACTCGACCTTTTGACCTAATGACTCGACTTGATTTGAGTCACTTCTTTAAAATGACTCGACTCGACTCGAGTCACTTCTTTAAAATGACTCGACTTGACTCGAGTCACAAAAATCAGTGACTCGTTACAACTCTGGGTCTAGGTGCAGAAGTTCACTGGAAACGTCGACGTGCCCGGATCCACGTTTTGCCTGAATTTTACGGGATAATTTCATAACATCTTTATGTGACTATAGATTGTTTATAATGTGAGTTGAACCTTAATTAAGGTAATACTACCAATCTACATGTGATTTTAAGTGTCTATAGTGTATTTCGAGTAATTCTGGGAAACTTGGCAGATTTTTGATAAATCTGACAGATTTGTTATGTGCATTTAGCACAATTTGGCTCTGACCTTACGGTCACACTGATTGGACGTCTGTGTCCTTGCAGCGAAGGAAGTTCGCGCTAACACAAACACAATATTAAAACGTGTGTGCTGTATAGTAGGGTGCGCCAGACAAAGAGCTTGAATTGCCTACCTCGGTTGCTAAAAAAAAAGAATATTCACGCCTGAGTGGGTTTGCGAATGTCGTGAATATTGGCGTCAATATTGGCGTCAATATTTGCGACATGGAGACTATGTCGTGAATATTGGCGTGAATATTGGCGTCAATATTTTCGACATGGAGGCTATGTCGTGAATATTGGCCTGAATATTGGCGTCAATATTTGCGACTTGGAGACCATGTCGTGAATATTGACGTCAATAATGGCGTCAATATTTACGACTTGGGTCCAAGTCGTGAATATTGGCGTCAATATTGGCGCAAAAATTTGCAACTTGGAGACCATGTTGTGAATATTGGCGTCAATATTGGCGTCAATATTTGGGACTTGGGTTCATGTCGTGAATATTGGAGTCAATATTTGCGACTTGGGTCCATGTCGTGAATATTGGCGTCAATATTGGCGCAAATATTTGCAACTTGGAGACCATGTCGTGAATATTGGCGTGAATATTGGCGTCAATATTTGCGACTTGGAGACGATGTCGTGAATATTGGCGTGAATATTGGCGTCAATATTTGCGACTTGGGTCCATGTCGTGAATATTGGTGTCAATATTGGCGTCAATTTATATGTGCGATGTCCCTTTCAAGCTACCATACCCCCCACCCCCCCCCGCATAAAAAATTGTATATTTGAGCCTATGAACACAATTGCGAAATTACAGTTTCGTTGAAAGTTTCTTTTGAAACTTTGACATTTTGATCTTAGTCAAATCAGAGTTTTGTTTCCGGCAAAATATCAACCATGTGTCCAGCTAAATTTTTCTAAATTTAATTCAATTCAATTCAATTTACTCTGTTTATTCATCATGTGACAGACATATCTTGTTTCCTTTGTACAGCAGTAACAATTCAACTAAATATATAAAATACACTCATTGCACAATGGCGATATACTCACAGATAAAAAGCAAAAACAGAAATTGCAGAGTAAGGAAAACAAACAAATGCACAAAAATGAAATGAAAAACAGCCCACGAACAACATGCTGAAACCTATGGGTAGAGTATACAAACACAATCCAGTTGACAAACAAGGATGATATGCAAACGATGATAATTACTTGTATTTTTTAACATGGCATAAGGTATACAAATGTAAAAACCAAACAATAGATTTATACAATTTGAAGCAAAAAAAAAAAATGCACGGATCAGAAAACAGCCCATGAGCTATAGATGCCCGAACCCCACGAAACAGTTGGTTAACAGAGACTCTGGCTGAAAACTAGAAAAAATATGCAAATCACAATCCAGGAGACACGCAGGGCACAAAACCCATTATCTACTAAATGTACAGTTAAAATTGTACATGGCATTAGTAAAGAATTTTTATTTAAAAGGTTTAATTGACGAATTCTACCCCATTTATTTGTGACAATCAATGGGTTAAGTGGGTGAGTATTCAGCCAGACAAAATACAATTGAACTTTTTTTCATGAGACTATTTTAAAGTCCATTCCATGCACTCATGGGATCGCTTTTCTGAAATTTACGTCCTAAAACAATAATTAACTCAATGAAATCGGTAACTTGTGTATACTACAAAGAACAAAACAGATCATTAAAGTGCGTCATTCCAGGATGCCTGTTTTGCAATTTGAGCATAAAACATCGTACCACATTCTTGATTCAGATCATTAGCAAAGTCACGCTGCGTGTAAGACAAAAAGAGGTTCGCCCTCTGCGTACGACACAGTGGTTTGTCCTCAAAGTCAAACACACACTCTTATAAGTCACAGGTCAGATTCGACCCGGAATCCAGGTCAGATTTGATCTGACACACTTCTGGGTCGAAAGAAAAATTTTTCCTGAAAAAAAAATGACACTTTTCCTGATCAGAACAAAAATGTGTGTGTCAATATGACAATCATCCGTGTCAAATGGCCGGAAGGGTGGCCCTAGCTGTGACAAGTGTCAGGCCAAATCTGACCCGGATTGTGGTCCAATCTGACCCGGGACTTTTTAGACTTTTTAGGCTTCAAATCTGTACGTGTGTGTACGAAAACACCACTAAGTCGATACACAGGTGATGCATGGTACTCGTTGATTTCTTATCAAACACTGAGGCTGTATGGGTGGTTTGGTCCATTTCCTTCACAAGTTGGAACAGGTTGGCCAGACAACAATTTGTGTTTATGTGTAACGTTAAGACAATAAGTATCCTTTGAGCAGTTTTGTAATTAATACAACTACTGATGGCAAATACATGTACATTTTTGTAAATAGAATTATATTTTTATAGACTGGTTGGCCTGACAGTTATGGTATTTGTGTAAAAACCTTGAAAACATTGAGTATTTAGTGCTTTTGGGATTACTTCATCCAGTAAAGTACAATACTGGTAATGATAATGTAAATAATGTAAAATAATTGTCTCTCAGATTAGAACACATATATGTATACATTGTATTTTGTTTGTATGTTGTATAAATGTCGGTGCTAAAATTGGTGTGAAGAGCACTATTTAAAGAAACTGCAAGTGAGGCAGTAACTTTTGAAGGGGTGGGATCCTAGTCTGGTTCCTTGTCCCATTGTCCTTCACTGAATCTTGAAAATATTAGGAGGTTTCCCTTCTAACGTATGCAAATTACATGCAGGACTTGCAAAGGCCTGAATCCCGCCTCCTGCATTCAAAGTCACATTCACAGCCTATTGCAAAATACTCATAGGCCACTAATGTGTAATTTTGGATGTGATGCGCTTCAATTTTTTGCTGAATTCGAACTTGTCTCTGGCAAATATCAATAAATAGAGAGGGTCATTAGTGTTTAGTGTTTAAAACCCATGCAGTTGGAATGCTTTGAAGGCTGCATTGATGGAGACACTGGGGATTTTGCGTACTTTTTATGGTAAGACAAGAGTAAGTTTTTTGACAAACGTGTGCTAAATTTTGATAATGATTCAAAAATAAGCAATCATGCTGTTCACACGCCGAGGTCATCCCATGGCTTTAAATGGGAGCTACTAATCAGTCCCAAAATTGTTAGGGGGACGACTCCATTTAAGATTATATCTGTTCTGGGTGAAAATGAAAACTACCAAATTAATGTGGATGTAAATCAAGTGTGATGTTTATATATACAGTCTTTGCATTGCAGACAACAAAATGTTGAAAGTTTGACTTTATTCATTAAGTTCTTTGGAAGATAATTTTAAAAAGAAAATAAAATTACTTGATAATGGATTTGGTTATATTTACCTGTTTTGCATAATATCTGTAATCGCTCAGAGATACTATTACTCATGACGGGAAAAGTTTCTTTTTCCAAGTAATATAATGACCTGATGGAGTAGACGTATGGACTGCATTCTAGTAAAATACATCATGTTTGGATCTCACAATAGTTTCTGGTGTGATCATTTCGTATCAATCGTACTCTGTTATATTGAATGGTATTTTAATTGTTTTTTTCTGATTTTTTTTGTTTGGGGGGGGGGGGGGTTTTTGCAAATAAACTGGAATATAAGACCATTATAAGCGAACCCCAACCATGAGAACAAAGAAAATGCAATCTAAAGCTTACGCACATCAAGGAGTGATCTTTTAGTTTATTTCAACGAAGTTATGTTTTCATCGACTAGGCAAGACAATGGTTCGTTGTACATGGACATTTCATTCAAACATTGGGAGTACTGACTGGCTAATTTAAATTAAAACTGCTCGGTCTATTTCTAAGTAGGCCTGCACTAGGTTGAAACGGGAAAAGGCCCAAATGGTTTTATTCATTAAGTTCCTTTTAATTTTTCCAGAGATTTGTGTATTTCTCATTTTTTGTTAAATTGTTCCTTAATTCTGAGAAGCAAAGACATAAAATTCGTATTAACATTAAACATGAATGAATTTTCGATCGTTTGTATAAACACAAAACCTTAACAGGATCTTAGTCATCTTATAGCGCCCTCTCGTGAAAACGCAGACTTCCCAAAGCATTGTGGGTATTACCGCCATCTTTTCAATCGTGTGTCGTACGCACGAGGAAGTGTTTAGTCCCGATCATTGCAAGTTGAACAAAATTGGAACTCCTCGTCCTTCTCAATGTCCGAGTATCTGGAACGAGATAAGGTAAGGTCTTATTAACCCTCCTAGTGGGAAGTCACTATTCAGAGTGAAATGAAAAATCCTTAAAAACCCTGCAGGTCAGTTTCAAGTGAAAGTAACTGTGTCACACATAGAGTCACTGCGCATGAAACAGCACTGTAGGGCGCAGTGAAGTGTGACAGAATCTGCCTGCTAACACTGAGTTGAATAACACAAAGAACTTGTGCAGCGATTTGAAGTGTTCTTATACTTCGCAGACTGAAGAGTACCTCAAGGAATTTAAAGTATTGGCGCTACATAACCTTATGGGCAAAAGTGGTTTTACAAACACTGACTCCATCAGGGTTGCACTGCTAAAATGATTTTCTTACATTTCGTATTATAAAAACCATTTCTTGTCTCAGTAGAGAGTGATACAAGAACAATTTTCTTGAAATACGATTTTTTAAATAGTTTTTAGCAGTGTGTAAAAAGCAGAAGACTAGTCTATGTTTAATTCAGAAAATGGTATAAGTATTGCCATAGTTACAGTACAATACAGTGCTATTCCGAAATGCGTAATCAGTGGCGTAACGAGGTTATTCTTATGGGGGTGGCGGGGGGGGGGGGGATAGACGTGAACAAGGACACTCCTCCATCCATGCTGAAAGGTAGACATATTTTTTATCGGTCACTGGTCTCTGTAAAATTTAGAGAAACCATCTTCCTAATGGGGGCGCTGTTCAAACCGGACAACCATGGGCATTTTCGAACAATAGGTGGCGTTTTTCAGGCAAGTCGGCACAATTGCCAACATTCGCGAAAAAATTCCAAAAAGGGCACTTTCTGTACAAAGGGCACTGGCTGTATACAAAATTGTATGTCGTGAGGTATTGTATTATGTCACTAAGAATATCTAACAACCTCGTCCGGAGGCTCTCCTTAATTGCCAACCTCTATTGCATGAGAGAGCAGGCAGTGGGAGGAGCGTACGTACTGTAGTCTGAGTATCAGCCGTTATCCATGGAGCCAAGAGTCTCCTGTATAACGTCTGATATGTCAAGACATGCAGATATATGCAAGCCGCGCGCCAGCTAATCGGAAACGACCTTACTAAATCGTGACGTCATTTCATTTCCAAATCAGGGCTAAATGGTTTGATTGGTCAATTCGAGTGCAGTTTTTGTAATACAACAACAGCCGGGCGCAGTATCGCGTAACATGCTACAGAGCGCGCGACACATGTTGTTTTGTCTATGACGCGCAACGGGTGAACGACCGAAGACCCGATTATAAAAGGCGCCCGCTGATTGGTCAAAATCTAGAGGTCAAGAGGCGGTTGTCTTGCCTAATTAATCAGAGAATCTGCTCACAAGTAATCAAACACAGCCACGGCATTTGCCGTCATCTATAACATAGGCCATTCGTTCCGTTGGAGACCCTGTTAACGAGGTTGGAGTCAGAATAAATAAATGTACCAAAAAGAGGGCGCTCTTTCATCTACCCGACTTTTTTTTTGGGGGGGGGCGGTTATTTCCATAATGCATTGCGAAATATAGGCATTGCGAAACAGGAAATGACTTGCATTACTTTTGTGGACTTCAACAACTCTCTTGAAAATTGTAATTAAAAGTTACAATATTGAAGGTGCAGTTCGATCAGCAAGACAGAAGTTCGGAGGACTGTTATTCAGCAAATTATAGTGAGTATAGAAGCTGACGTACATTTTTTTCGCTACACAATTTTCGCTAACTTTTAGTCATGTTTGCGCACCTTTAGATTTTGAATGATGACAAATATAGTATAGGCCTACACGTTGCATCGTGGTTGTGTATAACAAACCAGGCAATTTGTGCACAAACCTATGGGACTGTGCACCAGTTGAATCTTTCACACGATTCCTCCTCAAGGCATAACGAATTGCTGCATGTTCGTACATTATTGCATGTGTATAACTTAAGACTAAACATACTTGTTAGTGTTACACCGCAACTTAATTGACCATGCTCCCAGCTTTGGCTGGGATCGTCCCAACCGTGTGTTCCAGTTCAGTTGAGACACTTTCGATAGGATAAAACATGCAGAACTATAGTTAGGCCAGCTTGACGCACTCTATGATAGCTGACAAAATTCTCCACACATTTCACGAGGCAAGTGCAAGGTCCTCGGTATTTAACTATTCATGTTCGAGGTCTGATTTCAAGGTTTAAGGAACACTTTTCATCAACATTTTGCACCTGAAAAGCAAAATGATTAGATTTGAATTCTAAGGCTAGACTGGTACATGTCCAACTGTTTGAAGAGACTGACCCCATAAGTAATCTGGTGGCATGACTGATGGAGAAAATGTGCCACAGAGATGTGCCACAAGAACTATGTTTCTATTGATCACACAGTTGATTGATGCAGTATTAATACATGGCTTAAGGTAGCAGAATCGACAAATCGAGAACACATACAGCAGATGATCTTTTTTTCTTGGAAAGTGTGCTTCATATATTCAACCTTTTATTTTTCAAACTAACAACAAAACACAATATATTCTCATGCCAGATTAAATTCACAACGTTAACCACAACTTTATGAACATTGTTTGTGTTTTTGATGCAGTAATTAGTGTTACATTAGCTGCTGAATGGAAAACCTCACTATTTCGCAATGCTCTTTATGTTGACGTAGGAATGTGACATTCAGTGTACACACATGGAGTAAAAACTCGCAATTTTATTTCATAATCTGAGAGATCATTCGTGTAGGCGCACCAATTTTTTTGTAGACGTTTCTGTCGAACACTAATTAGTCCCTATTTTTAGCCCAATATATAACCTTGTTTTCACTGCACTATATAATGTGTTTTTCTCGGCTGTGTGTGCCAATGCATCTTTAAAAGAACGTGTACATGATTTTATTTCTTTAAAGGAAACTACCATCTACAAGACAATAATTACCATCATTTGTAGGATTTATTCTTTCCTTTTCCTTTGAGTATCTCTCTCTAATCTTGGAGTGATTTTCAAACAACGGTGCCTCGTCCCCTTGATGCACTCTTTCAAAGAAAATCAGACACCACAATTAATTACGATAAACGTCTCCCCCCATCCGATTTGTGGCTCCGCCCCTGCTGTGGCACATTGTATATTAAAAAAGTATATTAACAGCGTCATTGCAATGTATCAAAATATATTTTATTTTAAAAAATGGCTTCCATGCAGTGAATGGAACGGACGCAGGTATCACAGGTACTATGCATACACACCGTACTCAAACATCCGCCATTGAACTCCATGTATTTACATGTATAACCCTACTACCCACTCCTAGTCTCTTTGTAGCAGACACGTCGTTCGCCAAACTTGTTTTTGCTTTGCTAACAATACACCACTCGACACCGGTCATAGGTGCATTATGCTTGTGCAGAACCCTATGCCAAGCTTGTGACATTGATCTTTTCTTGTGGTCATTTGCATAATAAGTGCGATTGTATTTCATAAAGGTGCGTTATCAAAGCCTCACATCCAAGGCCACAGGCAGAGCTCTAGTTCATAGCTATACAGCAGTGGTTTGCAAGGACCCGTTTAGACCGTACGAACCAATATTTTGTTTTTTCCTTGATCAACTTCGTTGATTCCCTGTCATAAAGTCTGTATCAAAGTCCGAGTATACCAAGTGCGAGTCTGTGTGCCCTTTATCTGAGTCTCAGTCTGAGTAGGAGGTAGGAGTTTTGATTGAGAAAAAAATATATATTTATGTCATGTGATTTGGCTTGTATTATGAACTCATGTACAGACCCGAATGTTGTATCCTGATGTTATCATCTCAAAATCCATTAATTTACATCGTGAGCCCAAGAGAAAATGTTGCAGCCTTTATTGACTAAATGGTTCATACAATTTGGGAAATCGGTTATATTTTGGTTTGTCAATAGCAAACCAGGCAATTTGTGCACAAACCTTTGGGACTGTGAACCAGTTAAACATGTTCATATGATTCCTCCTTATTGCATAAAGAATTGATCGAGCGAACATCTTGTCTTCATGTTCGCAGAATTATTGCATGTGTATAAATAGCCGTTAATGTTACGCCCCAACTTGACCATGCATGCCCCCAACATTGTCTGGGACCGTCCCAACCATGTGTTCCAGTTCAGTTGAGACACTTTTTGGACCAATATGGCCGTGAGTGCCGAAAACATAAAAACTAAGATAGCCCAGCTTGACTCACTCTTAATAGCCGACAAAATTCTCCAAACATTTCACGAGGCAAATGCAAGGTCCTCAGTGTGTCACCATTCAAGTTTGAGGTCTCAATTTAATGTTTAAATGACACTTTTCTTCTCCATTTGCACATGAAAAGCAAAATGATTAGATTTGAAACGTAAGGCTAGACTGGTACATGTCCTACTGTTTGAAGAGACTGACCCCATCAGTAGTCTGGTGGCATGACTGATGGAGAAAATGTGGCACAGAGATTGGGAACTTAGTGTTTCTTTTGACACAGTTGATTGGTGCATTTAAGTTTGAGGTCTCAATTCAATTTTTATAGGACACTTTTCTTAAAAATTTTGCACCTGAAAAGCAAAATGATTAGATTTGGAGCCTAAACGTAGCCTGGTATACATGTCCAACTGTTTGAAGAGACTAACCCCAGCAGTAGTCTGGTGGCATGACTGATGGAGAAAATGTGCCACAGAGATTAGGAACTACATGTTCATGTTTATTTTGACACAGTTTATTGATGCCATGTTAAAACCTGTCCGAAGTAAGCAGAATTGACAAATCTAGAACACATACGGCAAAAGATGATCTTTTATTTTCTCTCGGAAAGTATGCTTCATTTATTCTACCTTATTTTTTCATTTTATTCTACTCTTATTTTTTCCATGCCATATTAAAACTCACGACAGTGGCTACAGCTTAATACACAATCGTTGTGTTGATGCAGTAATTAGTGCTGCCATGGAAAGAATTCCATACAAGGGCACCACAGATCTGGTGAAGACACACTATTTTAGAAGTGCAAAAATTCTTGGATAATATTATAACACCTCACCCACAGATTCTGTGTCTTGATTGGCCGAGAGCGAGTCACATGTTACTTTCTAATTTTGCTATCTTTCTGTGCACGGCCAAAAGTACTATGCGCATAGCAACCAAAGTACTATGCGCATAGCAACCAAAGTACTATTTCCACGGCGCGGTATTTGTGTGCAAATGACCACAAATTCGCTGCCTTGTGGAGACTCACACACAATAGTGAACAAAACATTGTAAAGGTCTCCACAGGGCAATTTCTATAGATGAATAGGTCTCCACAAGGTTTTCACGAAATAGATATATGGGTTTTACTCAAAAACTAGGAATTTCCAAGGTGTGTTTATTTGTCGCAGATGGAAGGGTTTTAGAAAAGGGATATTAGTTCCAAATTTCAGCCCAGGAAACTTATTCTGGTTAAAATAAGAGCATTTTGAAAATTCACTTTCAAAATTGAACACTTTACTACACGGGAACAAAGAAATGTCTCCACAAGGATACAAATTTTGGAATATGTGCATGCTGGTGTGCGCGTTGCGCGTTGTGCGTAGCGCGTATTATTCCAAAGAGAGCGCGCCGCAGACTTGGGTTCAAACAGTTCGCGAAGGGGTAGTTTTTAAGAGAGAAATACATTTTCCACCAATTTTGTATTGAAATTGAAGTTTATTTCAGCTGTGTTCAGATTTAAATAATTAAAAATATTAAAATCAAGCAGAATCTGTGGGTGAAGTGTTATAAAACAAATATTGAATGCTTTATCTCGTGGTGAAGTAAAACTAGCCTCCCTCGGTGATCCATGGATCATTCTATTTTCCCTCGGCTTCGCCTCGGGAAAATAGAATGTCCATGGATCACCTCGGGAGGCTAGTTTTACTACACCACTCGAAGCATTCAATATTTGTATACTATAACCTTTTCTCTCATGGCCCATAGAATTTGTCCGGGAGGTCTGAGTGGCGGCCTTGTATGGAATTCTTTCCGCTACCATAAGCTGCTGAATGGAAATCCTCACTTTTCGCGCTATTTTGCAACGCTTTTAGAGATGTTGATATGGGAATGTGACATTCAGTGTATACCCACATGGAGTCAAAACTCACAAGTTTAGTGCATAATCTAAGAGATCATTCGTCTAGGCACACCACATTTTAGTAGGGGTTTTAGTCGAACACTAATTAGTCGCTATTATTAGCCCATCATAACCTTGTTTTCACTGCACTATATAATTTGTTATTTTTGGATGTGTGTATCACTGCCTCTTTAAAAAGAACGTGTACCACACAGGTCGAAAACTCATGATTTTATTACTTTAAAGAAAATACCATCTGCAAGAAAATAATTACCATTATTTGTGGGATTTATTCTTTCCTTTTCCTTTGAGTATCCGAATCTAATCTTGGAGTGATTTTCAAAGAACGGTGTCTCGTCCCCTTGATGCACTCTTTCAAAAAAAATTCAGACGCCACAATGTTTGACTAAAAACGTTTTCCCCCATCCGATTTGTGGCTCCGCCCCTGCTGTAGCACATTGTAATTAAAAAAGTAATTAACAGCGTCATTGCAATGTATCAAAATGTATTTTATTTTACAAAATGGCGTCCATGCAGTGAATGGAACGGACGCAGATATCACAGGTACTGTGTATACACACCGTACTCAAAAATCCGCCATTGAACTCCATGTATTTACATGTTTAACCCTGCTTCCCACTCCTAGTGCCTTTGTTGCATACAAGTCGTTCGCCAAACTTGTTTTGCTTTGCTAAAATACAACACTCGACACCGGCTATAGGTGCATTATGCTTGTGCAGCAACCTATGAGAAGTTTGTGATGTTGATCTTTTCTGATGGCCATTTTGCATAATAAGTGCGTTTGTATTCCATACACTGTTATTTCGGTCGTGTATTATATGAACCTAGCAGGTTCATATAGTACACAACCGTTTGATTTTTACACAACCGAAATAACAGTGAAAAGGTGTGCTATCAAAGCCACAAACCCAAGGCCACAGGCAGAGCTCTGGTTCATTGCTATACTGCATGTAGCTTGCACGGATTCTATTTAAACCGTATGAACCACTATTTCTTTTCTTTTTTCATGATTATTTAAACCAACTTCGTTGAGTCTCAGTCCTAAAGTCTTTGTCGAAACCCGAGCATAACAAGTACGATTGAGAAAAAAAAAGTATTTTGATGTGATGTGATTTGCCATGCGCCTACCTGTATCTAGACCTCATATACAGACCCGAATGTTGTATCCAGGATCCAAATGTTATTATCTCAAACTCCATTGACTGATATCGTGAGCCCAAGGGAAAATGTTGGAGCAATGTTGCTCTATGTAGTGGGAAATCTGATGGTTTTTTTTTTAAAGAATGATATTTTTATAGGGGGATTTTATGTTAACTTAACAAAAGGGTGCACTACATGTATAATCCAAATGAAAGCAATGTATCGAGTTCAGTCACCTTACCATACCGAATATAAATATTATTACATTCGCAAAATAGATTGTTTGAGTGTGTGAATTTGAAAGAAAAATGTGTTAAAAAAACGCCGGGGAAACCTGTAGTGGTACCCTGACGTATAGCGCACTTCGACGGTACCCCCAACTTTACTCATGCAGTGTTGCCAAACGTCTTTGTTGACAAATTTTAAGTTCATTCAGTTAAATATTGGTACGTTTACCTTTGAATACAAATGTTTGCAATTTGTAAACAATATGTCGTGAAATTTACTTCAAAATAAAAAAAAACCGGTGGCGTCCGGAAAACTGACACACAATCAGCTGCGTGTTCCCTATGGTGGCGCACTTGAATGAACCCCGGAAAATGCCATTTTAACATTTAGTTTGTTTTTTAAGGTTGATAAATTCTAGTAAACCATTATAATGTCTATTTACATACATACATTCATACTTACATGTTAGAAGTTTGTCAGAAAACTATTATTCTATTTCTTGGCGCATTTTCAAAGGGTTTACTGTGCACTTCGCAATGAAATCAGAAAATCACTCTAAATAAATGTATCTGTAAACTTTGTAACGGGTAGATAACCTCACGGTTTATGAACGGGAATATGTTTGGAGCTTTGATGAAATTTCACTTACTGTGAAATTTCAGGTAAAACTTTCGCTTTAGCAAGTCGCTACTGGCGAAAAGTCAAAGTGCGCCACGTTAGGGGCCGCCGCCGCGCCACGTTAGGGTACATCAACAATATATGATGACCTGCCAATATCAACCAATCATAATCAAGATGCCAAACTCACACCTCTATACTGACCAAACACAATTGTTCCACTGGGCCTAATGACTGGTACCGGCTAATATTAACCAATCATAATCAAGGTGCCAGCTCACGCATCTATACCGACCAATCACAATATTGTTCCACTGGGCCTAATGCCTGGTACCCGCGAATATCAACCAATCATAATCAAGATGCCAAGCTCACGCCTCTACACTGACCAATCACAGTTGTTCAACTGGGCCTTATGACTGG
The DNA here is from genome assembly GCA_029964075.1 of Patiria pectinifera. Classification (NCBI taxonomy): domain Eukaryota; kingdom Metazoa; phylum Echinodermata; class Asteroidea; order Valvatida; family Asterinidae; genus Patiria; species Patiria pectinifera. The sequence goes on along the minus strand of CM057138.1, from coordinate 4,137,300 downwards.
TACCCGCGAATATCAACCAATCATAATCAAGATAACCAGTTCACGCCTCTACACTGACCATTCACAGTTGTTGCACTGCACCTAATGGCTTAGTACCTGGAAGTATATTTTAAGATTATCTATTCTTTCATATATTTCTAAAGTTAAAAAGAAATTTTTAATACACTATATGTTGCTCATTTTATTGTACACTTAAGTATGTGAATTGATGATCAGCTAATTTAAAAAAAAAAATTGAAAATAAACAAATTAATCTAAAGCATGACTGGTTCACTGCCTCGTAGGTTTGTTCGTATTAACTGCCTGGGTTGTTTGTCATCCAAACCCGTGATGCAATGCGAATGATACTCAGGTTTATTGAGAGTCCCAATTTTCAGACTATACCAACGAACAAATATTTGATTTTTATTATTAATGATTTACAAACAGGACTCTTCCGTTTGTGGTTGGGTGATCCAAAGTACCATGGATGCAACAATTTGAACTAGCCTGCCAACGGACTGATGTCCTTAGCACGACGCTCCCGCCCCCTCTACTGCAACAGGTGAAGCTAGACCACTTGTTTGGATTCAATTAAAAACCCTACTGGGGAGTGGAGAGGCGTTTACCACCTTCCGCCTCCCCTCCCCAATCTCCTGAATTTTTTTTTTTTGGGGGGGTGTCATAGCTTGGTTTTTCATGTAAGATATACTTGTTTTCCTTTGATTGGTCAAATAAAAAACAAATGTCTGGTTTTAAAGGGAATATACACCACATTGCTTTTGCTGTAATTTTGTGAAATTGATAAAAAAAAATCCAGGAGAGGTTAAAACAAATATTGTTACACTGGCTTCTTTGAAAAAAAATTGTATATGCTGAAAAAAAACAAGAAGAACCTGGGTGTTCTAGTCTGGTTCCCTGACCCCACTTGAATTGAAATGTAGCAATGTATAGACGTTGGGGAATTGTAAGGTCAGGGAACCAGTCCAGCTAGCTTGTAATCTTGCATAAGTGTGTAATCGATTGCAAACAAAATTCAGAATAATTGAACATTGGGGGCAGTATTTAAAAAAAATCCTATTTTTTTTTAATGCTGGTCGGCCAACCAGCGTGCAAAATTGATACAAAAGTACCACTTCTCTTGAAAATGTCAGCACACCAGGGACCATTTTCATGGCGCTGCTAAGCACACAATTTTATGCTTACATAGCCGCTGTCTATTTCATGGAGACCGTAGGCAGTAAGCAGTAAGCAGTAGGCAGTAAGCAGTAGGCGCAGCAAAAGGCATGTTTACCTCAGTGAAAAAAAATGCTCAACTATGGTGACGTAACAATGAAAAACGATGATGCGCGCGCGACCGTTAGCACATACACGCCGTGAAATAGTGCTTAAGATCAGCAAGTTTTTGTGCTATGATTAGCAGAAAGATGTGCTTAGCGGTAAGCAGCGCCATGAAATGGCCATGAAATGGACGTAGGTGTCATGATTTTACAGGATGCTGTAGACTGTCATTACTAACAGTCCAGTAAATTATTTCATAATAATTTGGTAGTTCTGGTTTTTTATGTTTGAAAATGTTGTATATTCCCTTTAAAGCAATGTTTCCCAAGTACAGACGACAATTGCAGATGGACAAATCATTTTATGGGCGGTTTTTTATAAACTTGGATATTTTACTTTTTTCTTCTGCTTGTAGATCCCAAACAACCAACTGGAACCATGGCAAACATTGGCTCAGTCAGCGGGAGCAACAACCCTACCATTGTTGGTGCAACTGGAGTGAATTTCACTATTATCAACTACCAGATGGAGGGACCAGGTAAATATAATCTTGTTTGTTAAAATAAAAGCAATTTTATATGAAATGTTTTGTTTGGGGTTTTTTGGTGGGTTTTTTTTTTTTGGTTTTTTTTTTCAAGCTTGCGCTTTTTTGTGTCCTCATTATACATTGGTGTCCTCCATCATTTGCCTTGGTGCCCTTTATCATTTGCCCTGGTGCAATTTTCCCATTCCTTGGTGCTCCTTGGTACAAAAATTTGAGGAGGTGCGGCAATAGAGGGCGCTGTTGTAGCTTCCGTGTTAATTTGAAGAAAAAAAGGTTGAAGCGCATGATTAAAATCAACGCGCACGCTGACAAAAGACCGAGTATTTTTAAAAAAAAATCCCTTAATGATTTTTTCGATCACATTCTAGATGAAGATTCAGGAATGACAAACATTGAGCTTGATCAGTTCATCTTGGCCCACCCAAATGAGGTCTTGATTCTTTCGGATGGTTTACATGAAATGAGGACCAAAAACTCAATGAGCTCATTTGGCTCTATTCTAAAAAAACACTCAATACAAAAGAATACTATCAATGTTTCATCTTTGTATCAACCCACCCCTTTTATCTTGAGACACTGATGTCAAAATCACTCGTCAAAAATCCTTGCACACACGTAAAGCTTTTGGGGTTTACTGATGAGGATGTCAATGGATACATTAGAAAATTTGACCGCGAAGGTCCTTATCGTGATGGCAATGCACTAAACCAAACCATTGGAAAGTCCAACACACTGTGTGATTTTGCTAGGAATTACATGTTTTTGCATCTTATAGTTGGCAGCAAAACAGTTAAGGTCATTTATTTGGCAGCAAAAAAATCCTGGTAGCTCTGGTTATTATTATTTTGTTGGCCTATATGGGGGTTGGGGGGTTGGATTATCCATAGTATTACTTAATATGCCTATTGCTTATATTTTTACAGAACCACCTTTAGATGACAGAACTCTGAGCGAGGTCGCTACAAGGCTTGGTTGTGATTGGGTAAAACTGGCACTTGAACTGGGCTCTACGATGGCACAGGTTCAGACTATTGAGAGAAACTACCAAATTGATATCACAAGGCAAGGTCTGGAAATGCTTGTTAAATGGAAACAGGCCCAGTCCACCAGTGATGAACAGCAGAGGACCACTTTGTGCACGGCGTTGAAGAACATCGGACGAGCAGATACTGCCAGATTCCTGCAAGGTAAATAAATGTCTTTGCTCGTTGCATGCGTAATGTGAAGAGGAATAAAGAAAGAGTTTACTTGCATACATTGTAAATACATGTATCTGTGCTTTGTATGCGTAATACATGTAATACATTTTGTATGTAAAACATGACAATTATCTATGTCAACAGGACAACAATGTTAGGTCAAATCTGTTCCCCTTCTACATAATGACACAAGTGGTTTGTCGTCAAAGTCAAACTTGCACTTTTATAAGTCCCGGGTCAGATTTGACCTAACACGCTTCTGGGTCTAAATGACACTTTCTTGGTCAAGTGACAATTATTTGGGGTCAAATGTCCGGGAAGGTGACAAATAAGTGTATATATTTTTCACTAAGAAAAGAGTCAGGTCAAATCTGACTCGGATTCGGGTCCAATCTGACCCGGGACTTTTTGGGAGTGTACATGTGCATGTATATGATTTGCTCAATGTGCATATCTGTAAACGTTTTAAATTGACAAAGTATTGAAGACTTCAGATCTGTACACTGTACTCCCCTCCAAATAGGAACCCCCGTTGTGTTTCTGCCATATACTAAAAAGGGCTAATATTACACTATTTTGCATTTATGCATAAATGAATGGATTAATGGACCCAGATATGGTTTATTTGGAGTGTAGTTATGACCACAAGAAGATTTTTGCTATTCTTGCGAAAGTGATGTCTAATCAATTTTTTTTCTACACCTGCAGTTGCCAGCTTTTTGCCTGAATTTAGTTTTGTTCGTGTCAAAAAGTGCATGTACTAGAAGGCAAAATTTAATAAGGGTGCGTCCAACAACTGCGCAAAAGCCAAAACATTTCTCTTTCTTTGGTCAAATTTATTTTATGCACTGCCTTACTAACGCATCGGAATAACTTCCTATCCTGACACAATTTCCTCAGTAGATAAAAACTATCAAATACGTTTCAGAAACAATGTTTTATTGAAGCGATGCATGTTCCTTGTTTTGATCTGAATAGGAGTGCCTGCACCCAGACCTCAGCATAGTCCAAGACCAGACCAAGAACCAAGACAGAGGGCTCCTAGCTACCAAGAAGCTGGTAACAAGACTAGGGACATTTTGAAGAGAGTTTATACAACAACAGGCAGTTATGTGCAGTTGTTGCCTGGGGTTGATAATGACAAAATGCACATACCTGGTATATACACTAAAGTACAGTTAGAAACACGGGAAGGGGTAGCAGTTGTCACCGGCCAGAAAGGAGAAACTATAAACTCAACAGAGTATGCCAAAATATTCAGATTAAGGACAAAAACCGAGGAACTAATAAAACGCCTCATTTTCTTTGGCATGGGAGGTGTCGGGAAGTCAACCATTTTTGATAAGATTGCATATGACTGGGCCGATGAGACAAGCGAAATCTTGAAGAGGTTTAAGCTTGTCTTTCTTTTAAAGATGTGTGCTCTGTCGCAAGAATCTGATCTTGTTGATTCCACTTTTGATCAACTTCTAGGAGAAAAGTCAGGAATTGAAAAAAATGATCTTGATCAATTCATCCTGGCCAACCCAAATGAGGTCTTGATTCTTTTGGATGGTTTTGATGAAATGAAGACCAAAAAACCTGATGCAGCCTTATTCGGTTCTATCCTAAAAGCACTCAATAGAACAGTATACCAGGAATGTTTCATCTGTGTCTCAAGCCGCCCCTCTCGTCTTGAGACACTGATGTCAGAAACACTTGTCCAAAATCCTTGCACACACGTAGAGGTTCTGGGGTTTACCGACGAGGATGTTCATGAATACGTAAAGAAATTCTTTGACCAAAATCCTGATAGTGGCATTTCACTAATCCAAACCATTGAAAAGTCCAACACGCAGCGTGGTTTTGCAACAAATCCGTTGTTCCTACTTCTTATGTGCTTATTGTGGAGGGAGAATGAACATCTTCCAGAAACAACTTCACGCCTATTCAATGCTGCAGTTGATCATATGTTCACAAGAAAACGTATCTCTGGAGAAGACGTTTCAAAAACAGTGATTTCCATAGGACAAACTGCGCTGCTTGGACTCATGAGTGCCAATCAGAAATTCTCATTCCAAGAAGATGAGTTTGAACCGAGGGCACTGGACCTGGCTCTAAAAGCGGGTATCCTAAGCAAGCAGAGAGTTATCAAAAACTGCAAATCTCACAATAACATACAATTCACGCACAAGACTATGCAGGAATACTTTGCAGCGAAATACTTGCAGAGTGTACATTGGACTAACCAGGGATTCGTAATGCGTTGGGTGTACACAGTTGTCCCACTCGGAAAATTTACATACAATTTAAGGCAACTTTGTCAGACAATTGAGGGAGTCGTTTCAAATGAGTTTCTCTTTCGTTTTTGTTGCGGTGACAATGAAGAATGCATGACGGACATCGTAAACTTGCTTGACAAGAAGTTTAATAAGTATGAACCAAAGTACCAATCAGATGTAGTACAAGCAATAAGTCGAAATTGCTTTTTAGAAAGCCAGTCAAGCAAGGTCCCACGGTGTCTCACCAGCGACTCAAATATCCCATCAACTATCGATGTGGATAACAATAATGATTTCCGCAGTCTCTTGTACCTTCTTGACATCGTCTGTAAGTCCGACAACCAAACGGCACAACTGGAAGGCGTTGAAACTATTGAGGTTTCTTCGGTGTCTTCAGTCAGTGATTTAACCTTCGTTCTGGGTCACATGGAAAACCTCAGGAACCTGAGGCTCTACAGTTGTCCTTTAGTGGAGGGTGATCTTGAGAAAACCCTGTTGTCACTGAAATGCAAGCAACCCTTGATTGATCTTTGCATAAAGGGTGATAATACGTTGGGGGGTACAGCTGTAGAATGGGCCCCTCATATTAAACACTTGACAAGCCTCAACAAACTTGAAATAAGTGACTGCAACCTTCAGATTACAGACATTGAACACATTGCCTTGTCTGTCAGTGACATGCCAAACCTGACTGACTTGATCCTTGCTGGCAACACAGCGCTGGGCAGATCGGCCGACTTGCTGTGGGTCAAGAATTTGTCACGATTTACGAACATACAGACGTTGAACCTGAGTAGTTGTACATTGCAGTGGACAGACATTGAACACATTGCCTCGGCAGTAAGTGACATGCCCAAACTGACTAACTTGATCCTCGCCAACAACCCAGCACTTGGCGTATCGACAGAGAAGTGGTCCCGTTATTTGTTAAGAGTGAAGCAAAATGACACGCTGGACCTAAGCAATTTCTCACTAACGTGGAAAGATGTTGGCACAATTTCCGTTGTGTTAGACCATATTCCCGCACTGACTAACTTGATCCTTGCCGGAAACACAGCGTTGGGCAGATCGGCTAAATGGTGGGCCAATCATTTGACGCGATTTACGAACATAAAGACGCTGAACCTGAGCAATTGTACATTGCAGTGGACAGACATTGAACACATTGCCTCGGCTGTAGGTGACATGCCAAGCGTGACTGACTTGATCCTTGCTGGCAACACAGCGCTGGGCAGATCGGCTGACTTGCTGTGGGTCAAGAATTTGTCACGATTTACGAACATACAGACGTTGAACCTGAGTAGTTGTACATTGCAGTGGACAGACATTGAACACATTGCCTCGGCAGTAAGTGACATGCCCAAACTGACTAACTTGATCCTCGCCAACAACCCGGCACTTGGCGTATCGACAGAGAAGTGGTCCCGTTATTTGTTAAGAGTGAAGCAAAATGACACGCTGGACCTAAGCAATTTCTCACTAACGTGGAAAGATGTTGGCACAATTTCCGTTGTGTTAGACCATATTCCCGCACTGACTAACTTGATCCTTGCCGGAAACACAGCGTTGGGCAGATCGGCTAAATGGTGGGCCAATCATTTGACGCGATTTACGAACATAAACACGCTGAACCTGAGCAATTGTACATTGCAGTGGACAGACATTGAACACATTGCCTCGGCTGTAGGTGACATGCCAAGCGTGACAGACTTGATTCTTGCCGACAATCCGGCACTTGGCGTATCGACAGAGAAGTGGTCCCGTTATTTGTTAAGAGTGACGCAAAATCACACGCTGGACCTAAGCAAGTTCTCACTAACGTGGGAAGATGTTGGTACAGTTTCCGTTGTGTTAGACCACATTCCCAAACTGACTAACTTGATCCTTGACGGCAACACATCGTTAGGGGGATCGGCTGGGTTGGAGGCCAAGAAATTGTCGCAACTAACGAACATAAAGACGTTTAACCTGAGCAGTTGCAGACTGCAATGGACGGATATTGAACACATTGCCTCTGCTGTAGATGCCATGCCCTGTCTCACTGACTTGATCCTTGCGGACAACAAAGCGTTGGGCGGATCGGCTAAATGGTGGGCCAAACATTTGTCGCGTCTAACGAATATACAGACGTTGAACCTGAGCAAATGTACATTACAATGGGCAGATATTAGACACATTGCCTCGGCTGTAAGTGACATGCCCAGATTGACTGACTTGATCCTCACTGACAATCCGGCACTTGGCGTATCGACTGAGAAGTGGTCCCGTTACTTGTTAAAAGTGAAGCAAAATCACACGCTGGACCTGAGCAATTTCTCCTTAACGTGGGAAGATGTTGGCACAGTTTCGGTTGTGTTAGACCACATTCCCACACTGACTAACTTGATCCTTGCCGGCAACAAGGCGTTAGGTGAATCGACTAAGTTGGGGTCTAAGAATTTGTCGCGACTTACGAACATAAAGACGTTGAACCTGAGCAATTGTGCATTGCAATGTACAGACATTGAACACATTGCCTCGACTGTAAGTGTCATGCCAAGCTTGACTAACTTGATCCTTGCTGGCAACCCGGCACTTGGTGTATCGACTGAGAAGTCGTCCCGTTATTTGTTAAGAGTGAAGGAAAAACACACGCTGGACCTGAGCGATTTCTCACTTATTTCGCAAGATTTCGGTACAATCTCCGTTGTGTTAGACCACATTCCTGCGCTAACTGACCTGATCCTTGCTAGCAACCATGAATTAGGCGGATCGGCTGAATCGTGGGCCAAGGAACTGCCGAAAATGACGCACTCAAATATGCTGGACCTGACGTGGCGTCTTTTGACGCCATCGGACATTAAACACATCGCCTCGGCTGTACGTAAAATGCCCAGACTGACTGACTTGACCCTTGGTGGCAACTGGCAATTGGGCGAATCGACTGAGTTCTGGGCCAAGGATCTGCCAAAAATGACGCACCTACATAGTCTGGTCCTGACGTTGTGTTTTTTAACGCCATCGGACATGAAACACATCGCCTCGGCTGTACGTAAAATGCCCAGACTGACTGACTTGACCCTTGGTAACAACGGTAAATTGGGCGGATCGGCTGAGTTGTGGGCCAGGGAACTGCCGAGAATGAAGCACCTCAATAGGCTGGACCTGTCGTGCTGTGATTTGACGCCATCGGACATGAAACACATCGCCTCGGCTGTGCGTAAAATGCCCAGACTGACTGACTTGACCCTTGGTAACAACGGTAAATTGGGCGGATTGGCTGAGTCGTGGGCCAGGGAACTGCCGAAAATGACGCACTTAAATAGGCTGGACCTGACGACGTGCTATTTGACGCCATCGGACATTAAACAAATCACCTCGGTTGTACGTGGCATGCCCAGACTGACTGAAGCCCGGTTCATACTCGCGAATGCGAATGCTAGGCGAATTTGACGTCAAGAAACGTTCGCTGCGAATTCGTCAAAGTTGAAATGTGCCCAACTTTTGCGAATTCGCAGCGCCAATACTTGCCTGACGTCACCAATTCGCGTTCGGTATGAACCGGGCTTGACTTGATCCATGATGGCAACTGGAAATTGGATAGATTGCATGACTAGACTATCTTACTAGGCTTGAGATAATACTCATAATTAAATTCAAATGTTGACATTCTCAATTAAAAGAACAGGTTTTTTTTTTACAAGAACGTATTTAAAAAGTCCCCCGCTCCCACCCCAAAAACCCACCCAAAATCTGTCTATTTGAGCCGATGCTGAATAAAATTGCAACATTTCAGTTTAGATGAAAAGTTTTTGAAACTTGACATTTTCATCTCAGTCAAATCAGAGTATTGTTGTCGGCAAAATCTCAACCATGTGTCCTACTACATTCAATATATTTCAATTCAGTTCAATCTATTTAATTATCATGTCACACACATATTTTCCCCTTTGTACAGCGGTAACAATTCAATTAAAATTATAAAAATACAATATATGGCGATATACTCACAGATAAAAACCAACATAAGAAAGTGCACAGTAAGGAAAACAAAAAATGCACAAAATGAAATGAAAAACAGCCCATGAACAATATGCTGACACCCCCCTGTTCAAACCTAGCTAGAATAGACAAAACGCAATCCAGGTGACATACATTATAAAAACATACGATTTGTTATCCCAAAAATATAGTTTTTTGTATTTTTAATGGCATAAGGTATACAAATATAAAAACCAATCAATAGATTTGTACAATGTGAAAAAATGCACAAATCAGAAAACAGCTCATGAGCTATACATACTAACCCCCTACCCCCATCCCCGCAAAACAGTTGACTAGTAAGATAAACCTTGGCTGAAAACTAGGTGAGATAGGCAAATTACAAACCAGGTGACATGCAGGGTACAAAACCCATTATCTTCTGAATTTATAATCACCTAAGTATCTTCACCTACAATCGTGCCAGCATGTTGCACAATACGTTCTAGTTCCTTTGCGATTATAAACAGTGAGAGAGTTGAACCAAGCGAACGAACAGGAAGTTCGCACTGACTGAATTGTACTCTGCAGGCGCTGATCCGGGGGGTCAACCCCCCCCCCCCCAGCTCTGTCCAAAAAAAATCCGTAGAAATTCATGACATGACATTCAGAAACCCCGCCCCCCCCCCTCAACCCCTGCTCTGACACCCAACTTTTTTTACTGGTAATAATGTCCGCATTTGCAAAAAAAATACGGATCGAGCCAGCTTGGTTAGGGATATATGTACACAATTCTGTAATAAAGTGTTAATAATCGTTGGATTTGAACAGCCCGCACCCACCTTTTGATTTCGGAGGCAAAGTGTCGCAGAAAAAAATCTACATTTCAGATGTTTTTGCCGAAGAACCCCCCCCCCCCCCCTGCAAATATTCCTGGATCCGCCCCTGCTCTTGTAAAAAAAATAATTGAAACTCGGATACTTACATTAAAAGATTTCACTACCTACAAAATGTGAATTCGGGGACTTGGCAAATTTCAAAGAACAAAACAGAACATTAAAATGTGTCATTCCAGGATGCCTGTTTACAATTAACATCGTAACGCATTCTTGATTCAGATCGTTAGCAGAGTCACGCTGCGTGTAGGACAATTAGCAGTTCATCCTCTACGAACGACACAGTGGTTTGTCATCAAAGTTAAATTCACACACTTATAAGCCCCGGGTCAAATTAGAACCGGAATCCGGGTCAGATTGACCTGACACACTTCTGGGTCAAAATGAAAATTTGTGTGTCGATATGACAATTATCCGGGTCAAACGATCGGAAGGGTGGCCCTAGCTGGGAAGTGTCATTTTGACCCGGAAAAGTGTCTGGCCAAATCTGACCCGGATTGGGGTCCAATCTGAACCGGGACTTTTTAGAGTGTATATCATTTGCCGATTGTGCATCTGCAAACTTTTACATTGGCAAAACAATTATAATAGGCTTCGAATCTGTACGTGTGTGCAAGAAAACACCACTAAGTCGAGACACAGGTGATGCATGGTACTCGTTGATTTCTTTTCAAACACTGAGGCTGTATGGGTGGTTTGGTCCATTTCCTTCACACGTTGAAACTGGTTGGCAAGACAACAATTTGTGTTTATGTGTAACGTTAAGACAATGAGTATCCTTTAAGCAGTTTTGTAATTAATCCAACTACTGATGGCAAATACATGCACATTTTTGTAAATAGAATTATTTTTTTAAGACTGGTTGTCCTGACAGTTATGGTATTTGTGTGAAAACCTCGAAAACATTAATTAATTACATGTAGTACTTTTGGGATAACTTCAAGCAGTAAACTATAACACCGGTAATAATACTGTAAATAATGTAAAATAATTGTCTCTCTGATTAGAACACATATATGTATACATTGTATTTTGTTTGTATGTTGTATAAATGTTGGTGCTAAAATTGGTGTGAAGAGCACTATTTAAAGAAACTGCAAGTGAAGCAGTAACTTTTGAAGGGGTGGGGATCCTAGTCTGGTTCCCTGTCCCCATTATCCTTCACTGAATCTTAAAAACATTAGGAGGTTCTCCTTCTAATGTTGCAAATTACATGCAGGACGTGCATAGGTCTGAATCCCGCCTCCTTAATTAAAAAATCACAACCGTAATGTTTGCGCGCAACCAGCCCATAGCAAAATGGCCACAGGACAAGAATGTGCAATTTTGGAGGTGATGCGCTTCGATTTTTTGCTGAATTCGAACGTGCCTCTAGCAAATATCAATAAATAGAGAGGGACATTAGTATTTAGTGTTTAAAACCCATGCAGTTGGAATGCTTTGAAAGTTGCCTTTATGGAGACACTGGCGATTTTGCGTACTTTTTGTGGTAAGACAAGAGTCAGTTTTTTGACAACCATGTGTTAAATTATGCATAGTGAATCAAAAATAAACAATCATGCAGTGCACGCGCGGAGGCAATTACATCAATGGCTTTAAATGGGAGCTAGTTACTGGTCCCTAAATTTTTAGGGGAGGGGACAACTCTGTTCAAGATTATTTCTGTTCTGAGCGAAAATTAAGACTAGCAAATGGGGATGTAAATAGAGTGTAATGCCAATTACAGTCTATGCGTTGCAGACGACAAATAATTTGAAAGTTTGACTTTATTTGCGAAATTCTTTGGAAGATAATTTACAAAAGAGTATAAAACTACTCAATAACGGATTTTGTTATATTCACCTGTTGTGCAGATATGTTTTTTTTTTCACACGGATATAATCTTACACATGACAGGAAAAGTGTCTTTTTATGCAGGTAATAATCTGATTGAGTAGATGTATGGGCATGCATTCTGGTAACATGCATCATGTTTGTATTTCACAATTATTGTTTATGGTGTGATCATTTTTGGTTCAATCGTATTCTGTTTCATAACACACCTCTTGTTGCTTCTTTATCCTGGTTGGCTGAAACACAGTCACGTGTGGTTCACTGTGGGCTAGTGCATGATATTCGCGTCATTCGCGTCATCGTCAAGACATCGCGCGCTCGTAATTTCCGGAGTATAGTGCCTGATCGATCGGGCACTATACACAAAACTGAAACTCAAAACTTAATCAAGGGAAACTAAATGCTTTCCTTTAATTGTTCAATTGCTTATTGTTGAATTGCTTATGACTTAATTGTTGAATAAAACAGCTCAATTATAAAATCATGAAATGTTTCTTTTCTTATTTTATATTTTGGATTTAGGTGAGTTATAAAACACATCACTGGATCGGCATAATTTGGTCACTAGTGCACGTCAATGACCCCTCGGGCCTGTGAGTGACCAAAAGAGGGTCCCATTTCCCTCGGCCTGAGACCCTCTTCTGGTCACTCACAGTCCCTCGGGGCGCATAGACGTGCACTAGTGACCTCATTGCCAGTCTATATGTGTATACTATTGCATGGTATTTCAATTTTTTTCGGGGGGAGGGACTTTTACAGGGAATCTGGAATATAAAACCATTATAAGCGAACCCCGAACCATGAAAACAAAGAAAATACAATCTAAAAGTACAGCATATAAAAAATATGCGTTTAACCTAAATTTTTAAGATACATGTTTTCACCAATAAACTAAGCTATACATTTTGCTTATACAAGGGAATTGCATTCAAACATAGGGAACACTGATTAGCTATTTCAAATTAAAACTCCTTGGTCTATTTCAAAGCCTACACTTCAAAGTTCGAACGGAAAAAAGGGCCCATGTTTTTAGTCATTTAGTTTATTTCCATTTCCAGATCCAGAGATATTTCTCGTTCTTATTTTTTCCCCGATTCTGACAGGCGAAGGCATACAATTCAAATATATAATTAAGTTTCGATTGTTTTTACAACAAAATCCTGAACTGAATCTAAGTTACTCCTACTATCGTTATCTAAGAGCTCCCTCCCGTGACAACGCAGACTTCCCAAAGCATTGTGGGTATTGCCGCCATCTTTTCAAGTCGTGTGTCGTACGCACGAGGAAGTGTTTTGTCCCCGGCATTGCAAGTTGAACAAAATTGGAACTCCTCGTCCTTCTCAATGTCCGAGTATCTGGAGCGAGATAAGGTAAGATCTTTATAACACTCCTAGTAGGAAGTCAATATTCGGAATGAAACTCTTAAAAACCCAGCAGGTCAGTTTCAAGTGAAAGTAACTGTGTCACACAGAGAGTCACTGCACAAGAAACAGCGCTGTAGGGCGCAGTGAAGTGTGACTGAATCTGCCTGCTAACACTGAGTTTAACAAAAAAGATTTGTGCGTCGCATTCGAAGTGTTATTTACACTTTGAAAACTGAAGATTACATCAAGGAATTTGAAGTGTGGGTGCTACTTTATTAGCCCCAGAAATGTGGTTTAAATACTAGACTTCCGCCGTATTTAATAAGCCACGTACACTGCCATGATTTATGTGGAAAGGTCCGTTGCTAGGGTAGCAGAAAATCAAATCAAGATTGGAAATATTTTGTCACTTGATAATCGCCCAATCCAAAAAAAATTGCAACCTGACACCAATTTTTTTTTCTTCATGTATAAAAAAAAACACAGTTGTTTGAGACTGCAACACATTTTAATGGGCGTGGTTAATGCTGTTCGCCCAAATTTTAACTTCTAAAGGGCACTATAAAAGACATTGGATAGGGCCCTCATGACGCCTAAATTATAACAGACGTGTCTGTCCAGGGTAATCGAGGCAGGTTTAAATGTTGCTACACGTATATTACCGGTTTAATAATCTTTGATCAGTTTCAAGACTTAGGTAAATGTACTTAACTGTGTCATAACCGGAATTTTTCTAATTTTGTACTCGGAAGGCGGCACCGTTAATGGAACTCATCCAAAATTTCACTTCAATGATTTCGCACAATAGTTACAAAAAGACTGTGGGAAGAGAAAGCAGGCACTGTCTGGACCGTGTCTCTTCCATCCAACGAAACTTGGCATTCCTTGTGCAAGTCCGCTCAACTAAAGCAGTATTGATGACCGTCTTTTAGTGAAATCCATTACTCGCTTTTATTTACAGCAAGGCCGTTTCACAGAGAGGGACGATTTGACAACGCGGTACAGAGCCAGTTGTACTACGGGCCGTGATTAGCACGACGGCGCAGTCTGGTTTCCCGACGTCCGTGTGCGGCTCCCTGTGATGTGGTATGTGTTCAAGCCAGGTAAGCCTTAAAGAGCAATTTTATTTGCTGCTCTAAGATCTTGGACAAAACAAATCTTTGAAAAAATATATTACATAACAATGACAAAGCATAGATATTCAAGGGTGGGAAAACTTTAGAGGTGGATTGTTATTCAAAGTAATCTTAAAAAGAAAAATTATTGCTTGTGTCGTGCACTTGTTCGCTATAAACACGGGACGTTCAGGTCCACTCTTCGCCGCCTGGTGGCGCTATACCAAAAACATTAATACGTTTATGTGATGATACGAAATTTGGCTGTGACAAAATTACTACAAATCCGTGGCAATAGAGGGCGCTATCAATTGCGGTACAGATAATTTGTATCTGGCTCTCAGATTCACTATTACAAATGTTCCTACATAGTTAAATGTTGGATGGATGCCTTTATAGAATTGGTCCAGAAACTAGCGCCAATCTCAAGATGAAACTCTAATTGGAAAATAATTCTTCCAGATGTTGTTTTCTTGAGGGGAATTGCCTTAGATTAACGTTTCTCATAATGCCGGTGTTAAAATATCACCAAGTAGATCATTCATTTTACCATTGCTTTATTGCATGCCGTATTATACAAAGCTATGTTGGCCTGTGTACCTACGTGTTGACTTAAGGCTCAAAGGTGAATTAATTTGCATTGAATGGATGCAGAGCTAAGAATAACACTTGTAAACACTTGAAATCGCGCCATTTGATAAGGAAAGTCACCCACTTACTCGTCAACTTTGTACATCTTTGCATCACGGCAGACCAGGGGCGTAGCCAAGGGAGAGGGGGCAACGGGGGCGCACCCCCACCCCAGGCACACCAGTCGCCCCTCAGTGGAAATTTGCTAGTCCGTTTTCACGAGCG
Organism: Patiria pectinifera; assembly: GCA_029964075.1. Classification (NCBI taxonomy): domain Eukaryota; kingdom Metazoa; phylum Echinodermata; class Asteroidea; order Valvatida; family Asterinidae; genus Patiria; species Patiria pectinifera. Next base: position 4,122,013 of record CM057138.1, on the reverse strand, counting down.
GCCTTTTTCCAAGAGTGACCCTATTTTACGTCGCGAACTACTGTAATTGTGCCACCTTTAAGAGCGCCACCTATTGTCCGATAGTGTCTGCGTTCAAGGGCGTCCCTATAGACAGATGGAGTCCCCCCCCCCGCTCCCCCACCCCTACCCCTTAGCTCCCTTCAGATTTTACGGAGGCCGGGTGACCGGTGAAAAACCCTTACCTGTCGGCACGGATGCTACGGATACTGGCCCCTCCCAACTTTAACATCCAACCACCCCCGCCTGTCCCCCGCTAGGGTGAAAATGGTGGCTAAGCCGCTGTAGAAGGTTGGTGCAGTACAAATAGGAGAGCAATGAAAGGCCCTTAACATGGGGGGGGGGGCCGGCGGGGTCAAGAATCACATGCAACTAAATTGAGTCCAAATGACTCACAGTTTGAACAGAAATTTAATATACATCATAAGAGGCGGGAATGGAGGGTAGAACATGGTAAATTTGGAAAGTCAGGACGACAATCAGAGAAAAACATTAACGTCAGACCATACAGCGACATCGACATCGTGTGTGAGCTTCCAGGCTGGTCATTAGTCTGCTACCGTACATATTTCGCTCATTAAAAAAGTGTCTACAAGTTCCAGATACACGACCATCGCTCCCTCAGTCTGGCTTCCAGACTCACAATCACAAAAGTACAACACAGTCTGCAAGTAGTGCCCAACTAACGTTAGTGCAAAATATATGGGAGCCCAGAGAAGCCACATAAAGCTTAATAGTCGATCATAACCCCATCTAAAAACGCGTTTAAATTGTGAAGCAGCAGGATTCCAGTCAAACCAGTGAGTTTGGCGGTTTTGAGACATCATCTTACATTCAATTTTTTTTTTTAATTTGGTCGACGCGCATGGCTACGGCGATGCACGCACAGACCAAAAACCGAAGACTATGTTTTTGTTTACCTAAGACAATTTTAGAATAAATGTAGGGACTGTAGCAATCCATTTGTTATTTTTTGCCCCATTTTACTAGCATAATGGTATTTTACTAGCGGCGGCAGTAGGTGGGAACCCTCCAAATGCCCCCTGGATCGGCCTCTGCACTCAGTGCTCAAGTGACAAACAATTCTTACGAAACCCATGTCAAGCGTATTGTAGTGGCCGCTGGATTACCACACTTGAGGAATTTGAACTTGAGTTTTAATACCTCATTTGAGTTTTAATTTGCGGCTTGATTTCTTCAAGTGAAGCAATTGATTTCTTCAAGTGTTTGTAGCAACATATATTGGTAACACTTTGATCTGACTCTAAGACTCGCTTCTACAATGGTTGCTATTAAAATGAAAAGTTGGATGAGAATTGGTCCAGATATTACTGCCAGTTGTAGGATTTAGGCCTGTATACTTCCAAATTATTTAAAAAGGAATTATTACATTCATACTTTTTCAAAATTCCGGTATTAAAAAAGCACTACATAAATAGCAATTCAGTTTACCATTGCCGTACTGCATAATATTGCCAAGCTAAGTAGGCATATACACGTACGTGTTGACTTAAGACTCAAAGGTGAATAAATTTGCATAGAATAGATGCATAGAATAGATGCAGAGCTAAGAATAACACTTGTAAACACTCGAAATCGCGTCAATTGATAAGGACAGTTACCCACTGACTCGTCGAATTTGTAGATCCTTGAATCAACACACTTCAGTGTGAACTTCAGAACGCTTTGGGAAAACCCTGGTGTAAGTGTGTAGGCCTACTGGGACAAATATACTTTGTACCTGCATCAGGCCGGGCGAAGCGCGAAGCAGGTCTTGGAATGCAGCCAAGAGTCCAAATTTACTTCATCGTTCCCATAGCGCACTCTAAAACGGCGTGGTCGCCGCTAATCTGGATCACATTCTTTGCACAGTATTTTGTGCCCCAACGCTGTTTAACCTAAACACACTTTGCACGTACTTAAGCTATATGAAACAAAATCCGTCCAATGAGAGAGCTCAAGGGCATTTGTGGTGACCAGATCCTCTGCAAACTACTATCGAGAACCCCCAATTCTGAAAATCCCATTTCTTTTTACAGCTTTTGGAGCTCGTAATCGTCGTTCCTATGGTTTTCCATGCCCCTATAGTCACCGCCTTGTCCCGCTCCCTCCTCATGACAAGATTAAACCAATACGATAGTGAGGAGCATGTCCAAAGAAAAGGGTAAATGTAACCATGGTAACATGGAAGGGGTGGAGGTTTGCTTAGTACAAATAGGGGCGGAGTAATGACAAGCACTACAACTTCAGGAGTTGGCAAAATCGCATACAACTTAATGGACCAATTACTGATAAATTCCAATTTGTTAATAATTTCAAATTTACTAGCCAGCAGTATTAAAAACTACTGGTTGGAGGTATACCTTCCAGAGTCAGAAATAGTGAGCGAGAGTATTGCCGCTTTTCGCTGCTGATGACCGGTATATCGCAGCGTGATTTGTTGCATGGTGCCCGCCGGGCCTGAATGCACAGAGTCCCGTCAACTCGACGGTCCATGTACGGTGATATCGTTTGTGCCGACGAACGCAAAGTCCGTGATTCGGCACGAAATTCAACCCGTGCGCGATACAGCTCGCGATTCAGCCAGCAATTTGGTGGATGGTACCCCAAGCACACAGTTTTGTGGAAAGGAGCCCTGCTGATTCCTTCGACCTCTTGTGCACGGCACTAAAGCAATTTTGTTACGGTATTTATTTTGTAAAAGACTTAAGCCCAATAGTAATACCTAGGACGATATTCGAGGCTTTTCTCACATAAAAAACACGACAAATCCGGAAGAATTTTGAAAAAAAGACCAGAACATCTGTACCCATGTACATTTTATATGGACTGCTTTCGCTTCTTGCCGCCATGTCCATTCATTTGCATGGTCGCATAAATTTGAATTTAATATTAAGTAGGTCCACTGAGTCAAAGTTTTGTACCGGACTAGAGTTGGAACAGAACATCGATATACATGTGGTATAGGAGGGGAGAATAGTTGGGTAGAGCATGGGGAAGAGGGTTGAACATGGTATAGCTGTCAAAAACTGACAAAAAATACAACAAAAGGAGTTGGTATAGGCCCTGTCTCATTGTGCTAGTTAGTAATAATAATCGTCATATAAGGCATTCATTGATAATCTTGTATTCATTGACAAGGTGAACAATTGAAGAAAAAATATTTTATTGGTTGGTTTTTCTATGTTTATGTTCATCATGCATCAAATTGAATACTTTACACCGAGTGAGTGCTTTGTATTCCTGCCAACCTGTTTACAGTGTCTTAAATTTCTTTCATTTTTTTGTAAATTTAATAAATGTTTTAGAATAGGCATATCATCTGTGCATGGGGGTAAAGCAGGCGCAATCGGCACTGCACCCACCTTGACAATGACCCCTCTTGTTGCATGGGGATTGGAATGTGTTATTAATGCCCCGAGGTGGGAAAATTGTGGTCTTCTTTTTCAACTCAATGATGCCCCAAGATTAAAGATTTGGTCGCACTGGGGCAGATCTAGCGTACGGGAAACGAAAGAGGAGTTGTAATATCTATGAATAAAATCTCATGCTTTCTCCTGCATTCTAAGACTATTTGAGAATATATTTAGTTTTTTTTGCATTTGTTATTTTGGCACCAGTATCAAACTAGGTTTTTTTGTACTACAACTATATTTACCATGCACTAACTAATACTTTGCCATTAGTCAGCGGTGGTGGGGGGGGGGGGTGCAATCCTCCAAATGCATGCCTAGATTATCAAATAGGCATAGTATATATGCACTGTGCCTAGGGCCTTTCGAAAAATTCGGAGGCCAACGAACAATTCTGGGGCCTACGAAAATACCGTACTGCCATTAAGGGCATATAGGCCTACCCACACACGCACACCGACACATAGAGACAAGTTTTTAAACAGTTTTAGGGTCTCTCTCAGAATTTTTGACTTTACCAACTGACGTTGTACAGCATGTAGGCATACATGGAGGCCCTACGTATAAAATGTACGTGTAAAGTCTGTCGCGTTGAAGCACTGTACCAACCATGGACGTTGATCGGTGGGGGACGAGGGGGGGGGGGGCACATGTCCCTTCACTCCCCCACATCTACTTCCGTCACCGAATAAAAAAAACAACTGTAGCCTACGTTTGATTCTATAGCTCAGAATAGCATATTCTATGACTGCAGAGTCAAAAATGATGTTTAAATGATGATCTTTTGCAAATAAAAATGATTAAAGTGGTCAGAAATTACATTGGATCACACACAGAGCGTCTGAATCCCCCCAAAAATGTCGGGGCCCTTAAGAGGGCCTCGAACCCCACGCCGTTTAGGCTTCGCACTCGCAGTAGTTCTGATCAAGATACACATGTTTGTACCCCCCCCCCCCCCAACTCTAGAGAAGCGATGGACGACCTTAACGCCAACAGTCTTTCAGAGCTAGGACCTATACCGGCCTGATTCGTTCAGTGCTAGTACTTCAGCATCAACATGATGGTGCCTAGGGCGGAGTAGGGCCTAGGGAACACTGTGCCTAGGGCCTACGAAACACTTAATCCGAGCCCGTCCAAATACCCCTCTCTGGATCGGCCTCTGCACTCAATGCTCAAGTGGCATGCAATTCTCATGAAACCCTTTGGATTACCAAACATGAGGAATATGAATTTGAGTTTGTAAACTATTGCTCGTCTTTTGAATTTGCGGCTACATTTCTCGACGAAAAGCATCAGGGCTTTGTTTATGAAGTGACAGTAGGAAAGATGGAATTTATTTGTAGCAACAAAATTTGCAACAATATTTAATCTGACTCTAAGAATCACTTCTACAATGGCTCGTACTAAATAAAAAAAAATGGATGAGAATTGGTCCACATATAAGCGCCAGGTTAAGGATGTAAGCAAGCGTACTTCCAAATGTTTATTCGAGCATTTGTTTTAAGTTACATTCATGGTTTTTAAATATTTGTTTCTGGTAATAAAATATCACTACATAAATAGCAATTCAGTCTACCATTACCGTATTGCATGATGTTGTATTGCTGTGTAGGCCTATATACACGTAAGTGTTGACTAAAGTCTCAAAGGGTAATTAATTTGCATAGAATAGATGCAGAGCTAAGAATAACACTTGTAAACACTTGAAATCGCGTCAATTGATTAGGACAGTCACCCACTGACTCGTCAACTTTGTACATCTTTGCTGCACAGCAGACCAAAAACAAAACACTTCAGTGTGGACTTCAGAACAATTTGTGAAAACCCAGATTTTGTGTAGGCCTATACTGGGACAATTGTAGTCGTAGGCCTATATATCGATGCGCGATTTTTAAGAATTTAAAACGAATAGCTTTCTACTAAATAATTGTATTATGATATATTTTGATTATTTATACACTCACACATTTATTAGGACTAGTTTAAAATATTGAAAATTCATGTGCAAACTGTTTGTATGTGACAGAATGTCGCTTGTGAATTATTAACTCGTAAAGTTTGAGTCGACGCCATATAAGGAGATTGAACCAGAGATTAATTTGCATAATGTAGTTCCGTCAAGTGGTCATAAGATCGGTGGGCGTTGCAGCTGCAGTGCGTCAGTGCCATCTTGGATGTCTGTGAATCAACCCGCTCTGAGCTTAAATGTAAGTTTGGCTGTAGCCATGGCTCATTTCTGTCTTCTTTTTTAGATTCATGGATTATACTAAACAGTTAGCCATTAATTAAGACGCCGTTGCATATTTTATCATTCTCGCTCGTAACTGTCATTAGTGAGCTGTCATGTACTCTGGTCTTGGGGCAGCTTTATAAGGCTTGCTTTTCATGTCACGTAGCATCTACGCAACAAGTGCATTAGTCTGGTGTCTCTTATTCTATCATTATTGATGGCCACGCTTTTACTGATGCCCCCCCCCCCCCCAGTTTGAAAACCGTTTCGCCGCCGCTGTTTTGGGGGTTCGTTTAATTCGCATCAAAAGGCATCTTCCGTTGGTGTGCAGCAGCGTATCCAGCATTTTTTTTTTTTTTTTTGCACATCTGTGCTGAAATGTCGACACGTTTGTTGGGGGTGGGGGCTCGTACCATCTTCCAAAATATTTTTTACAAATATGAAATTTTCTGATATAGTTTGACGACTGTCTGGGCGCCCCAAAAGTGGACAGCTAACAAATCTTTCATTCCACTAGCAGAAAATTGGCTGAAAGATTGTAGAAATCAAAATATCCTGCTTTGTGCCGCCGTGGATAATTTCACGAGTCATGACGTATTTATGACGCGCGTTTTGATAGGCATCATGACGCAGTGGTTATATTTTGAACTCTTGATAAAAATTTGATCAACAAAGAGCAAATTTTGTAAAAACAATTACAAAAGAAAAAGAAAAAAACAATACCGATTTTTATATTCTCCCCTTAGATAACTATGCTGGGAGACATTGGGCTTAATTTTTGTTGTCCTCCCCTTGGCCAAGTGGCATGAACCCGTCCCTTCAGGACCGATTCATAAATTTTGCCCACCTTCGAAGTGTCTGAAAATGATCTCTCTTTTAGGTGTCCATTTTCAGCCTCATGGTATCCTGCTTCAGTTTAAAACGATAGTTTCATGTCACCAGACTTCCTGTATCTGGCTAGCGCAGTGTCAATTCAAAGGCAAATTAGGATTCTATGTCCAGAAAATCTGATTTGAAAAAGTCATTGGGAGCTGTTTTTTCCTGTCTGTTTTACTTTTCCTGGCAAAAGCAATAAAAGACAGTTGTTTATCGCAGACTCTGACCAAAAAGCAGACAAGCCCATGGGGCCCTCCCCCCCCCCTCTCCAAGGAAATCAACAACAAAAAAAGGACCCGAAAAGGAGATGTGAAGTCATAATTGCTGTTTGAAGTCCCAATTCGATTCTTAAAGGAATCTCATTTTGCACGTGAGAGTCAATTAAGCCAAGTGATATCAATGTAAAGACTAAGAGTAGACGGAAGGAATGTAGTATCCAGACGCCAATTTTTGGGTTGTGTACAAAGTTTAAGGAGAGTCAAGTACATTTTTTAAGCATTTCCTAACAAAAACGAAAATGTTTCTCGGTCCCAGATTCGTGTCTTTCCGACATTTTTGCACTGACTGACATTTATGCATTGAGATATGATGGAAAAATGGTGTCAGGATGCAACATTCTTTCCGACTAGACTGGTACATGTCCAACTGTTTGAAAAGATGGACCCTTTAGTGGTCTGGTATCAGACTATGGTGAGATCTGTAGCAATAGGGACTGGTATCTGATGTTTCTTTGACACAATTGATTGAAGCAGTACTAAAAGGGTGCTGGACTGGTTGTTCCATGTGCCAGTCTATTTTCTTGTGTTGCATGTTGTCTTTTTTATTTAGATTTTAAAAAATGTATAAGTCTCTAGATCTGTGTGCATAAACTGCTTTGGTAATTGTTTGTCATCCATACCCATGAGGCAATACGAATGTCAATCAGGTTTATTGAGAATCCCATCTTTTCAGACGAGGCTTGCCTCGCCCTTTGCCTTGTCAGCGGTCATGGGTGTGTTTAAAAATCTGTCAAAATTATACACAAGTGGGGGGGGGGGGGGGGGGGGAATGGTCTGTAACATTTGAGCAGATTCGCTGATAAGTTATGCAAGACAACCGCATCTCGACCTTTAGATTTTGACCGTCATAGACATGGATAAACAAAACCTAGACACAGAAACAGAGGCTGTGGTCAAGCATTATGTAATAATTATGTTAAGCGACACGCGCCGGGCTGTTGTTGTATTACAAAACATTGCATTCGAATCGACCAATCACATTTTAGTTCTGATTTGGGAATGAAATGACGTCACGATTTAGTAAAGTCGACTCCGATTGGCTGCTGCGCGAGATCGCATAAATCTGCATGCTTTGACATATCATATCAGACGTTGTACAGGAGACAGGAGAATAACGTGTGATACTCAAAGAGTCTGGGGTCAGGGAACGGACCTGAACAAGGCAGGCTCACAGTGACGAAGTGGGCGTGTATACGCAGTTTTACGACGAGCAAATGTCCCAAACTTTTCAATCTGATAGGGCCAAAGTTTGACGATTTACTTTTGAACTTATCCCACTGAAAAAATTAAATCCATTCAAGGTAGTCAACATAATTAAGCATTCATATATTTGAGGAGGGCATTAGAAGTGGAGTTAATGGGATCATTTTGGGCGGGAAATTATCAATGACACTCATTTTGCGTGACGGTCCGTCGGCAAAATTTTATGATGGCACCCCGATTCAAAAAGGTCTAGCGACGCCTGTGTGAATAAATAGAACACGACTCGGTTTTCATTAATCATTGACATGCAGGACTTCCATTTGTGGCCAGGTGATCCAGGTATTTCATAATAATTTGGTAATTCTGTTTTGTTTATGTTTGCAAATGTTGTATTTTCCTTTTAAATGTTTTCCAAGTACAGACGACAATAGGAGATGGAATCAAGTACATGCATCATTTCATCGGCCATTTTTTAAAGGATATTTTACTTTTTTGCTTCTGCATGTAGGCTCCCCACAACCAACTTGAACCATCGAAAACATCGGCGCAATCAGCAGAAGCAGCAACCCTACCATTGTTGGTGCAACTGGAGTTAATTTCACCATGGACAACTACGAGATGGAGGGACCAGGTAAATATATTCTTGTTTAAGATGAAAGCAATTTTGTATCTAATCAAGTGTTAATGATTTGTTGGGTTTTTTTTTTTGGGGGGGGGGTGGTATACTACATAAACGTGGACACAAAAAACGATTGTCAGTTCCTCGAGGGAGAGAGTCGTCAATTCCTTTGTTGTGAGCTAGTATATGGTAGATACAATAGGAGGGCGCTATTTATAGTTGTTTTAGTATTGTAATTGGTTCCTTTATGTACCCACAACAAATAGCGCCCCCTATTCTGTGACCCATCTGAAAAGGGCATTAGACAAAAAAAGAAGGTTCTGCTTCCGATTACATGGCATTCGAAAATAGGGTAGGTAGGTAGGGATTTTTTTTGTGTGTACGATCATGGAGGTGTCTGCGTGTAGTCAAGGGTAAAAGGGTAGAAATTGATGGTTGTGGGTGTTTTTTTCCTCATTTTTCCCATAAAAGAATTAGGGTAGGGGCTGTCAGAATAGGGTAAGTAGGGAAACCGGAAGCAGAACTATTCTTTTGGCCTTAACATTAATTTAAACAGTAACAATAATGTATGCATTAATGAAAGGAACAAGGAGCTAATAGGAAAAAGTGAATAATCGTGGTTGGTATTCATGAGTTGTCTGGCGACTTTTTCATTTTTTCATTACAAATGTGTACATTGCGATTAACTTAAACTTAACTTCAGTCAGGATTGAAGGAATCAGATACATGTATGGAGTGTAGTGATTACCACAAGAAGATTATTGCTATTGTCTTGATCAATCTTAACTATGTCCAATAAACTTATTTGTACAACAGCAGTGACGTGTTTTTGTTTGAAACTATTTTTGTCGGTGTAAAAACAGTGGATGTACTATATGACATCGTATCAGGCAAAACTTGACAAGTTTGTGTTCAACAGTCAAAAGTCAGAGACCAGACCAAGAACCGAAAGGTGGGACATTTTGAAGGGAGTTTATAAAACAACATGCAGCTACGTGCAGTTGTTGCCTGATGTTGATAATGATGTTATGGAAATTGATGGTGTATACACTAAAGTACATTTAAAAACACAGGAATGGGTAGCAGTTGTCACTGGTTGAGTAAACTCAACAGAGTATGCCAAAATATTCAGATCTAAGGACAAGAACAGAGGAACTCATCTCACATATCTCATTTTCCTTGGCATGGGGAGGAAGTCAAGCGTTTTTGATAAGAGTGCATACGACTGAGCCGATGAGGCAAGCGAAATCCTGAAAAGATTTAAGCTTGTCTTTCTTTTAAAGATGCGTGCTCTGTCGCAAGAATCTGATCTTGTTCATTCCACTTTCGATCGATCAACTTCTAGATGAAGATTCAGGAATAACAAAAGTTGAGCTTGATCAATGCATCTTGGCCAACCCAAATGAGGTCTTCGGATGGTTTTGATGAAATGAGGACTAAAAACTCAATGCAGCCTCATTCGGCTCTATCCTAAAAGCACTCAATAGAAAAGAATACAGGCAATGTTTCATCTATGTATCAACCTACCCCTTTTACCTTGAGACACTGATATCAAAATCTCTCGTCAAAAATCCTTGCACACACGTAGAGCTTCTGGGGTTTACTGACGAGGTTGTTAATGGATAAATTCGGAAATTCTATGGCGAAGATCCTGATTGTGGCAATGCACTAATCCAAACCATTGGACAGTCCAACACACTGCGTGATTTTGCTACGAATCAAGTGTTTTTGCATCTAATAATTGGCAGCAAAACTGTTGAGGTCACTTATTTGTCAGCAAAAACAATCCTGGTAGCTCTTGCCTATATGGGCGTGGATTATCCATAGTGTTACTCAATATGCTTATTTCTTTATTTTTTACAGAACCACCTTTAGATGACAGAACTCTGAGAGAGGTCGCTACGAGGCTCGGGTGTGATTGGGTAAAACTGGCAGTTGAGCTGGGCTCTACGGTGGTACAGGTTCAGACTATTGAGAGAAACTACCAAAACGATATCACCAGGCAAGGTCTCGATATGCTTGTTACATGGAAACAGGCCCAGTCCACCAGTGATGAACAACAGAGGACCACGTTGTGCACAGCGTTGAAGAACATCGGACGAGCAGATATTGCCGGATTCCTGCAAGGTAAATAAATGACTTTGCTCGCATGCGTAATGTGAAGAGGAATTAAAGAAAACGGTTATCTTCATACATTGTAAATACATGTATCTGTGCTTTGTATGCGTAATACATGCAATACATTTTGTATGACAAAAATAACAATTATCTATGTCCACATGACAACAATGTTAGGTCAAATCTGTTCCCCTTCTACATAATGACACAAGTGGTTTGTCGTCAAAGTCGAACTTGCACTTTTATAAGTCCCGGGTCATCAGATTTGACCTGACACGCTTCTGGGTCTAAATGACACTTTCTTGGTCAAGTGACAATTACCAGGGGTCAAATGTCCGGGAAGGCGACGAATAAACGTATATATTTTGCACTAAGAAAAGTGTCAGGTCAAATCTGACTCGGATTCGGGTCCAATCTGACCCGGGACTTTTTGGAGTGAACATGTACATGTATGTGATTTGCTCATTGTGCATATCTGTAAACGTTTTAAATTCACAAAGTATTGCAGACTTAGATCTGTACACTGTACTCCCCTCCAAATAGGAACCCCCATTGTGTCGTCTGCCATATACTAAAAAGGGTTAATATTACACTATTTTGCATTTTTGCATAAATGAATGGATTAATGGACTATTGGAAAACAAACGGAATAATCATTGTGAGTTTCAAGGCAAAGCCGATTTTTGAATGTCATTCTAATTAATGTAATTTTTGATTGACTTCAGCTTATCTTTTATCAGAATATAAGGACCCAGATGGGTCATTCCATGTCAGACCAACGCACTTTTTTACCTCATGTTTTCCGATTTTGATAAAAATTGCTGTGCTTGTAGTTCCCGGTGAGCAATGAATGCACACCAATTTTTAGCCCGATCCGACCTACCATGTGGTCAGGGCAGAAACCACAAAAAACGGACATTTTTAGAGTAAAATACCATCCTTTTGGTAGAAACATGTCAAAACCGTGTCAATTTTCATCGAATTTATGCGAATTTGGTATTAAAATCATAATAATTGCATTCTCAAATCAACTCTTTTGTCAAAATTAAATGTTGTGAAAAGGAGGTCACATGACCTTTAATATGTTATCGTGACCTTTGACCCAATTTATGTAATAATGTATCATTCCGAAAATCATCGAAATTCAAATGACTTGATAGAGCATGTCTTCCTCTATCAGAATCCACTAAAAATTAATTGGGGTCTTTAAAATTTACAACTTTATGACTAATTTTGTACAGTTGGTATGTTACAAATTAGTCACTTATAGACTTTACATTAAAAATCCACCCACACAACTTACTATTCTGTTTCTAAAGGTACTTAAATTAATCTTGGTTTGGGAATTTCTCAAGTTTAGGCCTAATGAGGTATAACCAGATTCATAGTAAAAATTATCAGCGGTGGCGCACCCAGGATTTTGCTTTTTTGTGTTGGGGAGGGGGGGCTCATAATTTGCTTGTTTTCAAATTTCTGTAGAAAATTGGAAAAAATAAATACCCCAAAATCAAACAAACAAATTGACAACCTTGGAGGGGGGGGTGGATTCAAGCCCTCGAGAGCCCCCAGTTACTGTTCAGGGTACGCAACAGCTCTTTGCTTTCTACCCGGACCCAGTACAGTGGACACGCATCCAATCCCGGTGAAATTGATCTTGAAGGAAAAAAATGACAAGTCTGTGAGCTCATTAAATTTCAAGAGAAGCGCAGTGATGAATGAGTAAGGCAACTTTGATTGCGATATTGAGTATGATCTTCTAGCAACCTTGAATCCTAGACCCTGATTAGTCCATCTATAGCAACAATAGTGTGATTTGATATAATACTGCACAGCTATATTGCGCCCCAGATATTGAATGTACATGTACATGTATGTATTGTGTTCTTTTTATTTGCTGGTGAACGGTCCGATTTACTATGCACCTACATCCCTCGCCACGTGCAATGTACGAATTCGACGTCAAGTTTCCTTGAAGATAAATCGTTATGGCTCCTGGAACACGGAATAATGTAGTGCGTCGGGTGGCATATGGGTCACAGCAGCATTGCATTGTTCCATATACCAATTTTTCAAGCGTGCTCGTGGGATAACTAATTATCAGTGGCACCGGGGGGGGGGGGATGGGGGGACAGAAAGTTGACAACAAAAGGCTCTGAGCCCCCTCCCCCCTAAAAAAAAGCAAAATCCTGGGTGCACCACTGCTGATAATTTATATTATGAGTCTGGTTATACCTCATCAGCCCTAAACATGAGAAATTCCTAAACCAAGATTAATTTAAGTACATTTAGAAACAGAATAGTAAGTTGTGTGGGTGGATTTCTAATGTAAAGTCTATAAATTAACTAATTTGTAACCTACCAACTGTACAAAAATAGTCATAAAGTTGTAAATTTTAAAGACCCCAATTGATTTTTAGTGGATTCTGATAGAGAAAGACATGCTCTATCACGTCATTTTTATTCGTTGATTTTCGGAATGATACATTATTACTTAAATTGGGTCAAAGGTCACGATAACACATTAAAGGTCACATGACTTCCTTTTCACAAAATTAATTTTGACAAAAGAGTTGATTTGAACATGCCATTCTTATTATTTTAATACCAAATTCGCATGTATTCGATGAAAATTGACACTGTTTTGACATATTTCTACCAAAAGGATGGTATTTTACTCTAAAAATGTCTGGGTTTTTTTTGTGGTTTTTGCCCTGACCACATGGTAGGTCGGATTTGGCTAAAAATTGGTGTGCATTCATTGCTCATCAGGACCTACAAGCACAGCAATTTTTATCAAAATCGGAAGACATGAGGTAAAAAAGTGCGTTGGTCTGACATGGAATGACCAAGATATGGCTTATTTGGAGTGTAGTGATGACCACAAGAAGATTATTGCTATTCTTGCGAAATTGATGTCCAATCAACTTTTTTGTACACCTGCAGTTGCCAGCTTTTTGCCTGAATTTAGTTTTGTCTGTGTCAAAAAGTGCATGTATTATAAGGCAAAATTTGATAAGGGTGCGTCCAACAACTGCGCAAAAGCCAAAACATTTCTCTTTCTTTGGTCAAATTTGGTTTGTGCACTGCCTTACTAACGCACCAGAATCACAAGTCATCACTTCCGATCCTGACACAATTTCCTCCGTAGATGAAAACTATTAAATACGTTTCAGAAACAATGTTTTATTGAGGCGATGCATGTTCCTTGTTTTGATCTGAATAGGAATAGGAGTGCCTGCACCCGGACCTCAGCATAATCCAAGACCAGACCAAGAACCAAGGCAGAGGGCTCCTAGCTACCAAGAAGCTGGTAACAAAACTAGGGAAATTTTAAAGAGAGCTTATAAAACAACAGGCAGTTACGTGCAGTTGTTGCCTACGGTTAGAAATGACCAAATGCACATAGCTGGTATATACACTAAAGTACAGTTAGAAACACGGGAAGGGGTAGCAGTGACTGGTCATAAAGGAGAAACTGTAAACTCAACAGAGTATGTCAAAATATTCAGATTGAGGACAAAAAATGGGGAACTCATCAAACGCCTCGTTTTCTTTGGGATGGGAGGTGTTGGGAAGTCAACTATTTTTGATAAAATTGCATATGACTGGGCTGAGGAGGCAGACGAAATCCTGAACATGTTCAAGCTTGTCTTTCTTTTGAAGATGTGTGCCTTGTTGCAAGAATCCAATCTTGTTGATTCCGCTTTCGATCAACTTCTGGGCGAAGATTCAGGAATAGCAAAAGATGACGTTGGTGAATTCATTCTGGCCAATCAAAAAGATGTCTTGATTCTCTTGGATGGTTTTGATGAAATGAAGACCGAAACACTCGATCCAGCCGCATTTGGTTCTGTCCTTAAAGCACTCAATAGAAAAAAATACCGGGAATGTATGATCTGTGTTTCCACACGCCCCTCTCATCTTGAGAAACTAACGTCAGAACCACTTGTCCGAAATCCTTGCACACACGTTGAAGTTCTGGGGTTTACTGACGAGGATGTCGATGAATACGTTCGGAAATTCTATGACGAAGATCCTGATAATGGCAAAGCACTAATCCAAACCATCGGAAAGTCCGTCACGCTGCGGGATTTTGCTGTCAACCCTATGTTGCTCCTACTCATGTGCTTGTTGTGGAGGGAGAATAAACAACTCCCAGAAACAACTTCACGACTCTTCACCGAGGCAATTAATCACATGTTTACAAGAAAACATATCCCAGGAGAACATGGTTCAAAAGCAGTGATTTCCATAGGACAAACTGCGCTGCCTGGACTCATGAGTGCCAGCCAGAATTTATCATTCCAAGAAGATGAGTTTGAACAGAATGCGCTGAACCTGGCACTAAAGGCGGGTCTCCTAACTCAGCAGACAGTTATCAAAAACAGCAAATCCCACAGGAACATACAATTCACGCACAAGACTATGCAGGAATACTGTGCAGCGAAATACTTGCAAAGTTTACATATGTCGAACCAGGGACTTTTCAAGTGGATAGCACACAACCCTTTATTCAGAAATGTATTTCAAATCAAGTTAGGCCAACTTTGTCAGACAATAGAGGGCGTTGTTTCAAATGAGTTTCTCTTTCGTTTTTGTTGTGGTGGCAATGCGAAATGCATGACTGACATCGTAAACTTGCTTGACAAGAAGTTTAATAAGAGTGAGCCCAAGTACCAGTCGGATGTAGTACAAGCGATTAGTCGAAACTGCTTGTTTGAAAGCCAGTCAAGCAAGGCCCCACGGTGTCTCACCAGGGACCCGCATATCCCATCAACTATCACTGTTCGTAACAATAATGATTTCCGCAGTCTCATGTACCTTCTTGAAATCATCTGTAGGTCCGACAGCCGCACGGCACAACTGGCATACGTTGAAACTATTGAGGTTTCTTCATTGTCTTCGGTCAGTGATTTAGCTTCCGCCCTGGGTTACATGGAAAACCTGAAGGCTCTGAGGCTTAGGGGGTGTCCTTTAGTGAAGGGCGATCTTGAGAAAACCCTGTCATCACTGAAATACAACCGAGTGACCGATCTTTGCATAAACGGTGACGAAACATTGGGTAGTAGAGCTATAGAATGGGCGCCTAAAATCAAACACTTTTCAAGCCTCAACAAACTTGAAATAAGTAATTGCAGCCTTCAAACTACAGACATTGAGCACATTGCCTCGTCTGTCAGTGACATGCCCAGACTGACTGACTTGATCCTTATTGACAACCCAGCACTTGGCGTATCGACTGAGAAGTGGTCCCGTTATTTGTTAAAAGTAAAGCAAAAACACACACTGGACCTCAGCAATTTCTCATTAACGTGTGAAGATGTTGGTACGATTTTCGTTGTGTTAGACAATATTCCCGCACTGACTAACTTGATTCTTTTCGGCAATACAGCGTTGGGCAAATCGGCTGAACGGTGGGCCAATCATTTGGCACGATTTACGAACATAAAGACGCTAAACCTGAGTAGTTGTTCATTACAATGGACAGACATCGAACACATTGCCTCGGCTGTAAGTGCCATGCCAAGCGTGACAGACTTGATTCTTGCCGACAACCCGGCACTTGGCGAATCAACTGAGAAGTGGTCCCGTTACTTGTTAAGAGTGAAGCGGAATCACACGCTGGACCTAAGCAATTTCTCACTCACGTGGAAAGATGTTGGTACAGTTTCGGTTGTGTTAGACCACATTCCCAAACTGACTAACTTGATCCTTGCCGGCAACACATCGTTAGGGGGATCGGCTGAGTTGAATGCCAAGAAATTGTCGCGACTTACCAACATAAAGACGTTGAACATGAGCAATTGTGCATTGCAGTGGACAGACATTGAACACATTGCCTCGGCTGTAAGTGACATGCAAAAAATGACAGACTTGATTCTCGCCGACAACCCGGCACTTGGCGTATCGACTGAGAAGTGGTCCCGTTATTTGTTAAGAGTGAAGCAAAATCACACGCTGGACTTAAGCAGTTTCTCACTAACGTGGAAAGATGTTGGTACATTTTCAGTTGTGTTAGACCACATTCCCAAACTGACTAACTTGATCCTTGCCGGCAACACATCGTTAGGGAAATCGGCTTATTTGTGGGCCAAGAAATTGGCGCGACTGACGAACACGCAGACGTTAAACCTGAGCAGTTGCAGATTGCAATGGACGGATATTGAACACATTGCCTCTGCTGTAGATGCCATGCCCTGTCTCACTGACTTGATCCTTGCGGGCAACAAAGCGTTGGGCAGATCGGCTCAATGGTGGACCAAACATTTGTCGCGTCTAACCAACATACAAAAGTTGAACCTGAGCAATTGTTCATTACAATGGGCAGATATTAGACACATTGCCTCGGCTTTAAGTGACATGCCCAAAATGACTGACTTGATTCTCGCCTACAACCCGGCACTTGGCGTATCGACTGAGAAGTGGTCCCGTTATTTGTTAAGAGTGAAGCAAAAACACACGCTGGACCTGAGTAATTCCTCACTAACGTGGGAAGATGTTGGTCCAATTTCCATTGTGTTAGACAATATTCCCACACTGACTGACTTGCTCTTTTTCGGCAACACAGCGTTGGGCAGATCAGCTGAACGGTGGGCCAATCATTTGACGCGACTTACCAACATAAAGACGTTGAACATGAGCAATTGTGCATTGCAGTGGACAGACATTGAACACATTGCCTCGGCTGTAAGTGCCATGCCAAGCGTGAGAGACTTGATTCTTGCCGACAACCCGGCACTTGGCGAATCAACAGAGAAGTGGTCCCGTTATTTGTTTAGAGTGAAGCGGAATCACACGCTGGACCTGAGCAATTTCTCACTAACGTGGGAAGATGTTGGCACAATTTCCGTTGTGTTGGACAATATTCCCGCACTGACTAACTTGCTCTTATTCGGCAACACAGCGTTGGGCAGAACGGCTGAATTGTGGGCCAATCATTTGTCGCGATTTACGAACATAAAGACGCTGAACCTGAGCAATTGTGCATTGAAATGGACAGACATCGAACACATTGCCTCAGCTGTAGGTGACATGCCAAGCGTGACAGACTTGATTCTTGCCGGCAACACATCGTTGGGCAGATCGGCTGAATTGTGGGCCAATCATTTGTCGCGATTTACGAACATAAAGACGCTGAACCTGAGCAATTGTGCATTGAAATGGACAGACATCGAACACATTGCCTCAGCTGTAGGTGACATGCCAAGCGTGACAGACTTGATTCTTGCCGGCAACACATCGTTGGGCAGATCGGCTGAATTGTGGGCCAATCATTTGTCGCGATTTACGAACATAAAGACGCTGAACCTGAGCAATTGTGCATTAAAATGGACAGACATCGAACACATTGCCTCAGCTGTAGGTGACATGCCAAGCGTGACAGACTTGATTCTTGCCGACAACCCGGCGCTTGGCGTATCGACAGAGAAGTGGTCCCGTTATTTGTTAAGAGTGAAGCGGAATCACACGCTGGACCTGAGCAATTTCTCACTAACGTGGGAAGATGTTGGCACAATTTCCGTTGTGTTGGACAATATTCCCGCACTGACTAACTTGCTCTTATTCGGCAACACAGCGTTGGGCAGAACGGCTGAATTGTGGGCCAATCATTTGTCGCGATTTACGAACATAAAGACGCTGAACCTGAGCAATTGTGCATTGAAATGGACAGACATCGAACACATTGCCTCAGCTGTAGGTGACATGCCAAGCGTGACAGACTTGATTCTTGCCGGCAACACATCGTTGGGCAGATCGGCTGAACGGTGGGCCAATCATTTGACGCGACTTACCAACATAAAGACGTTGAACATGAGCAATTGTGCATTGCAGTGGACAGACATTGAACACATTGCCTCGGCTGTAAGTGCCATGCCAAGCGTGACAGACTTGATTCTTGCCGACAACACATCGTTGGGCAGATCGGCTGAACGGTGGGCCAATCATTTGACGCGACTTACCAACATAAAGACGTTGAACATGAGCAATTGTGCATTGCAGTGGACAGACATTGAACACATTGCCTCGGCTGTAAGTGCCATGCCAAGCGTGACAGACTTGATTCTTGCCGACAACCCGGCACTTGGCGAATCAACAGAGAAGTGGTCCCGTTATTTGTTTAGAGTGAAGCAAAATCACACGCTGGACTTAAGCGATTTCTCACTAACGTGGGAAGATGTTGGTGCAGTTTCGGTTGTGTTAGACCACATTCCCAAACTGACTAACTTGATCCTTGCCGGCAACACATCGTTAGGGGGATCGGCTGAGTCGGAGGCAAAGAAATTGTCGCAACTTACGAACACACATACGTTAAACCTGAGCAGTTGCAGATTGCAATGGACGGATATTGGTCACATTGCCTCGGCTGTAGATGCCATGCCCTATCTCACTGACTTGATCCTTGCGGGCAACAAAGCGCTGGGTAGATCGGCTCAATGGTGGACCAAACATTTGTCGCGTCTAACGAACATACAGACGTTGAATCTGAGCAATTGTTCATTACAATGGGCAGATATTAGACACATTGCCTCGGCTGTAAGTGACATGCCCAAATTGACTGACTTGATTCTCGCCGACAACCCGGCACTTGGCGTATCGACTGAGAAGTGGTCCCGTTATTTGTTAAGAGTGAAGCAAAAACAAACGCTGGACCTGAGCAATTTCTCACTAACGTGGGAAGATGTTGGCACAATTTCCGTTGTGCTAGACCATATTCCCGCACTGACTTACTTGATCCTGTCCGGCAACACAGCGTTGGGCGAATGGGCTGAATTATGGGTCTATCATTTGTCGCGACTTACGAACATAAAGACGTTGAACCTGAGCAGTTGTACATTGCAATGTACAGACATTGAACACATTGCCTCGGCTGTAAGTGTCATGCCAAGCTTGACTAACTTGATTCTTGCCGGCAACACATCGTTGGGCAGATCGGCTGTTTTGTGGGCCATTCATTTGTCGCGACTTACGAACATAAAGACGCTGAACCTGAGCAACTGTACATTACAATGGGCAGGTATTAGACACATTGCCTTGGCTTTAAGTGACATGCCCAAACTGACTAACTTGATCCTGACTGGAAACCCGGCACTTGGCGTATCGACTGAGAAGTGGTCTCGTTACTTGTTAAGAGTGAAGCAAAAACACACACTGGACCTCAGCAATTTCTTACTAAGTTATCAAGATTTTGGTTCAATCTCCGTTGTGTTAGACCTCTTTCCCACACTAAATGACCTAATCCTTGCTCGCAACCTTGTATTGGGCGGATCAGCTGAGTCATGGGCCAAGGAACTGCCGAAGATGACGCAAATAAATAGGCTGGACCTGACGTGGTGTAATTTGACGCCATCAGACATGAAACACATCGCCTTAGCTCTACTTCACATGCCCAAACTGACTGACTTGACCCTTAGTGGCAACTGGCAATTGGGCGAATCAACTAAGTTGTGGGCCAACGAGCTGCCGAAGCACCTACAAAGTCTGGTCTATGGGACATTTCACATATCGCCTCGGCCGTACGTTAAATGCACAGACCGACTGACTTGACCCTTGGTGACAACGGTAAACTTGGCGGATCAGCAGTGTCATTACTGGACCAAACCCAGTCTAATGTGGCTTTCGCGTACCCGGGAATTCCGGGTTCGTATTTATGAGCCCCCTACTAAGATAATGGCTATTTAATCAGTTGACGACCATAAATATGTTCGCGCATACTAATAAAACAGGTTGGAGTGCAGTGGTTTGTCCTTGATAAACAGTCAAGCCATCCCCAATGTATGTGCGTCTGTTGTTTAGAGCCAGCCTGCCTCCCATCAGAATTTGAGTGACGAGTGATGAGCCAGTTAAGTGCTGGAAAGCTACCTACAGCTAAGAAAGCCACATTAGACTGGGCTTGGTCCAGTAATGGTGGTGGGCCAAGGAACTGCCGGGAATGACGCACCTAAGAAGGCTGGACCTGTCGTGCTGTAATTTGACGCCATCGGACATTGCACACATCGCCTCGGCTGCACGTGGCAAAATCAGACTGACTGACTTGACCCTTGGTAACAATGGTAAATTGGGTGGATCAGCTGAGTTGTGGGCTCAGATACTGTGGAAAATGACGCGCTTAAACAGGCTGGACCTGTCGTGCTGTGATTTGACGCCATCGGACATTCAACACATCACCTCGGCTCTATGTTACATGCCCGGTCTGACTAAATTGACCCTTCGTAACAACGGTAAACTGGGCGGATCAGCTGAGTCCTGGGCCAATGAACTGCCGGAAATAATGTTCCTAGAAAGGCTGGACCTGTCGTGCTGTAATTTGACGCCGTCGGACATTAAACTCATTACCTCGGCTGTAAGTGGCATGCCCTTGGTAACAACTGTAAATTCGGCAGATAAGCTGAGTTTTGGGCCAAGGAACTGCCGAAAATGACGCACTTAAGTAGGCTGAACGTGACGAGGCGTCATGTGACGCCGTAAGACATTTAGCACATCACCTGGGCCGTACGTGGCATGCCCATACTGAAGGCTTTTTTGTGTGACAACTGCAGGGATGGAATAGATTAGCTGACTGTAATGAGCTTACTAGCCTTGAGATAATGCTCGTTACAAAATCCAAATGTTGACAATCTCAATAAAAGGCACAGTAAAATAGGCAAACCACAAACCAGGTGACATCAGGGTACAAAAACCCATTATGTGCTAAATTTACAGTTACAAATGTTTTGGCATTGGGTAAGAATTTTTTTAACCTGTTCTTATTAAGGTTTAATGGGCGAATTCTGCCGGATTTATTTGTAACAATCATTGGGTTAAGAGGGTGAGTATTGCCATGGGCACTATTTTAAACCAACTTCTGAAGACCCTCAGTATCTTCACCTATAATCCTGCCAGTATGATTCACAATACGTTCAAGTTTCTTACGATTATTAACAGTGAGAGAGTTAAACCAAGCGATAGAACACAACGTTAGTGCTCATTGGAATGTACACTGGTAAAACAGTTTTAAAGCCATGGTATTTACATTAAAATACTTCAGTTTCCTTACAGATTGTAACCATTGATAAGCTTTTTTTCAAAATTTTTGTGGTATTAGAATTCCGGTTTAGCTGAATATCAACCACAGAACCAACATGTATCCATCTACTACTTCAACAGACACATCGGGAAGTTCAACAGGTTGCATTGTATGTTTGTTCTTTTGAAAATTCATAACCATGTAGTTTTTTGCACATTAACAAGTGATTTTCAACACTAATGAACGAACAGACCAATGTTGTTTCTATACTCCAATTCATCATTGTCAGCTATCAATCCTGTCAAGACGTTATCATCAGCAAATTTAATAAAAAAGTACATTAAAGTCATCCAACCTTGGAAACTTCAGTACTTAAATATGTAACATCAGAGCTAACACAAGTTACTCTGACCCTTCAAAATATTACATTCACCAAAACCTGTGATGTCTTTTCGTGTCTTATGTGGGGCGCTGCGGTCCAATGCTTACGGTGTGCCGAGGTACATGGGGTCGAATCCAGACGGTCCGAGGTATATCTGTTCATGGGCAAGGCACTTTACCACAATTGCCTCTCTCCACCCAGGAGTGTAAATGGGTACCTGGAAAGGTATTGTGCTGATCTCGAGCTGATGCAGAAATATTGTTTCTTTTTTGATGAACAGGGATAAAAATTTCGATGCGCATTTGAACATATCCCATGGAATTTGCGAAATACACATTCATACATGATTACTATTACAGTCCATTCCATGCACTATCTTGGGATCGCTATTCTCAAATTTACGTTCTAAATCAATAATTAACTCAATGAAATCGGGGACTGGGCAAAGAACAAAACGGATCATTAATATATGAAATTCCCGGATGCCCGTTTCAAATGGAATTTAAGCATAACACATCGTAACACATTCTCGATTCAGATCGTTATAGCAGAGTCACGCTGCGTGTAGGACAATTAGCTATTCGCCATCTACGTACGACACAGTGGTTTGTCATCAAAGTCAAACTGACACTCTAATAAGTCCCGGGTCAGATTCGACCCGGAATCCGGATCAGATTGGACCTGACACACTTCGCGGTCAAAAGGGCAATTTGTCCTGGGAAAAAATGACAATTTTACCGAACATGTGTGTGTCAATATGACTTCCCTAGCTGGGAAGTGTCATTTTGACCCGGAAAAGTGTCGGGCCAAATCTGACCCGGATTGGGGTCCAATCTGACCCGGGACTTTTTAGAGTGTATATGATTTGCCGATTGTGCATCTACAAACTTTTAAACTGGCAAACAGAATTATAATAGGCTTCGAATCTGTACGTGTGTGCATGAAAACACAGCTAAGTCGAGACACAGATGATGCATGGTACTCGATTTCTTTTCAAACACTGAGGCTGTATGGGTGGTTTGGTCCATTTCCTTCACAAGTTCAAAACTGGTTGGCCAGACAACAATTTGTGTTTATGTGTAACGTTAAGACAATGCGTATCCTTTGAGCAGTTTTGTAATGAATCCAACTACTGATGGTAAATACATGTACATTTTTGTAAATAAAATTATATTTTTATAGACTGGTTGGCCTGACAGTTATGGTATTTGTGTACAAACCTTGAAAACATTGAGTATTTTGTGCTTTTGGGATTACTACATCCAGTAAACTACAATACTGGTAATAATAATGTAAATAATGTAAAATAATTGTCTCTCTGATTTGAACACATATATGTATACATTGTATTTTGTTTGTATGTTGTATAAATGTTGGTGCTAAAATTGGTGTGAAGAGCACTATTTAAAGAAACTTCAAGTGACACAGTAACTTTTGAAGGGGTTGGGATCCTAGTCTGGTTCCCTGTCCCCATTGTCCTTCACTGAATCTTGAAAACATAAGGAGGTTATCCTTCTAATGTATGCAAATTATATGCAGGGCGTGCATAGGTCTGAATCCCGCCTCCTGCATTCCAAATCACAACTGTAATGTTTGCGCGCAACCAGCCTATTGCAAAATACTCACAGGCCACTAATGTGTAATTTTGGATGTGATGCGCTTCGACTTTTTGCTGAATTCGAACGTGTCTGTGGCAAATATCAATAAATAGAGAGGGACATGAGTGTTTAGTGTTTAAAACCCATGCAGTTGGAATGCTTTGAAAGTTGCCTTTATTGAGACACTGGCGATTTTGCGTACTTTTTGTGGTAAGACAAGAGTCAGTAGTTTTACGATCATGTGTTAAATTATGCATAGTGATTCAAAAATAAACAATCATGCAGTGCACGCGCAGAGGCAATTACATCAATGACTTTGAATGGGAGCTAGTTATTGGTCTCCAAATTTTAAGGGGAGGGGGTAACTCTGTTCAAGATTATTTCTGTTCTGATCTAAAATTAAGACTAGCAAATGAGGATGTAAATCTAGTGTAATGTCAATTACAGTATATGCGTTGCAGACGACATATATGTTGAAAGTTTGACTTTATTTGCGAAATTCTTTGGAAGATAATTAACAAAAGAGTATAAGATTACTCAATAACGGATTTGTTATATTCACCTGTTTCGCACATATTTTTTTTTTCACACGGATATAATCTTACACATGACAGGAAAAGTGTATTTTTATGCAGGTAATAATCTGATTGAATAGATGTATGGGCATGCTTTCTGGTAATATGCATCATGTTTGTATTTCACAATTATTGTTTCAACTGTGTTCCGTTTTATAACACACTTCTTGCTGGTTCTTTATCCTGGTTGGCTGAAATACGGTCACGTGCGTTTCACTGTAGGCTAGTGCATGAAATTGCGTCATCGTGAACTAGACGCGCGTCAAAACATCGCGCGCTCGTAAGTTCCGGAGTATAGTGCCATATCGATCGGGCACTATACTCAAAATTGTTTGACTGGTACAGCGCCCTCTCCAAAACTCAAAGTTAAAACTTAATCTAGGAAAACTTAAAGCTTTCCTTTAATTGTGGAACAGTTAAATTGGTTATGACTTAATTGTGGAATTAAAACAGCTCAATTATAAAACCATGAAACGTTTCTTTTCTTATTTTATTTTTGGACGTAGGTGAGTTATAAAACACATTACGGATCGGCATAATTCGGACACTAGTGCACGTCTATGCCCCCCTCAGGCCTGCGAGGGACCAGAAGAGGGTCCTATTTTCGGCCACAGGAAATAAGACCCTCTTCTGGTCACTCGCGGTCCCTTGGGGCTCATAGACGTTCACTAGTGACCTCATTGCCAGTCTATATGTGAATAATATTGCATGGTATTTCAATATTTTTTGGGTGGGGGGGGGGGGACTTTTACAAGGATTCTGGAATATAAAACCATTACAAAGAAAAGCAAAGAAAATACAATCTAAAACTAAAGCACATGAAGAAATATGATATGCCTTTAACTTTAACTTTTAAGATACATGTTTTCACCAATAAAATAAGGTAGACATAATTTTGTTCATTATAAGGGAATTGCATTTTAAACATAGGGAGTACTGACTAGCTAATTTAAATTAAAACTCCTTGGTCTATTTAAAAGCTTACACTTCAAAGTTCAAAAAAAAAAAAATAGCCTATGTTTGTAGTCATTTAGTTTATTTCCATTTCCAGATCCAGAGATATTTCTCGTTCTTAGTTTTTTTCTTCCTGATTCTGACAAGCAAAGACATACAATTCAAATGAATAATTAAGTTTCGATTGTTTGTGCGACAAAAACCTGAACTGGATCTCAGTCACTCCTACTGTCGTTATCTAAGGACGCCCCCTCGTGACAACGCAAACTTCCCAAAGCATTCTGGGTATTACCGCCATCTTTTCAAGTCGTGTGTCGTACGCACGAGGAAGTGTTTTGTCCCGGTTATTGCAAGTTGAACAAAATTGGAACTCTTCGTCCTTCTCAATGTCCGAGTATCTGGAACGAGATAAGGTAAGGTCTTTATAACACTCCTAGTGGGAAGTCATTATTCAGAATAAAATGAATAAAAAAACCTTTAAAACCCTGCAGGCAACCGCCCAGTTTCAAGTGAAAGTAACTGAGTCGTACAGAACTAGAGAGTTACTGCACAAGAAACGGCACTGTAGGGAGCAGTGAAGTGTGGCTGAATCTGCCTGCTAACACTGAGTTGAATAACATAAAGGATTTGCGCAGCGATTCGCAGTGTTATTTATACTTCGTTGACTGAAGATTACATCAAGGAATTTGAAGTGTGGGCGCTACTACTCTATTAGGCCTATATTATAAATGTGGATTATATACTGCACTATCTCCGTTTCAGTAAGCCACACCGCCATGATACAAAAATGTGTGAAAAAAGTCCATTGCTAGGGTAGCAGAAAATCAAATCAAAGATTGCAAATATTTGGTCACCTGATAATCACCCAATCCATACTATGACTGCTTATTAGTCAAACAAACTGAATTCCGAACTCCAAATTGAGCAAGGTGACATGCAGAATAAGAGGTCCACAGCAAATTCTCAGAGAATAATATTTACTTAATGGAACACATAAACAGAATCAGGCAGAGCATAAAATGTAATTCGCATGGGTTTAAGGTGGGTATCGAACCCGAGCCAAAGAGGTGGAAGACGAGGAAAGTACCACTGCACCAACCTGACTCCCCACATGGAGATAGCAAATGTGGATACGCTCCTATTGTCATCCATTTTGGGATGTGCCTCATCAATACCTTTCTCTGTCCTGCTTGTGTGTGTGAAATGTCCCATGTCCCAAGTTTAGTTCAAATGTAGGCCAATGCCCAGACTGTTAATTACAACTTTGCCATCTTCCTTACACGCACATACCAGGTCTGGCCCGGGGTGTTGGCCTGTGGTTGCGTATCACTGATGGTCGCAGGTGATCATATTGCTACCTCTCTGTGCTGGTCTGATGTCAATCTGCAGTCAGTTGAGTGGTCTGTGGTCAAGCCAGGTAAGCCTTTAATATGTAAATGGTTCATAGGTGCTGTTTGTGAACACTACAAAATAATTCCCACATATGTCTTTTTACTATGTGTTGATGGCGTTATGAGGACTTTTTTTGGGAAAAATATGTTGCCAACCTCGGCTTCAATGTATGCGCTTACGGCAGCCCATACAAAATGGCGCCAATGTTTACAAACAAAAGAAAGGCCTATAAGGGTGCATGCACGCCATCAAAACGCTGTAAACTACGACGCGCGAGCTCATTCACATTTTGTGATCCCACAGGTAGTTTTGACTAAAGGCCTATACTTGTATAATTGGGATTAATTGTAGAAATATTCGTGTGAATATAGTATTTGCGACTTGTCGCTTCAAACTCGGGCAATTTCATTCGTTAAATAAAAAAAAAACTTGTGGGTACATTTCGCATAGGGAGGGGGTGTTCTATTTAGACCTGGGCCTCGGGATTGGCAACCGTTTTAGGGTAGTTTTGAAAGACTGGAATATAAAAAAAAATGATACCTTCGTAAAATTGAACAGACAATTGTCCAACAGGTCGTCATCTTTCATTTTAAGAGCAGAAAACATTGCCACCTTAATTAGTCCCGAGTGTCACAAGGCGGCGCTCTTTATGTCCGATTGTGTGTTGTTTTCTATGAGCTCGTATATTTGGTGTGGTTGAAACATCCTGTACGAATAAGTGTACATAAGTAGTAAGTAGGGTCGTCCAAAAACATCTCGCCCTAATTGAAAGAAAAAAACTCAAAAAAAGATAATTAACGCAAGAGTTATGTATTGCTCGTATTTCGTTGTCGTATCAAGTGCCGATGAAAAGGGACAGATATTTGACCGTTTATTTCGAAAGAGCACTTTTGGCGCAGTTGTTCGTTTAATGGAGTGCGCCCTCCTGTGGTGGCTCGTGATAAGTGCCCCAAAAGATTCGTTGCATACTGGACTCAAACGTTTAATTCAAGCTTACAAATTCCTCTTTGCGGACTACAGAGGGCGTTAATCTATCCACACACTTTGAAGGATTGGTCAGCAAAGGGAGGGGGGATTATTCACTTTGCATCAATCTGGAATATTTGTCACAATAATTACTATTCCCATCCGGCACTACACGCTCCAAATAAAAATTCGTCAGATTCAGCCACACAGTCTGAAATTTTCGAAATTTTATTAAAGACTCGATCACATTGGGCTATAAAGTGCAACCCTCTCGAAAAAATGGAACAACCATGCAGTGGCGATCTAGATAGTGTTGATGTCCGTTAGACAAGATAGACGTTAGATTGATGATACCTAGGCTAACGTCAGAATTTTATTTGCATTTACGAATATTATTCCTTTAAGCCTAACCAACGATTCTTCATTGATAAAAATGCCAAAAACAAAATTAAAATGACAGCTTTCACCTGTTAAAATTTGGTTTACTTGTTGAACTGTCAAATGCCCTTTAAAATGCGCATTAACGATAACAAATATGGATTGAGGCCATCTGGCGATATCACTTTGTGTTATTTGATTAACGTAGATCAAGGAACTACGTGTTATGGAGTTAGTACCGCGATTTGACAACATTCGAAGTAGTGTGTTTTGTTTGATTGTTTCGGTACTTTTTTTTAACTAGGGGCGTGATGTATCAGCCTTGTTGACAGCAAACACGCAGTAATCTTTTTAAAGAATAATAATAATTTGTCTGCGTGAGCCATGTCTACTACGAGACAAGTTTGTAACTTTTAATTTCTAAACAGTGTAAACCGACAAAAGAAAAGGTTCAACGAAATTATCCCTTGCTTGTGCCGCAAAGCTTGCGCCCTCCATCCGTCTAAATTGTGATAAGACTGGACAAGCAATGACCTGTGACATGTGAGCACTCACGTTTACGCAGACATGCACATGAAAAAAAAAACACAACAGTTGTGTGAGACTGCAACACATTTTAATGGGCGTGTTAAATGCTGTTCGCCCAAAGTTTAACTTTTAAAGGGCACTACAAAAGACATTGGATAGGGCCCTCATGACGCCTAAATTTTAACAGACGTGTCTGTCCAGGGTAATCGAGGAAGGTTTAAATGTTGCTACACGTATATTACCGGTTTAATAATCTTTGATAAGTTTCAAGAATTAGGTAAATGTACTAAACTGTGTCAGTAACCGGAATATTTCTAATTCTGTACTCGGAAGGCGGCACCGTTATAGAACTCATCCAAAATTTCACTTCAATGATTTCGCACAATAGTTACAAAAAGACTGTGGGAAGAGAAAGCAGGCACTGTCTGGACCGTGTCTCTTCCATCCAACGAAACTTGACATTCCTTGTGCAAGTCCGTTTAACTCAAGCAGTACTTATGACCGTCTTTTAGTGAAATCCATTACTCGCTTTTATTTACAGCAAGGACGTTTCACAGAGAGGGACAATTCAACAACGCGGTACAGAGCCAGTTGTACCACGGGCCGTGATTAGCACGACGGCGCAGTCTGGTTTTCCGACGTCCGTGTGCGGCTCCCTGTGATGTGGTATGTGTTCAAGCCAGGTAAGCCTTAAAGAGCAATTTTATTTGCTGCTCTAAGATCTTGGACAAAACAAACCATTAAAAAAATTAAAGTTATCAGCCGTCAATAAAAAAAAGCTTACCTAATACAAGTAAAACAAGAATGGTAAATCATAGATTTTCAAGGGTGGGAAAACTTTAGAGGTGGATTGTTATTCAAAGTAATCTAAAAAAGAAAAAAAAAATATTGCTTGTGTCCTGCACTTGTTCGCTATCACGGGACGTTCAGGTCCACTCTTCGCCGCCTGGTGGCGCTATACCAAAAACATTAACACGTTTATGTTTGTGTGCTTAACAACTAGTAAGCGCAAGTGATGATACGAAATTTGGCTGTGACAAAATTACAACAAATCCGTGGCAATAGAGGGCGCTATCAATTGCGGTACAGATAATTTGTATCTGGCTGCTCTCAGATTCACTATTACTAATGTTCCTACATAGATAAATGTTGGATGGATGCCTTCATAGAATTGGTCCAGAAATTAGCGCCAATCTCAAGATGAAGTTCTAATTTCAAGTAATTCTTCCAGATGTTTTTAAAAGGGGAATCGCATTAGATGAACGTTTCTCATAATGCCGGTGTTATAATATCCCTAAATAGATACATGTGTAATTCATTTTGCCATTGCTATATTATGCATGCCGTATTATACAAATCTATGTTGGCCTGTGTACGTACTATTGACTAAAGGCTCAAAGGTAAATTAATTTGCATAGAATAGATGCTGAGCTCAGAATAACACTTGTAAACACTTGAAATCGCGCCATTTGATAAGGAAAGTCGCTCACTGACTCGTCAACTTTGTAGATCTTTGCATCACGGCAGACTAGGGGCGTAGCCAAGGGAGAGAGGGCAACGGGGGCGCACCCCCCCCCTAAAAATTCTGTCCCCCAGGCACACCAGTCGCCCCTCAGTGGTAATTTGCTAGTCCTTTTTCACGAGCGGCCTTTTTCCAAGAGTGACCCTATTTTACGTCGCGAACGACTGTAATTGTGCCACCTTTAAGAGCGCCACCTATTGTCTGATATTGTCTGCGTTCAAGGGCGCCCCTAAATAGACAGATGGAGTCTTCCCCCCCCCCCCATCCCCACCCCTACCCCTTAGCCCCCTTTTGATTTTACGGAGGCCGGGTGACCGGTGAAAAACCCTTTCTACCGGTCGGCACGGATGCTACGGATACTGGCCCCTCCCCAACTTAAACATCCAGCCGCCCCGCCCTCCTCCCCGCTAGGGTGAAAATGGTGGCTAAGCCGCTATAGGAGGTTGGCGCAGTACAAATAGGGGAGTAATGAAAGACCCTTAACATTGGGGGGGCGGCGGGGTCAAGAAGCACATACAACTAAATTGAGTCCAAGGTTTGGACATGACTCATAGTTTGAACAGAAATTCGATAAACATCATAAGGTGCGGGAATGGAGGGTAGAACATAGTACAGTTAGGGTGGAAATTTGGCTAGTCAAGACAAAAATCAGAGAAAAGGGTAACGTCAGACCATACAGCGACAATCGACATCGGGCATGAGCTGCCAGGCTGGTCACTAGTCTGCTACCTTACATATTGCGCTTATTAAAAAGCGTTTACAGGTTCCAGATACACGACCATCGCTCCCTCAGTCTGGCTTCCAAACGAACAATTACAAAATTACAGCGCAGTCTGCAAGTGGTGCCCGGCTAAATTAAGGCGAAATATATGGGAGCCCAGAGTGGCCTCATAAAGCTTATTACTCGATCGTAACCCCATCTAAAAACGCGTTAAAATTTTGCAGCAGCAGGATACCAATCAAACCAGTGAGTTTGGCGGTTTTGAGACTTCATCTTACATTAAAAGAAAGAAACTTTTAAATTTGGTCGCCGCGCATAGCTACGGCGATGCGCGCGCAGACCAAAAACCGAAGACTATTTTTTTTAACTAAGACAATTTTAGAATAAATGTAGGAACTGTAGCGATCCACTGGGTATTTTTGGCCCCATTTTACTAGCATTATGGCATTTTACTAGCGGCGGGAGTAGGTGGGGACCCTTCAAGTGCCCCCTGGATCGGCCTCTGCACTCGGTGCTCAAGTGACATACAATTCTTATGAAACCCATGTCAAGCTTATTGTAGTGGCCGCTGGATTACCACACTTGAGGTATTTGAACTTGAGTTATAAAACTGAATTTTAGTTTTAATTTGCGTCTTGATTTCTTCAAGTGAAGCAGCAGGGCTTTGTGCAGGAAGTGAGAGTTGTAAAGATGAAATCTGTCGGTAGCAATATATTGGTTTCACTTTGATCTGACTCTAAGACTCGCTTCTACAATGGTTGCTATTAAAATGAAAAGTTGGATGAGAATTGGTCCAGATTATTAGTGTCAGTTGTAGGATGTAGGCCTATATACTTCCAAATAATTATTTAAGAAGGATTCGTTACATTCATACTTTTGCATAATTCCGGTATTAAACTAGCACTAGATAAATAGTAATCCAATTTGCCATTGCCGTACTGCATGACATTGCCAAGCTAAGTAGGCCTATACACGTACGTGTTGACTAAAGACTCAAACGGTAATTAATTTGCATAGAATAGATGCAGAGCTAAGAATAACACTTGTAAACACTCGAAATCGTATCAATTGATTAGGATAGTCACCCACTTACTCGTCAAATTGGTAGATCCTTGAATCAACACACTTCAGTGTGAACTTCAGAACGCTTGGGCAAAACCCTGGTGTAAGTGTGTAGGCCTGCTGGGACAAACGTACTTTGTATCTGCATCAGGCCGGGCGAAGCGCGAAGCAGGTCTTGAAATGCCCCCACGATCGAGTCCAATTTTACTTCATCGTTCCCATAGCGCACTCTAAAACGGCGTGATGGTCGCCGCTAATCTTGATCACACTCTTTGCACAGTATTCTGTGCCCCAACGCTATTTAACCTAGACACACTTTGCACGTACTTGAGCTATTTGCAACAAAATCCTTACAATGAGAGAGCTCAAGGACATTAGTGGTGACCGGACCCTCTGTAAACTACCATCGAGAACCTCCAATTCTGAAAATCCTATATTGATTTCTACAGCTTTTGGAGCTGGTCAATTTTCCCCATTCCTACGATTTTCCATGCCCCCTATAGTCACCGCCTTGCCTCGCCTCCTCCCCCATGTCAAGATTAAACCGATAAAATAGTGAGAAGCATGCCAAAAGGAAAGGGGGATGCGACCATGGTAACATGGAAGGGATGGAGGTTGGCGTAGTAAAAAAAAAAAGGGCGGAGCAATGACAGGCACTACAACTTCAGGAGGAGTTGGCAAAAATCGCATGCAACTAAATGGACCAATTACTGATAAATTCCAATTTGTTAATAAATTTAAATTTACTAGTATTAAATCTACTGGATGGAGATACCTTCCAGAGTAAGAAATGGTGAGCGAGAGTATTGCCGCTTTTCGGGGCTGATGGCCGGTATATCGCAGCGTGATTTGTTGCATGGTGCCCGCCGGGCCTGAATGCGCAGAGTCCCATCAATGTGACCGTCCATGCACGGTGATATCGTTTGTGCCGACGAACGCAAAGTCCGTGATTCGGCACGAAATTCAACCCGTGCGCGATACAGCTCGCGATTCAGCCAGCAATTTGGTGGATGGCACCCCAAGCACACAGTTTATGTGATAAGGAGCCCTGCTGATTCCTTCGACCTCGTGCGCACGGGACGAAAGCAATTTTTTTTACAGTACTTATTTTGTACATAAAAAAATACTTAAGCCCAATAGTAATACCTAGGACGATATTCGAGGCTTTTCTCACATAAAAAATCACGACAAATCCTGAAGAATTTTGAAAAAAGACCAGAATACCTGTACCCATGTACATTTTATAGGGACTGCTTTCGCTTCTTGCCGCCATGTCCATTCAGACACATGGTTGCATAAATTGGAATTTATTATTAAGTAGGTCCGCTGAGTCAAAGTTTTGTACAGGACTAAAGTTGGAACAAAACATCGATATTCATGTAGTAAAGGAGGCGAGAATAGTTGGGTAAATTCTACCTCCATGGGAAGAGGATTGAACATGGTTTAGCTGTCAAAAACTGACCAAAAAAAATACAACAAAAGGAGTTGGTATAGGGCTTTGTCTCATTGTGCTAGTTAGTAATAATAATCGTCATATAAGGCATTTATTGATAATCTTGTATTCATTGACAAGGTAATAAATTGAAGAAAACATATTTTAATGGTTGGTTTTTCTATGTTTGTGTTCATCATGCATCAAATTGAATACTTAACACCGAGTGAGTGTTTTGTATTCCTGCCAAGTGTCTTAAATTTCTTTCATTTTTTTTGTAAATTTAATGAATGTTTTAAAATAGGCATGTCCTCTGTGCATGGGGGTACGGAGCATGCGAATCGGCACTACACGCACCTTGACAATGACCCCTCTTGTTGCATGGGGATTGGGTTGTGTTATTAATGCCCAGGAGTGGGAAAATTGTGGTCTTCTTTTTAAACTCAATGGTGCCCCGAAGATTAAAGGCTCGGTCACACAGGGGGAGATCTAGCTTACGGGAAACGAAATAGGAGTTGTAAAATATCTATGAATAAAATCTCATGCTTTCTCCTGCATTCAACGACTATTTGAGAATATATTTAGGAATTTTTGCATTCTATTTGTTATTTTGGCACCCGTATCAAACTAGTATGTTTTATATACTTACACTATATTTACTAGTATCATGCTATTAGTCAGCGCTGGGGGGGGGGGGGGGGGGTTTACAATCCTTCAAATGCAGACCTGGATTATCCTATAGGCACAGTAGGCACTGTTTCTAGGGCCTACGAAAACTTCGGAGGCCTACGATAAATTCTGGGTCCTGCCATAAAAGGCAAAAAGGCCTACCCACACACGCACACCGACACATAGAGACAAGTTTTTAAACAGTTTTAGGGTCTCTCTCAGAAATTTTGACTTCACCAACTGACGCTGTACAGCGTAGGCATACATGGAGGCCCTACGTATAAAATGTACGTGTAAAGTCTGTCGCGTTGAAGCACTGTGTCAACCATGGACGTTGATCGGTGGGGGACGAGGGGGGGGGCATGTCCTTTCCCTCCCCCACATCTACTTCCGTCACCGAATAAAAAAAAACAAGCGTAGCCTACGTTTGATTCTAAAGCTCAGAATAGCTGATTCTATGCCTCAAGAGTAAAAAATGATGTTTAAATGATGATCTTTTGCAAATAAAAATGTTTAAAGTGGTCAGAAATTACCTCAGATCACCCACAGAGCGTCTGAATCCCAAACAAAATGTCGGGGCCCTTAAGAGGGTCTTGAACCCCACGCCGTTTAGGCTTCACACTCGCATTAGTTCTGATCAAGATAAACATGTTTGTACCCCCTCCCCCTCACTCTTGAGAAGCGATGGACGACCTTAATGCCAACAGGCTTTCAAAGCTAGGATCCCAGTTTGGCCTGGCTTGATTCGTACAGTGCTAGTACTTTAGCATCAACTTGAATTTCGTGCCAGTGCCTAGGGCGTAGTAGGGCCTACGAAACACTGGCGCCTAAGGCAAAATAATAAAATTATCACGAAATCCCTTACTGAATTGTTGGGGAATGACAGTCTGAAGCATCCTGTAAATTCGTGGCTCCTGGTGTGCTGACATTTGCTGTATTTTTCCAACGCTGGTCGGCCGACCAGCGTTGGAAAACACTGGCTTTTTCAAAAATTGTTCGTATTTTTTTCATATTTAGTTATTCCGCATTTTCTTTGCAAAAGATTACACAACTGTGAAGGGATACAAACCTGCTAGAGTGATTCTTTGACCTTACAATTCCCCAAAGTCTTTACGTTTCTCCGTTTCATCTTAAGTGGGGTCGGGGAACCAGAGTACAAGAAAATGATTGGTTTTCTTGGTTTTTCCAGCATAAACAAGCCAAAAACGTGAAACAAGTCAGTTTAACAATTTTTGCTATAACATACTAATCCTCCAAATCCATTTATTTCTGAAAATAGCAGCAAAAGCAAATGTTGTACATTCCCTTTAATCCGTGCCTGTCAAAATGCCCCCCCCCGCCTCTGGATCGGCCTCTGCACTCAATGCTCAAGTGGCATGCAATTCTCATGAAACCCTTTGGATTACCAAACATGAGGAATATGAATTTTAGGTGTTTTTTTTAACTATTGCTCGTCTTTTGAATTTGCGGCTACATTTCTCGACGAAAAGCATCAGGGCTTTGTTTATGAAGTGACAATAGGAAAAAATGGAATTTATTTGTAGCAACACATTTGCAACAATTTGATCTGACTCTAAGAATCACTTCTACAATGGCTCGTTGAATGCGAATTGGTCCACACATTAGCGCCAGGTTTAGGATGTAAGCGTTCTTCCAAATGTTTATTCGAGCAGGATTTTTTAAAGTTACATTCATAGTTTTGAAATATTTGTTTCTGGTAATAAAATATCTCTACATAAATAGCAATTCAATCTACCATCACCGTATTGCATGTTGTATTATACCGAGTCGTGTAGGCCTATTTACACGTAAGTGTTGACTAAAGTCTCAAAGGGTAATTAATTTGCATAGAATAGATGCAGAGCTAAGAATAACACTTGTAAACACTTGAAATCGCGTCAATTGATTAGGACAGTCACCCACTGACTCGTCAACTTTGTACATCTTTGCTGCACAGCAGACCAAAAACAAAACACTTCAGTGTGGACTTCAGAACAATTTGGGAAAACCCAGATTTTGTGTAGGCCTATACTGGGACAATTGTAGTAGTAGGCCTATATATCGATGCGCGATTTTTAAGAATTTAAAACGAATAGCATTCTACTAAATAACTGTATTATGATATATTTTGATTATTTATACACTCACACATTTATTAGGACTAGTTTAAAATATTGAAAATTCATGTGCAAACTGTTTGTATGTGACAGAATGTCGCTTGTGAATTATTAACTCGTAAAGTTTGAGTCGACGCCATATAAGGAGATTGAACCAGAGATTAATTTGCATAATGTAGTTCCGTCAAGTGGTCATAAGATCGGTGGGCGTTGCAGCTGCAGTGCGTCAGTGCCATCTTGGATGTCTGTGAATCAACCCGCTCTGAACTTAACTGTAAGTTTGGCTACAGCGATGGCTCATTTCTGTCTTCTTTTTTAGTTTCATGGATTGTACTAAACAGTTAGCCATTAATTAAGACGCCGTTGCATATTTTACCATTCTCACTCGTAACTGTCATTAGTGAGCTGTCATGTACTCTGGTCTTGGGGCAGCTTTATAAGGCTTGCTTTTCATGTCACGTAGCATCTATGCAACAAGTGCATTAGTCTGGTGTCGCTTATTCTATCATGATTGATGGCCAGGCTTTTACTGATGCCCCCCACCCCCCCAGTTTGAAAACCGTTTCGCCGCCGCTGTTTTGGGGGTTCGTATAATTCACATCAAAAGGCATCTTCCGTCGGAGCAGCAGCGTATCCAGCATTTTTTTTTGCACATCTGGGTTTCATTTTTGTTGTCCACCCCTTGGCCAAGTGTCACGAACACGCCCCTTCAGGACCGATTCACACATTTTTACCACCTTCGAAGTGTCTGAAAATGATCTCTCTTTTATGTGTCCATTTTCAGCCTCATGGTATCTTGCTTCGGTTTAAAACGATAGTTTCATGTCACCAGACTTCCTGTATCTGGCTAGCGCAATTCAAAGGCCAATTAGGATTCTATGTCCAGAAATCTGATTTGAAAAAGTCATCGGGAGCTGTTTTTCCTGTCTGATTTACTTTTCCAGGCAAAAACAATGAAATACAGTTGTTTATCGCAAACCCTGACCAAAAAGCAGGTCAGCCCATGGGGCGCTCCCCCCCCCCCTCCAAGGAAATGCCCCCCCCCCCAAAAAAAGGAGATGCGAAGTCACAATTGCTGTTAGTTTAGTGCCAATTAACAACAACAGCCAAGTTTGAAGTCCCAATTCGATTCTTAAAGGAATCTTTTCTTTAACATTTTGCACCTGAGAGTCAATTAAGCCAAGTGATGTCAATGTAAAGACTAAGAGTAGACGAAAGGAATGTAGTATCCAGACGCCACTTTTTGGGTTGTGTACAAAGTTTAGGGAGAGTCAAGTACATTTTTAAAGCATTTCCTACCAAAAACGAAAATGTTTCTCGGTCCCAGATTCATGTCTTTCCAACATTTTTGCACTGACTGACATTTATGCATTGAGATATGATGGAAAAAAATGGTGTCAGGATGCAACATTCTTTCCGACTAGACTGGTACATGTCCAAAAGTTTGAAAAGATCAACCTTCAGTGGTCTGGTATCAAACTATGGAGAGATGTGTAGCAACAGGGACTGGTACCTGAGATGTTTCTTTGACACGATTGAAGCAGTACTAAAAGGGTGCTGGACTGGTTGTTCCATGTGCCAGTCTATTTTCTTGTGTTCCATGTTTTTAATACCTTAAGTTTTGGGACAGTCTTTTTATTTAGATTAAAAAAATTAGAAGACTCTATATCTGTGT
Organism: Patiria pectinifera; assembly: GCA_029964075.1. NCBI lineage: Eukaryota > Metazoa > Echinodermata > Asteroidea > Valvatida > Asterinidae > Patiria > Patiria pectinifera. Next base: position 4,084,282 of record CM057138.1, on the reverse strand, counting down.
GCAAAAACGGCTTTGGTTGTTTGTCATCCATACCCATGATGCAATACGAATGTCAATCAGGTTTATTGAGAGTCCCATCTTTTCAGACGAGGCTTGCCTCGCCCTTTGCCTTGTCAGCGATCATGGGTGTGTTTGAAAATCGGTTACAATTATTCACAAGTTTACCTGTGAATGAACACGGGCGTCCCTAGAGGGCGGTGTGGCGAAAGCCATGGTCTATAACATTTGAGCAGATGCGCTGATTAGTTATGCAAGACAACCGCATCTTGACCTCTAGATTTTGACCAATCAGCGGGCGCTTCTATATCGGGTCTTCGGTCGTTCACCGTTGTCGCGTCATAGACATGGATAAACAAAACCTAGACACAGCAACAGAGGCTGTGGTCACACGCCCTGTATTATGTTACGTGACACGCGCCCGGCTGTTGTTGTATTACAAAACATTGCATTCGAAATGACCAATCACAGTTTTAGTCCTGATTTGGAATGAAATGACGTCACGATTTAGTAAAGTCGACTCCGATTGGCTGAGGCGCGAGATCGCATAAATCTGCATGCTTTGACATATCAGACGCTACACAGGAGACTTGGCTCCGGAGATAACTGGTGATACTCAAAGTAGTGGGATCAGGGGACGGACCTGAACAAGGCAGGCTCACAGTGAGGTACTGACCGTCTATACGCAGTTTTACGACGAGCAAATGTCCACGATTTGCTTTTGACGATTTACAAAGTAATCAACTTACCGGTAGTTAACCATTCGTATATTTGAGGAGGAAATTAGGAAAAATTCGATCATTTTGGACGGAAATTATCAATTCACAATTTCACTCATTTTGCGTGACGGTCCGTCGGCAAATTTCATGATAGCGCCCGCCCCCATTCAAAATGGTCTAGCGACGCCCGTGTGAATGAACAAAACATGACACGGTTTTTCATTAATCATGGACGTGCAGAACGTCCATTTGTGGCCAGGTGATCCAGGTATTTCATATTAATTTGGTAGTTCTGTTTTGTTTATTATGTTTGCAAATGTTGAATATTCCTTTTAAATGTTTTCCAAGCACAGACGACAATTGGAGATGGAATCAAGTACATGCATCATTTCATCCGCCATTTTTTAAAGGATATTTTACTTTTTTGTTTCTGCATGTAGGTTCCCCACAACCAACTTGAACCGTCGAAAACATCGGCGCAATCAGCAGAAGCAGCAACCCTACCATTGTTGGTGCAACTGGAGTTAATTTCACCATGGACAACTACCAGATGGAGGGACCAGGTAAATATATTCGTGTGTGTTCAGATGAAAGTAATTTTATATCTAATCAAGTGTTAATGATGTTTTTTGTGGGGGGGGGGGGTATACTACATAAACGTGGACACAAAAGACCGATCGTCAGTTCCTCAAGGGAGAGAGTAGCAAATTCCTTTGGTGTGAGCTAGTATATGGTGGATACAATAGGAGGGCGCTATTTATAGTTGTTTTAGTATTGTAATTTGTTCCTGTATGTCCCCAGATAAATAGCGCCCCCTATTCTGTGACCCATCTGAAAAGGGCATTAGGCAAAACAAAAAAAATAGCTCTGCTTCCGATTACATGGCATTCGAAAATAGGGTGGGTAGGTAGGGAAATTTTTTTGGTGCAAATTTTTTGTGTGTTCCATTATGGAGGTGTCTGCGTGTAGTCAAGGGTAAGAGGTAGAAATTGATAGTTTTTGGTGGTTTTTTTTCATTTTTCCCATAAAAAAAATTAGTGTAGGGGCTGTCAGAATAGGGAAGGTAGGGAAACCGAAAGCAGAACTATTTTATTTTGGCCTTAACATTAATTTAAACAGTAACAATAATGTATGCATTAATGAAAGGAACAATGAGCTAATAGGAAATAGTAAATAATCGTGGTTGGTATTCATGAGTTGTCTGGCGACTTTTTCATATTTTTTTTTTTTTACAAATTTGTACATTGCGATTGACTTCAACTTATCTTCAGTCAGAATTGAAGGAATCAGATACATGTATGGAGTGTAGTGATTACCACAAGAAGATTATTGCTATTGTCTTGGTCAATCTTTGGATGTCCAATCAACTTATTTGTACACCAGCAAAAACATTTTTTGGTCTGAAACTATTTTTGTCAGTGTAAGAATAGTGGATGTACTACATGTATATGACATCGTATCCGGCAAAACTTGACAAGTTTGTGTCCAACAGCAGTACAAAAGCCAAAACATTTATTTATAATTTACTTTTGGCAATTTATTTTGGGCAATGGAATTGCCTTACTAAAGAACTGGAAATCCTAAGTTTTTTTTTTTTGTCAGCGAAGACAATTCAATGTTTGTTTCACAAACAGTGTTTTATTGACACAACACATGTTTCTTGTTTCGATCTGAATAGGAGTGCCTGAATTCAGACCTCAGCAAAGTCAGAGACCAGACCAAGAACCGAAAGGTGGGACATTTTGAAAGGAGGGTAAATAAAACAACAGGCAGCTACGTGCAGTCTTTGCCTGGTGTTGATAATGATGTTAAGGAAATTGATGGTGTATACACTAAAGTACAATTAAAAACACGGGAAGGGGTAGCAGTTGTCACTGGTTGAGTAAACCCAACAGAGTATGCCAAAATATTCAGATTAAGGACAAGAACAGACGCCTCACTGAAAAAAATTGCCTGGGTTAATTTTACCAAAGAAAGGGTGAAAACTGGAACTAACCAAACTTGGATTGTTCTCTAACCAATTGTTTGGGTTAACATTTCTGCTAAATTCAACCAAACCTTGTGGTCATTCAAGACCAAATTTAATTTGGTCTTGTATAACTTCAACTTTTGGTTGAATTTAACATAATTTTTTTCCTTGGCGCGGGAGGGAAGTCAAACATTTTTTTATAAGAGTGCATACGACTGGGCCGATGAGGCAAGCGAAATCCTGAAAAGATTTAAGCTTGTCTTTCTTTTAAAGATGTGTGCTCTGTCGCACGAATCCGATCTTGTTGATTTCACTTTCAATCACATTCTACATGAAGATTCAGGAATAACAAACATTGAGCTTGAGACGTTCATCCTGGCCAACCCAAATGAGGTCTTGATTCTTTTGGATGGTTTTGACGAAATGAGGACCAAAACTCACTACAGCCTTTTTCGGCTCTATCCTAAAAGCACTCAATAGCAAAGAATACAGGCAATGTTTCATCTTCGTATCAACCCACCTCTCTCATCTTGAGACACTGATGTTAAAATCACTAGTCAAAAAATCCTTGCACACTCGTAGAGCTTCTAGGGGTTTACAGACGAGGGTGTTCATGGATAAATTCGGAAATTATATGGCGAAGATCCTGATAGTGGCAATGCACTAATCCAAACCATTGGAAAGTCCAACACACTGCGTGAGTTTGCTATACGAATCAAATGTTTTTGCATCTTAAAATTGGCAGCAAAACTGTTGAGGTCACTTATTTGGCAGCAACAATATCCTGGTAGCTCTGTTTATTATTTGGTGGCCTATATGGGGGTGGATTATCCATAGTATTACTTAATATGCCTATTGCTTTTATTTTTACAGAACCACCTTTAGATGACAGAACTCTGAGCGAGGTCGCTACGAGGCTCGGTTGTGATTGGATAAAACTGGCGGTTGTGCTGGACTTTACGATGGTACATGTTCAGACTATTGAGAGAAATCACCAAAACGATATCACAAGGCAAGGTCTCGATATGCTTGTAACATGGAAACAGGCCCAGTTCACCAGTGATGAACAGCAGAGGACCACATTGTGCACAGCATTGGAGACGATCGGGAGAGCAGATATTGTCGGATTCCTGCAAGGTAATCGTTGCATGCGTAATTAAAGAGGAATTAAAGAAAGAGGTTACTTGCATACATTGCAAATACATGTATCTGTGCTTTGTATGTGTAATAAATGCAATACATTTTGTATGACAAAAATAACAATTATCTATGTCAACATGACAATAATGTTAGGTCAAATCTGTTCCCCTTCTACATAATGACACAAGTGGTTTGTCGTCAAAGTCGAACTTGCACTTTTATAAGTCCCGGGTGAGATTTGACCTGACACGCTTCTGGGTCTAAATGACACTTTCTTGGTCAAGTGACAATTACCAGGGGTCAAATGTCCGGGAAGGCAACAAATAAGTGTATATATTTTTCACTAAGAAAAGTGTCAGGTCAAATCTGACTCGGATTCGGGTCCAATCTGACCCGGGACGTTTTGGAGTGTACATGTACATGTATATGATTTGCTCATTGTGCATATCTGTAAACGTTTTAAATTCACAAAGTATTGCAGACTTAGATCTGTACACTGTACTCCCCTCCAAATAGGAACCCCCGTTGTGTTGTCTGCTAAATACTAAAAAGGGCTAATATTACACTATTTTGCATTTATGCATAAATGAATGGATTAATGGACTGTTGGAAAACAAACGGAATAATCATTGTGAGTTTCAAGGCAAAGCCGATTTTTGAATGTCATTCTAATAAATGTAATTTTTGATTGACTTCAGCTTATCTTTTATCAGAATGGAAGGACCCAGATGGGTCATTCCATGTCAGACCAATGCACTTTTTTACCTCATGTTTTCCGATTTTGATAAAAATTACTGTGCTTGTAGTTTCCGATGAGCAATGAATGCACACCAATTTTTAGCCCGATCCGACCTACCATGTGGTCAAGGCAGAAACCACAAAAAACGGACATTTTTAGAGTAAAATACCATCCTTTTGGTAGAAATATGTCAAAAGTTAAACCGTGTCAATTTTCATCGAATATATGCGAATTTGGTATTAAAATAATAAGAATTGCATGCTCAAATCAACTCTTTTGTCAAAATTAAATTTTGTGAAAAGGAGGTCACGTGACCTTTAATATTTTATCGTGACCTTTCACCCAATTTATGTAATAATGTATCATTCCGAAAATCATCGAAATTCTAATGACTTGATAGAGCATGTCTTCCTCTATCAGAATCCACTAAAAATCAATTGGGGTCTTTAAAATTTACAACTTTATGACTATTTTTGTACAGTTGGTACGTTACAAATTAGTCACTTATAGACTTTACATTAGAAATCCACCCACACAACTTACTATTCTGTTTCTAAAGGTACTTAAATTAATCTTGGTTTGGGAATTTCTCATGTTTAGGCCTGATGAGGTATAACCAGATTCATAATATAAATTATCAGCGGTGGCGCACCCAGGATTTTGCTTTTTTGTGTGGGGGAGGGGGGGGGGCTCATGATTTGTTTGTTTTCAAATTTCTGTAGAAAATTGGAAAAAAAATACCCCAAAATCAAACAAACAAATTGACAACCTTGGAGGGGGGGTTGGATTTAAGCCCCTCGAGAGCCCCCCCCCCCCCTGTTACTGTTTAGGGTACGCAACAGCTCTATGCTTTCTACCCGGACCCAGTACAGTGGACACGCATCCAATCCAGGTGAAATTGATCTTGAAGGGAAAAAAATGACAAGTCTGTGAGACTCATTAAATTTCAATAGAAGCGCAGTGATGAATGAGTGAGGCAACTTTGATTGCGATATTGAGTATGATCTTCAAGCAACCTTGAATCCTAGACCCTGATTAGTCCATCTATAGCAACAATAGTGTGATTTGATATAATACTGCACAGCTATATTGCGACCCAGATATTGAATGTACATGTACATGTATGTATTGTGTTCTTTTTATTTGCTGGTGAACGGTCCGGTTTACTATGCACCTACATCCCTCGCCACGTGCAATGTACGCATTCGACGTCAAGTTTCCTTGAAGATAAATCGTTATGGCTCCTGGAACACGGAATAATGTAGTGTGTCGGGTGGCATATGGGTCACAGCAGCATTGCATTGTTCCATATTCCAATATTCCAAGCGTGCTCGTGGGATAACTAATTATCAGTGGCACCGGGGGGGATGGGGGGACAGAAAGTTGACAACAAAAGGCTATGAGCCCCCCCCCCCCCCCAAAAAGAGCAAAATCCTGGGTGCGCCACTGCTGATAATTTATATTATGAGTCTGGTTATACCTCATCAGCCCTAAACATGAGAAATTCCCAAACCAAGATTAATTTAAGTACATTTAGAAACAGAATAGTAAATGTTTGGGTGGATTTCTAATGTAAAGTCTATAAATTAACTAATTTGTAACCTACCAACAGTACAAAAATAGTCATAAAGTTGTAAATTTTAAAGACCCCAATTGATTTTTAGTGGATTCTGATAGAGGAAGACATGCTCTATCAGTTCATTTTTATTTCGTTGATTTTTGGAATGATACATTATTACTTAAATTGGGTCAAAGGTCACATAACACATTAAAGGTCACATGACTTCCTTTTCACAAAATTAATTTTTACAAAAGAGTTGATTTGAGCATGCAATTATTATTATTTTAATACGAAATTCGTATGTATTCGATGAAAATTGACACGGTTTTGACATATTTCTACCAAAAGGATGGTATTTTACTCTAAAAATGTCTGTTTTTTGTGGTTTTTGCCCTGACCACATGGTAGGTCGGATTTGGCTAAAAATTGGTGTGCATTCATTGCTCATCAGGACCTACAAGCACAGCAATTTTTATCAAAATCGGAAGACATGAGGTAAAAAAAGTGCGTTGGTCTGACATGGAATGACCCAGATATGGCTTATTTAGAGTGTAGTGATGACCACAAGAAGATTATTGCTATTCTTGCGAAATTGATGTCCAATCAACTTTTTTGTACACCTGCAGTTGCCAGCTTTTTGCCTGAATTTAGTTTTGTCCGTGTCAAAAAGTGCATGTACTATAAGGCAAAATTTGATAAGGGTGCGTCCAACAACTGCGCAAAAGCCAAAACATTTCTCTTTCTTTGGTCAAATTTGTTTTGTGCACTGCCTTACTAACGCACCGGAATCACAAGTCATCACTTCCGATCCTGACATAATTTCCTCCGTAGATGAAAACTATTAAATACGTTTCAGAAACAATGTTTTATTGAGGCGATGCATGTTCCTTGTTTTGATCTGAATAGGAATAGGAGTGCCTGCACCCGGACCTCAGCATAGTCCAAGACTAGACCAAGAACCAAGGCAGAGGGCTCCTAGCTACCAAGAAGCTGGTAACAAAACTATGCAAATTTTAAAGAGAGCTTATAAAACAACAGGCAGTTACGTGCAGTTGTTGCCTACGGTTAACAATGACCAAATGCACATAGCTGGTATATACACTAAAGTACAGTTAGAAACACGGGAAGGGGTAGCAGTGACTGGTCATAAAGGAGAAACTGTAAACTCAACAGAATATGTCAAAATATTCAGATTGAGGACAAAAAATGGGGAACTCATCAAACGCCTCGTTTTCTTTGGGATGGGAGGTGTTGGGAAGTCAACTATTTTTGATAAGATTGCATATGACTGGGCTGAGGAGGCAAGCAAAATCCTGAACATGTTCAAGCTTGTCTTTCTTTTGAAGATGTGTGCCTTGTTGCAAGAATCCAATCTTGTTGATTCCGCTTTCGATCAACTTCTGGGCGAAGATTCAGGAATAGCAAAAGATGAACTTGATAAATTCATCCTGGCCAACCCAAATGAGGTATTGATTCTTTTGGATGGCTTTGATGAAATGAGGACCAAAAAACTAAATGCAGCCTCATTCGGTTCTATCCTAAAAGCACTCAATAGAACAAGATACAGGGAATGCTTAATCTGTGTCTCGACCCGCCCCTCTCATCTTGAGACACTGATGTCAAAATCACTTGTCCAAAATCCTTGCACACACGTAGAGGTTCTGGGGTTTACTGACGAGGATGTTCATGAATACGTTCAGAAATTCTATGACGAAGATCCTGATAGTGGCAATGCACTGAGCCAAACCATTCAAAAGTCGAACACGCAGCGTGAGTTTGCTAAAACTCCAATGCTGTTGCTTCTGATGTGCTTATTGTGGAGGGAGAGTAAACAACTCCCAGAAACAACTTCACGCCTCTTCACTAAGGCAGTCGATCACATGTTCACAAGAAAAGATATCTCCAGAAAAGATTCTCTGAAAACAGAAATTGCCATAGGAAAAACTGCGCTGCGTGGGCTGATGAGTGCCAGCCAGAAATCGTCATTCCAAGAAGATGAGTTTGAACCGAGGGCACTGGAACTGGCACTAAAAGCGGGCATCCTAACCAAGCAGAGAGTTATCAAAAACAGCAAATCCCACAGAAACATACAATTCATGCACAAGACTATGCAGGAATTCTGTGCAGCAAAATACCTGCAGAGTGTACATACGGCGAACCTGGGATCTGTAAAGCGTATGGTGTACAAAGTTGTACCATTCGGAGAATTTACAAAGAATTTGAGGCGACTTTGTAAGACAATTGAAGGCGTTGTTTCAAATGAGTTTCTCTTTCGTTTTTGTTGTGGTGACAGTGAGAAAGGCATGACTGACATCGTAAAATTAATTGACAAGAAGTTTAATAAGAATGAGCCCAAGTACCAATCAGATGTAGTACAAGCGATTACTCGAAACTGCTTTTTTGAAAGCCAGTCAAGCAAGGTCCCACGGTGTCTCACCAGTGACTCGCATATCCCATCAACTATCAAGGTGGATAACAGTAATGATTTCCGCAGTCTCGTGTACCTTCTTGACATCGTCTGTAAGTCCGACAGCCGCATGGCACAACTGGCACGCGTTGAAACTATCGAGGTTTCCTCATTGTCTTCGGTCAGTGATTTAGCTTCCGCCCTGGGTTACATGGAAAACCTCAGGGCTCTGAGTATCAGGGGTTGTCCTTTAGTGAAGGGTGACCTTGAGAAAACCCTGTCGTCACTGAAATGCAACCAACTCTTGATTGATCCTTGCATAAAGGGTGATAATACATTGGGGGGTAGAGCTGTAGGATGGGCCCCTAATATTAAACACTTGACAAGCCTCAACAAACTTGAAATAAGTGACTGCAACCTTCAGATTACAGACATTGAACACATTGTCTCTGATGCAATTGACATACCAAACCTGACGGACTTGAACCTTGCTGGCAACACAGCGTTGGGCAAATCGGTTGAGTTGTGGGCCAATCATTTGTCGCGATTTACAAACATAAAGACGCTGAACCTGAGCAATTGTACATTGCAATGGACAGACATTGAACATGTTGCCTCGGCTGTAGGTGACATGCCCAGCCTTACTAACTTGAACCTTGCCGGCAACACAGCTTTGGGCAAATCGGCTGAGATGTGGGCCAATTATTTGTCGCGACTTACGAACATAAAGACAATGAACCTGAGCAATTGTACATTGCAATGGACAGACATTGAACACATTGCCAGGTTTGTAGGTGACATGCGAAGCCTGACTGTCTTGATCCTCTCTGACAACCCGGCACTTGGCGTATCGACTGAGAAGTTGTCCCGTTACTTAATAAGAGTGAAGCAAAAACACACACTGGACCTGAAACGTTTCTCACTAAAATGGGAAGATGTTGGTACAATCTCCGTTGTGTTAGACCACATTCCTGCACTGACTAACTTGAACCTTGCTGACAACCGAAAATTGGGCGGATCGTCTGCGTTGTGGGCCAAGGAACTGCCAAAAATGAAGCACTTAAATAGGCTGGACCTGGAGGAATGTGATTTGACACCGAGAGACATTAAACACATCGCCTCGGCTGTACTTGACATGCCCAGACTGACTGACTTGATCCTTGATGAGAATAAAGCATTGGGCGGATCGGCTGAGTTGTGGGCCAACGAACTCCCGAGAATGACGCACCTAAATAAGCTGGACCTGGAGAAATGTGCTTTGACGCCATCGGACATTAAACACATCGCCTCGGCTGTACTTGACATGCCCAGACTGACTGACTTGATTCTTGATGAGAATAAAGCATTGGGCGGATCGGCTGCGTTGTGGGCCAACGAACTCCCGAAAATGACGCACCTAAATGAGCTGGACCTGGAGAAATGTGCTTTGACGCCATCGGACATTAAACACATCGCCTCGGCTGTACTTGACATGCCCAGACTGACTGACTTGACCCTTGCTGACAACTCGAGATTGGCCGGATCGGCTGAGTTGTGGGCCAAGGAACTCCCGAAAATGACGCACCTAAATAGGCTGAACCTGAGGCGGTGTGATTTGACGCAATTGGACATAACATACATCGCCTCGGTTGTATTTGACATGCCCAGACTGACTGTCGTGTCGTGATCGGATGGAATTGGATGACTATGACTAGCGTACTAGTCTTGAGATGAAACTCGTTACTAACCCAAATGTTGACATTCTCAATAAAAGGAACAGGTCTTTTTACAAGAAAATATTGAAAATTCCCCCTCCCACCCCAAAAAAACCCAGCCAATTCTGAATTTTTAGCCTATGCTTAACAAAAGTGCGAAATTACAGTTTAGGTCAAAGTGTGTTTGAACCTTTGACATCTTGATCTTAGTCAAATCAAAGTTTTGTTTTCAGAAAAATCTCAACTATTATATGTGTCCTACTACATTCAATTCAATTTGATTCAATTCAATCTATTTATTCATCATGTGACAAACATATTTGTTTCCGTTGTACAGCAGTAACAATTCAACTAAATATATAAAAATACACTCATTGCACAATGGCGATATAATTATATGCACAGATAAAAACCAACAATAGAAATTGCACAAAAGGAAAACAATGCACAAAATGAGATAAAAACAACCCACGAACAACATGCTGAACCCCCCGCAGTCCAGTTGACATACGGGTAAAAGCAGACGATCAAAATAAAAAGAAAGAATTGTATTTGATTTTTGGTGTTTTTTTAATGGCATATAGGTATACAAATTATACAAATTAAAAAAAAAACACCCAAAATTGCACAAATCAGAAAACAACCCATGATCTGTACATGCGAACCCCCCCCCCAAAAAAAAAACAGTTGACAATGAGAAACCTTGGCTAAAAAGACTAGGTGAAATAGGCAAACCACAAACTACGTGACATGTAGGGCACAAAAACCCATTATCTACTAAATGTACAGTTAAAATTGTACATGTCATTAGATACGAATTTGTTTTAAACACATTTCGTTTTAAGGTTTAATTGACGAATTCTACCCGATTTATTTGTGACAATCAATGGGTTAAGAGGGTGAGTATTGTCAGACAAAATACAATTGAACTTACTCATGAGACTATTTTGAACCAACTTCTGAAGACACTCAGTATCTTCACCCGTAATCCTGCTAGCATGTTTCGCAATACGTTCTAGTTTCTTACGATTATGAACAGTGGGAAGGTTGGTTAACCAAGTGATCGAAGAGAAAGTTAGTATTGATTGAATTCTGGCAAAACAATTTTTTTTTTAAATTTACATTAAAATATTTCAGTTTCCTTACAAAGTGTAACCGTTGATTGGCTTTTTGGTAAACTTTTGTGGTGTAAGAATGCCAATTTAGCTTAATATCAACCACAAAACCAATTTGTATTCATCTACAACTTCAACAGACACATCGTTAAGTTTAACAGGTTGCATAGTTTGTTTGTTCTTTTGAAAATTAATTACCATTTACTTCTTTTGCACATTAATAATTAAGTGTTTTCAACACACCAATTAACAAACGATCAATGTTGTTTCTACAATCCATTTCATCATTGTCAGCTATCAATCCTATCAAAACGGTCCCTTTCTTGCTGAACAGGGATTAAAATAATAATTGTTTTGCCCACTTGAACATATCTCATGGAATTTGCGCAATATAAATTCCATGTATAAAGTCCACTCCATGCACTCTTGAGATCGCTATTCTCAAATGTACGTTCTAAATCAATAATTAAGTCAATGAAATCGGGGACTTGGCAAATTTCACCGAACAAAACAGATCATTAAAATGTGTCATTCCAGGAAGCCTGTTTTGCAATTTGAGCATGATAAAACATTGTAACACATTCTTGATTCAGATCGTTAGCAGAGTCACGCTGCGTGTAAGATAAAAGGCGGTTCGCCCCTTACGTACGACACAGTGGTTTGTCCTCAAAGTCAAACTTACACTCTTATAAGTTCCGGGTCAGATTCGACCCGGAATCCGGGTCAAATTGGACCTGAGACACTTCTGAGTCAAAATAACACTTCGTCTTGAAAAAAAATGACATATTTCACAATCAAAAAGAAAATATGAAAATCCGGGGCAAATGGGCGGGAGAGTAGCCCTAGCTGGGAAGTGTCATTTTGACCTGGAGGCGTGTCAGGTCAAATCTGATACAGATTCGGGTCGAATCTGACCCGGGACTTTTTAGAGTGTATATGATTTGCCGATTGTGCATCTTTTAAATTGGCAAACAAAATTATAATAGGCTTCGAATCTGTACGTGTGTGCATGAAAACACCACTAAGTCGAGACACAGGTGATGCATGGTACTCGTTGATTTCTTTTCAAACACTGAGGCTGTGTGAGTGGTTTGGTCCATTTCCTTCACAAGTTGAAACTGGTTGGCCAGACAACAATTTGTGTTTATGTGTAACGTTAAGACAATGAGCATATTTTGAGCAGTTTTGTAATGAATCCAACCACTGATGGCCAATACATGTACATTTTTGTAAATAGAATTATATTTTTATAGACGGGAGGGCCTGACAGTTATGGTATTTGTGTAAAAACGTTGAAAACATTGAGTATTTAGTACTTTTGGGATTACTTGAACCAGTAATTTACAATACTGGTAATAATACTGTAAATAATGTAAAATAATTGTCTGTCTGATAAGAACACGTATATTTTATATTTTGTTTATATTTTATATAAATGTTGGTGCTCAAATTGGTGTGGAGATCACTATTTAAACAACACTGCAAGAGGAGCAGTAACTTTTGAAGGGGTTGGGTTCATAGTCTGGTTTCCTGTCCCCATTGTTCTTCACTGAATCTTGAAAACATTATGTATGCAAATTATATGCATGACATGCATAGGTCTGAATCCCACCTCCTTAATTCAAAATCACAACGGTAATGTTTGTGCGCAACAGGCCTATTTCAAAATGCATATATGCCACGAATGTGCAATTTTGGAGGTGATGCGCTTCGATTTTTGCTGAATTCGAACGTGTCTCTGGCAAATATCAATAAATAGAGAGGGACATTAGTGTTCAGTGTTTAAAACTCATGCAGTTGGAATGCTTTGAAGGCTCTATTTATGGAGACACTGGCGATTTTGCGTACTTTTTATGGTAAGACAAGAGTCAGTTTTTTGACAACGTGTTAAATTATGCATAGTGATTCAAAAATAAACAACCATGCAGTGCACGCGCAGAGGCAATTACATCAATGACTTTGAATGGGAGCTAGTTATTGGTCTCCAAATTTTAAGGGGAGGGGGACAACTCTGTTAAAGATTATTTCTGTTCTGAGCGAAAATTAAGACTAGCAAATGGGGATGTAAATCTAGTGTAATGTCAATTACAGTCTATGCATTGCAGACGCCAAATAAGTTGACTTTATTTGCGAAATTCTTTGGAAAATAATTTACAAAAGAGTATAAGATTACTCAATAACGGATTATGTAAAATTTACCTGTTTTGCACATATTTTTTTCACACGGATATAATCTTACACATGAGAGGAAAAATGTCCTTTTATGCAGGTAATAATCTGATTGAGTAGAAGTATGGGCATGCATTCTGGTAACATGCAACATGTTTGTATTTTACAATTATTGTTTCAACCGTATTCTGTTTTATGACACACTTCTTGCTGGTACTTTATCCTGGTTGGCTGTAACACGGTCACGTGTGGTTCACTATAGGCTAGTGCATGAAATTTGCGTCATCGTGAACTAGACGCGCGTCAAGACATCGCGCGCTCGTAATTTCCGGAGTATAGTGCCCTTTCGATCGGGCACTATACTCGAAAATTGTTTGACTGGTTACAGCGCCCTCTCCAAAACTCAAAGTTAAAACTTAATCAAGGGAAACTAAAAGTTTTTCTTTAATTGTTGAACAGTTGAATTGGTTTTGACTTAATTGTTGAATTAAAACAGTTCAATTATAAAACCATGAAATGTTTCTTTTCTTATTTTATATTTTGGACATAGGTGAGTTATAAAGCACATTATGTATTGGCATAATTCGGTCACTAGCGCACGTCTATGCCCCATGTGAATGACTGAGAAGAGGCTCCTATTTCCCTCGGCCTGGGACCCTCTTCCGGTCACTCACAGTCCCTCGGACCAATAAACTAGGCTAGACATGTTGCTTATACAAGGAAATTGCATTTAAACATAGGTCTAGCTAATTCAAATTAAAACTCCTTGTTCTATTTTAAAGCCTACACTTCAAAGTTCGAACGAAAAAAAGGGCCCATGTTTTTAATCATTAAGTTTATTTCCATTTCCAGATCCAGAGATATTTCTCGTTCTTAGTTTTTGTCCCGATTCTGACAAGCAAACACATATAATTAAAAAAAAAGTTTCGCATGTTTGTGCAACAAAAACCTGATCTGGATCTCAGTCACTCCTGCTGTCCTTATCTAAGAGCGCCCTCTCGTGACAAAGCAAATTCCCAAAGCATTCTGGGTATTACCGCCATCTTTTCAATCGTGTTTCGTACGCACGAGGAAGTGTTTAGTCCCGGTCATTGCAAGTTGAACAAAATTGGAACTCCTCGTCCTTCTCAATGTCCGAGTATCTGGAACGAGATAAGGTAAGATCTTTATAACACTCCTAGTAGGAAGTCAATATTCAGAATGAAACTCTTAAAAACCCAGCAGGTCAGTTTCAAGTGAAAGTAACTGTGTCACACAGAGAGTCACTGCACAAGAAACAGCGCTGTAGGGCGCAGTGAAGTGTGACTGAATCTGCCTGCTAACGCTGAGTTTAACAAAAAGGATTTGTGCGTCGCATTCGAAGTGTTATTTACACTTTGAAAACTGAAGATTACATCAAGGAATTTGAAGTGTGGGTGCTACTTTATTAGCCCCAGAAATGTGGTTTAAATACTGGACTTCCGCCGTATTTAATAAGCCACGTACACTGCCATGATTTATGTGGAAAGGTCCGTTGCTAGGGTAGCAGAAAATCAAATCAAGATTGGAAATATTTTGTCACTTGATAATCGCCCAATCCATACTACGACTGGAAAAAAATTTGCAACCTGACGCCACTTTTTTCTTCTTCATGTATAAAAAAAACCACAACAGTTGTTTGAGACTGCAACACATTTTAATGGGCGTGGTTAATGCTGTTCGCCCAAATTTTAACTTTTAAAGGGCACTATAAAAGACATTGTATAGGGCCCTCATGACGCCTAAATTCTAACAGGCGTGTCTGTCCAGGGTAATCGAGGCAGGTTTAAATGTTGCTACACGTATATTACCGGTTTAATAATCTTTGATAAGTTTCAATGTACGAAACTATGTCAGTCTAAGTTTCTAATTTTGTACTCGGAAGGCGGCACCGTTAATAGAACTCATCCAAAATTTCACTTCAATGATTTCGCACAATAGTTACAAAAACACTGTGGGAAGAGAAAGCAGGCACTGTCTGGACCGTGTCTCTTCCATCCAACGAAACTTGGCATTCCTTGTGCAAGTCTGCTCAACTCAAGCAGTATTGATGACCGTCTTTTAGTGAAATCTATTACTCGCTTTTATTTACAGCAAGGCCGTTCCACAGAGAGGGACAATTCAACAACGCGGTACAGAGCCAGTTGTACCACGGGCCGTGATTAGCACGACGGCGCAGTCTGGTTTCCCGACGTCCGTGTGCGGCTCCCTGTGATGTGGTATGTGTTCAAGCCAGGTAAGCCTTAAAAGAGCAATTTTATTTGCTGCTCTAAGATCTTGGACAAAACAAACCATTAAAAAAATTAAAGTTATCAGCCGTCAATAAAAAAAAGCTTACCTAATACAAGTAAAACAAGAATGGTAAATCATAGATTTTCAAGGGTGGGAAACTTTAGAGGTGGATTGTTATTCAAAGTAATCTAAAAAAGAAAAAAAAAATATTGCTTGTGTCCTGCACTTGTTCGCTATCACGGGACGTTCAGGTCCACTCTTCGCCGCCTGGTGGCGCTATACCAAAAACATTAACACGTGTGCTTAACAACTAGTAAGCGCAAGTGATGATACGAAATTTGGCTGTGACAAAATTACAACAAATCCGTGGCAATAGAGGGCGCTATCAATTGCGGTACAGATAATTTGTATCTGGCTCTCAGATTCACTATTGCTAATGTTCCTACATAGATAAATGTTGGATGGATGCCTTCATAGAATTGGTCCAGAAATTAGCGCCAATCTCAAGATGAAGTTCTAATTTCAAGTAATTCTTCCAGATGTTTTTAAAAGGGGAATCGCATTAGATGAACGTTTCTCATAATGCCGGTGTTATAATATCCCTAAATAGATACATGTGTAATTCATTTTGCCATTGCTGTATTATGCATGCCGTATTATACAAAGCTATGTTGGCCTGTGTACGTACTATTGACTAAAGGCTCAAAGGTGAATTAATTTGCATAGAATAGATGCTGAGCTCAGAATAACACTTGTAAACACTTGAAATCGCGCCATTTGATAAGGAAAGTCGCTCACTGACTCGTCAACTTTGTAGATCTTTGCATCACGGCAGACTAGGGGCGTAGCCAAGGGAGAGAGGGCAACGGGGGCGCACCCCCCCCCTAAAAATTCTGTCCCCCATGCACACCAGTCGCCCCTCAGTGGTAATTTTCCATTCCTTTTTCACGAGCGGCCTTTTTCCAAGAGTGACCCTATTTTACGTCGCGAACGACTGTAATTGTGCCACCTTTAAGAGCGCCACCTATTGTCTGATATTGTCTGCGTTCAAGGGCGCCCCTAAATAGACAGATGGAGTCTCCCCCATCCCCACCCCTACCCCTTAGCCCCCTTTTGATTTTACGGAGGCCGGGTGACCGGTGAAAAACCCTTTCTACCTGTCGGCACGGATGCTACGGATACTGGCCCCTCCCCAACTTAAACATCCAGCCGCCCCGCCCCCCCCCCCCCCCCCCAGGGGGAAAATGGTGGCTAAGCCGCTATAGGAGGTTGGCGCAGTACAAATAGGGGAGTAATGAAAGACCCTTAACATTGGGGGGGGGGGCGGGGTCAAGAAGCACATACAACTAAATTGAGTCCAAGGTTTGGACATGACTCACAGTTTGAACAGAAATTCGATAAACATCATAAGGTGCGGGAATGGAGGGTAGAACATAATACAGTTAGGGTGGAAATTTGGCTAGTCAAGACAAAAATCAGAGAAAAGGGTAACGTCAGACCATACAGCGACAATCGACATCGGGCATGAGCTGCCAGGCTGGTCACTAGTCTGCTACCTTACATATTGCGCTTATTAAAAAGCGTTTACAGGTTCCAGATACACGACCATCGCTCCCTCAGTCTGGCTTCCAAACGAACAATTACAAAATTACAGCGCAGTCTGCAAGTGGTGCCCGGCTAAATTAAGGCGAAATATATGGGAGCCCAGAGTGGCCTCATAAAGCTTATTACTCGATCGTAACCCCATCTAAAAACGCGTTAAAATTTTGCAGCAGCAGGATACCAATCAAACCAGTGAGTTTGGCGGTTTTGAGACTTCATCTTACATTAAAAGAAAGAAACTTTTAAATTTGGTCGCCGCGCATAGCTACGGCGATGCGCGCGCAGACCAAAAACCGAAGACTATTTTTTTTACCTAAGACAATTTTAGAATAAATGTAGGAACTGTAGCGATCCATTGGGTATTTTTAGCCCCATTTTACTAGCATTATGGCATTTTACTAGCGGCGGGAGTAGGTGGGGACCCTTCAAGTGCCCCCTGGATCGGCCTCTGCACTCGGTGCTCAAGTGACATACAATTCTTATGAAACCCATGTCAAGCTTATTGTAGTGGCCGCTGGATACCACACTTGAGGTATTTGAACTTGAGTTATAAAACTGAATTTTAGTTTTAATTTGCGGCTTGATTTCTTCAAGTGAAGCAGCAGGGCTTTGTGCAGGAAGTGAGAGTTGTAAAGATGAAATCTGTCGGTAGCAATATATTGGTAACACTTTGATCTGACTCTGACTCGCTTCTACAATGGTTGCTATTAAAATGAAAAGTTGGATAAGAATTGGTCCAGATATTAGTGCCAGTTGTAGGATGTAGGCATATACTTCCAAATAATTATTTAAGAAGGAATAGTTACATTCATACTTTTGCATAATTCCGGTATTAAACTAGCACTAGATAAATAGTAATTCAATTTGCCATTGCCGTACTGCATGACATTGCCAAGCTAAGTAGGCCTATACACGTACTGTTGACTAAAGACTCAAAGGTGAATAAATTTGCATAGAATAGTTGCAGAGCTAAGAATAACACTTGTAAACACTTAAAATCGCATCATTTGATAAGGAAAGTCACCCACTGACTCGTCAAATTTGTAGATCCTTGAATCAACACACTTCAGTGTGAACTTCAAAACGCTTTGGGAAAAACCTGGTGTAAGAGTGTAGGCCTGCTGGGACAAATATACTTTGTACCCGCATCGGGCCGGGCGAAGCGCGAAGCAGGTCTTGGAATGCACCCACGATCGAGTCCAATTTTACTTCATCGTTCCTAAGCGCACTCTAAAATGGCGTGGTCACCGCTAATCTGGATCGCATTCTTTGCACAGTATTTTGTGCCCGAACGCTGTTTAACCTAACCACACGTTGAATACGCTATGAAACAAAATCCGTCCAATGGGAGAGCTCAAGGGCATTTGTGGTGACCGGATCCTCTGCAAACTACCATCGAGAACCCCCAATTCTGAAAATCCTATTTATTTCTACAGCTTTTGGAGCTGGTAATTTTCCCCCGTTCCTACGGTTTTCCAAGCCCCTTAGTCACCGCCTTGTCCCGCTCCCTCCCCATGTCAAGATTAAACCAATACGATAGTGAGGAGCATGTCCAAAGAAAAGGGTAAATGTAACCATGGTAACATGGAAGGGGTGGAGGTTGGCGTAGTACAAATAGGGGCGGAGCAATGACAGGCACTGCAACTTCAGGAGGAGTTGGCAAAAATCGCATGCAACTGAATGGACCAATTACTGATAAATGCCAATTTGTTAATACATTCAAATTTTAATAGCCAGCAGTTTTAAAAACTACTGGTTGGATGTATACCTTTCAGAGTAAGAAATAGTGATCGAGAGTATTGCCGTTTTTCGCTGCTGATGACCGATATAGCGCAGCGTGATTTGTTGCATGGTGCCTGCCGGGCCTGAATGCGCAGTGTCCCGTCACCGTGAAGGTCCATGCACGGTGATATCGTTTGTGCCGACGAACGCAAAGTCCGTGATTCGGCACGAAATTCAACTCGTGCGCGATACAGCTCGCGATTCAGCCAGCAATTTGGTGGATGGTACCCCAAGCACACAGTTTATGTGATAAGGAGCCCTGCTGATTCCTTCGACCTCTTGTGCACGGGACGAAAGCATTTTTTACGGTATTTATTTTGTAAAAGACTTAAGCTCAATAGAAATACCTAGGACGATATTCGAGGCTTTTCTCACATAAAAAAAACACGACAAATCCGGTAGAATTTTGAAAAAAAGACCAGAATACCTGTACCCCTATATATTCTCTATGGACTGCTTTCGCTTCTTGCCGTCATGTCCATTCATGCGCATGGTCGCATCAATTTGAATTTATCATTAAGTAGGTCCACTGAGTCAAAGTTTTGTACAGGACTAGAGTTGGAACAGAAAATCGATATTCATGTAGTAAAAGATGCGGGAATGGTTGAGTAGAGCGTGATGGGTTGAACATGGTATAGCTGAAAGGGGGCTGTCAAAAACTGACAAAAAAATAACAAAAGGAGTTGGTATAGGGATTTGTCTCATTGTGCTTGTTATATAAGTAGGTTGATAATTATCGTCATAAGAGTCATTTATTGATAATCTTGTATTCATTGAGAAGGTAAACATTTAAAAACAAATAGTTTAATGGTTGATTTTTCTATGTTTGTGTTCATCATGCATCAAATTGAATGCTTAACACTGAGTGAGTGTTTTGCATTCCTTCCAACCTGTTTACAGTGTCTTAAAGTTCTTTCATTTTGTTTGTAAATTTAATAAATGTTTTAAAACAGGTACATCCTCTGTACATGGGGGAACGCAGCATGCGAATCGGCACCGCACGCACCTTGACAATGACCCCTCTTGTATGGGGATTGGGATGTGTGTTATTAATGCCCCGGGGTGGAAAAATTGTGGTCTTCTTTTTAAACTCAATGCTGCCCCGAAGATTAAAGACTCGGTCACACAGGGGCAGATCTAGCTTACGGGAAACGAAATGGGAGTTGTAATATCTATGAATAAAATCTTATGCTTTCTCCTGCATTCAACAACTATTTGAGAATATATTTAGGGATTTTTGCATTCTATTTGTTATTTTGGCACCAGTATCAAACTAGTCTATTTTATATACTTACACTATATTTACTAGTATATATATCATGCCATTAGCGCTGGGGGGAGGGGGTGCAATCCTTCAAATGCAGGCCCGGATTATCCGATAGGCACAGTAGGCCGACTAAAACTTCGGAGGCCTACGAAAAATTCTGGGGCCTGCCATAAAAGGCATATAGGCCTACCCACACACAGAGACACATAGAGACAAGTTTTTAAACAGTGTTAGGGTCTCTCTCTCAGAATTTTTGACTTTACCAACTGACGCTGTACAGCGTAGGCATACATGTAGGCCCTACGTATAAAATGTACGTGTAATGCCTGTCGCGTTGAAGCACTGTGCCAACCATAGACGTTAATTGGTGGAGGTCGAGGGGGGGATGTCCTTTCCCTCCCCCACAACTATTTCCGTCACCGAATAAAAAACCAGTGTAGCCTACATTTGATTCTATAGCTCAGAATAGCTGATTCTATGACTCAAGAGTCAAAGATGATGTTTAAATGATGATCTTTTGCAAATAAAAATGTTTAAAGTGGTCAGAAATGACCTCAGATCACACACAGAGCGTCTGAATCCCAAACAAAATGTCGGGGCCCTTAAGAAGGCCACGAACCCCACGCCGTTTAGGCTTCGCACTCGCATTAGTTCTGATCAAGATACACATGTTTTTACCCCCCCCCCCCCTCACTCTTGAGAAGCGATGGACGACATTAATGCCAACAGGCTGTCAGAGCTAGGACCTATACCAGTTTGGCCTGGCTTGATTCGTACAGTTCTAGTACTTTAGCATCAACTTGAATTTCGTTTAAGTGCCTAGGGCGGAGTAGGGCCTAGGAAACACTGGTGCCTAAGGCCTACGAAACACTTAATCCGTGCCTGTCCAAATGCCCCCCCCCCTCCCCTCTCTGGATCGGCCTCTGCACTCGATGCTCAAGTGGCATGCAATTCTCATAAAACCCTTTGGATTACCAAACATGAGGATTATGAATTTGAGTTTTTAAACTATTGCTTGTCTTTTCAATTTGCTGCTTGATTTCTGGACGAAAAGCATCAGGGCTTTGTTTATGAAGTGACAGTAGCGAAGATGAAATTTATTCAACATATTTGCAACAATATTTGATCTGACTCGAAGAATCACTTCTACAATGGCTCGTACATAATGAAAAGTTGAATGAGAATTGGTCCACACTGCCACATTAGCGCCAGGTTTAGGATGTAATCGTACTTCCAAATGTTTATTCGAGCATTTGTTTTAAATTACATTCATAGTTTTTAAATATTTGTTTCTGGTAATAAAATATCACTACATAAATATCAATTCAATTGCAGGTTGTTGTATTGCTGTGTAGGCCTATATACACGTAAGTGTTGACTCAAGTCTCAAAGGGTAAATAATTTGTATTGAATGGATGCAGAGCTAAGAATAGAATTGTAAACACTTGAAATCGCGCCATTTGATAAGGAAAGTCACCCACTGACTCGTCAACTTTGTACATCTTTGCAGCACGGCAGACCAAATACAAAACACTTCAGTGTGGACTTCGGAACAATTTGGGAAAACCCGGGTGTATTTGTGTCGGCCTTCTGGGACAAATGGAGTTTTTGATATTATATCAGTGCGCGATTTGCCATGTATTAAAACAAGCAGCTTTTTGTTTTTGTATAAAATAACTATTTCTTTTATTAACAGATTGATTAGGACTCGTTTGAAAGTTTTAAACACACTGCTTTGTTTCATTTTGTGCAATTTACTTGCATGTGACAGGATGCTGAAGTCGGTTGTCAATCATTGACCCGTAAAAGTTGAGTCATCGCCATATAAGGAGATTGATCAGGAGATTAATTTGCATAATCTAGTTCCGTCAGGTGGTCATGAGATCGGTGGGCATAGCAGCTGCAGTGCGTCAGTGCCATCTTGGATGTCTATGAATCAACCCGCTCTGAACTTAACTGTAAGTTTGGCTACAGCGATGGCTCATGTCTGTCTTTTTTTTAGTTTCATGGATTAAACATTTAGCCATTAACAAGTTTTGTTGTTGCATATTTTGCCTATCTCACTTGTGACTGTCACTTGTGAGTTGTGACTTACTCTGGTCTTGGGGCAGCTTTATCAGGCTTACTTTTTGTGTCATGTAGCATCTGTGCAACAAGTGCATTAGTCTGGCGGGATAATCGGACATAAAACAAACATTTGTGTACACCTTTTCCCCATACTGATACATTATCGGTTGATTTTTGATACATTATCGGTTGATACAGTATCCGTTCCGTGGTGATACATTATCGGATACAGTTATTTTGTAGTTACATTATCCGTCGACACGTGATACATTATCGGATACAAATTTTACTACACTATCAGTCAATTTTTGGTACATTATCGGTTAGTGATACAATATCGGTCAATTTGTGATACATTATCGGTTGGTGATACGTTATCGGTTGGTTACTACATTATCAGTTGTAACACCCTGTTTTCACTACATTTGTATAATTCGGGGTTTTTTGGCTGTGTGCACCACTGCCCCTTTAAAAAGTGTTCCACACATGTTCTCAAAAACTCTGACAATTTTATTATTTTTAAATCACCTATAATCAGCGAGAAAAGAATTATCATCACTTTCAAACAAGGGTTCGAACCGAACTGACAACCCACCATCCCACGCTATTCAAACACCATAATAATGCACTCAACTGTACACCCGTACTGGAATCAAGTTGTATCCTTGTGGAGACATTTCTTTGTTCTCGTGTTCTAAAGTTTTCGAGTTTGAAAATGTAGTTTCAAAATGCTTCTATATTAACCAGAAATAGTTTCCTTGGCTGAAATTCGGACTTTATATCCCTTACATAAAATAGTTCAATTTGCGACGGATCAATGCACCTTGGAAATTCCTATTTTTTTGAGTAAAGTCCATATATCTTTTTCGCGATAACCTTGTGGAAACGTATTCCTCTAGAGAAATTGCCCTGTGGAGACATATATAATCTTTTGTTCGCTATTATACCCATGTCTCCACAGGGTGCCGTGTATCAGATCACTAGAACTAGACGACCGAGTGAATATTCCACAAATGAAATTAATTGAATTCTCTCTTCAATTTCCACTGCAGGAGTATTTTTTCTTTTCTTTTGAGTATCTCAATCTAACCCTGAAGGGATTATCACACTAAGTCTTGTTAGTTTAGTAGGAAAAGGGGGGTATCGTGCACCCTCGGAAATCAATTTCTAATCAACGTTTCTAAGTCAGAAAAAATGCGTAGAAAACGATTTGCTATGTTAAAAAATTCAAAAAATGTCCCACGTATTGTTCTTATGCAAATTAGTGCCGCCATTACCGAAAAATTTATTTGTAACAATATCTCAGCCAATATTGCAGATAACTGAACGAACTAGGTGTCTAAACCCATGTTTTCAAGGTCAGAGATCACAATAAAACTATTCTGGAAGTGACCACATATGTCTGTGGCATAGGAATATGCAGATTAGTGCCGCTAATACCGGAAAATCATGTTTTTGGCATATCTCGGCCAATATAGCACATAACTACACCAGTAAGGTGTCTTAGAATTTACATATTTACCTGCCAAGGATACACATAGTTACTTCGTGAATGGTCTTTTAATGATACCTGACCCTCAAAACATGGGTTTAGACATCTTACTTGTGTAGTTATGTGCAATATTGGCCGAGATATTGGCTAAAAATCAAATATCTGATAAACCGACACTTTACAATTTACATATTTTCATGCCAAAGACACACATAGTTACTTCGCGAATGGTCTTCTTATGATACTTGACCCTCAAAACATGGGTTTAGACACCTTACTGGTGTAGTTATGGGCTATATTGGCCGAGATATGCCAAAAACATGACTTTCCGGTATTTGCGGCACTAATGTGCATATTAATATGCCACATTCACATGTGGTTACTTCCAGAATAGTTTTATTGTGATCTCTGACCTTGAAAACATGGGTTTAGACACCTAGTTCGTTCAGTTATCTGCAATATTGGCTGAGATATTGTTACGAATAGATTTTTCGGTAATGGCGGCACTAATTTGCATAAAAACAATACGTGGGACATTTTTTGATTTTTTAACATAGCAAATCGTTTTCTACGCATTTCTTCTGACCTAGAAACGTTGATTAGAAATTGATTTCCGAGGGTGCACGATACCCCCTTTTCCGACTGAACTATGTCCCCTTGATCCACTCTTTCAAAATAATTCACAACCCACCAAGACTAAGACGTCAGCCTCTCTTCCACCTGATTTCTTGCTCCGCCCTAGTCCGAAAATTTGGGACTCTCAATACTGTGTATGAGAGTACCAAAACTTAAGGTACTGAAAACATGCAATGCAAGAGACTAACATCTGAAACAACCAGTCCAAGTTGTGTAGTAACTCTTCAGTACTGCATCAACTAATTGTCAGTTGACTTTGCCAAAAAATATATCTAGGATATCGGGTACTAGGTCACTATTTCTACACATTTCGCCATAGTCAGGCACCAGACTAATGACAAGGAATGAAGAAGTCAGGCTTATCAAACAGTTGGACCATAGATGGACATGTACAAGTCTAGTTTTAGCCTTATTTTGAAATCGGTTGACTTCCCTCTCACATGTGCCTGCGTGATATATATGGAATAAATGTCTCCTTTAAAAATTAAATTGAGTCTTCAAACTTGGTTGGTGAAATACTGAGGACATATTCTTTGCCCATTGAGAGTTTTGGAGAAATTTTGCTGGCTGAAGAGTGAGTTAAGTTGGCCTGATCTTCTTTTGCATCATTTTGAGCACTTAAGGTCCCCGTCTGGCTCCGCCCTTGCTGTTGTACGTGTAACTAAATGTAGATAATTACCAGCTTCATTGCAAGGCATCAAAATGTATTTTATTCTGCAAAATGGCTTCCCTGCGGTGAATGTATCGGACACAGGTATCAGAGGCACTGTGTATACACACCCGTACTCAAACATTGGCCATTATATTTTACATTTAACCCTGCTAACCTCGTCTAGTGAATTTTGTAGCAGACACGTCGTTTGCCAGAGTTGTTTTTGCTTTGGTACAATAGTACAATATCTATAGAGCGCTAACTGACACCGGCTATATAGTTGGGCTGTTGAGTGATACGATGGTGCACTTTGTGACTAAAGCCTGACCTCTGATCTCCATTTCCCTTTTTTGAAGGGCAGACAGGGGCGCAACAGAATACAAGAGGTCCATTGGACAAGAATCACACTCCAGCAATAGTGGGCTTGGTAAAAAGGTTGAAAATGTGGTGAACCAAGTCCATCTAGATACCACAGAGTGTAATAAGTACACAATAGTGACTATTGTTTGACATTTGTACATATTACATTGTAAAGAAAGTCCAACGGTCTCAGTCTATCCCAGTCGCAACATGTTGCGTCTGCCAATTGAAAAAGAGAAATGGAGGTCAGATGTCACCCCAATTTTTTTTGTGGGATTTGATCACATAACATGACTGTATAATAATAGGTGCAATACTTTTTTTGCAATATTGAGGCTTTGGACAGGAAAACAAAAGCGTTTTCACGATTAAATATAAGAAAATAGCGGGGAAAAAAGTATATGAAGTTTGTTGACCTATCAAAGGGTACCGAAATCAGATATGATGTACCCATATCTAAAAATTCTTTTCATGTCACAAAGAGCCAACTTTTAGATTTGGGTCATAAAATAGCTGGGTTTTGAATAATATACCTTATAAATATTTATAAATAGGGCATACAAAGCTTATTGACATCTTGAAGGTCACCGGAGGTCAGATATGAAATGCCCTACATATGGAACAAAAAATCATAGCATGAACTCCTAACATTTAGACTTGGTCTTGAAAAAGTTGGGGTTTAAAGAGTAAATCATAATAACGATAAATATGTAAACAAAGGTCATTGACCCCTGGAAGGTCACTAAAGGTCAATTTTTAAACATCTGATCTTGATGTTCATTGCCTGAAGACCTATGACATAGACTTGGGTCATAGGAAAGTGGTGTTTAAAATAGTGTATGTAAATATCATTGACCTCTCAAGGGTCACCAGAGGTCAAATATGAAATGTCTCTACATCTGAAAATTGTCTTTATGGCATGAAGAACCAAAGTGGAAAGTTTCATGCTTTAGTCACAAAGTGCACAATCGTATCACTCAACAGCCCCACTCAGCCAATCGAAGTCGACTTTACTAAATCGTGACGTCATTTCATTCCTAGATCAGGACTAGTCCAATGGTTTGATTGGTCAATTCGAATGCAGTGTTTTGCAAAGCAACAGCAGCCGGGCGCATCACGTAATATGATACATGATACGAGACTTGGTGCCGAGTCGGTTTTGTTTTGTGTACGGTCATACTAGCTCCACGCACTCAAAATATATATCGCTGCATGCAGTGCGGTAGTCTGGTTCCCAGACCAAATGATGCTGACTATTGATGTTCAATTACCGACTTTGCGAATACGTTTTCAATTTTGTATACGACATATGGGAGTATTTTGAATCGCTAGCGTCGATCATGGTCAATCAAACAATGTGTGCCAAACTGAGCCGATTTTTTCCACTCAACGTGAGAGATGTAGTCACAATCTAATCGCATTCTTGTGACATCGGCTCACGTCTAGTGGTGTCTAAAGCGGTGTCACCTATTAAACAAAAATAACAGGACATTTTCATGTACTTTCGACAGATTGTAAACTTCATTCAGTTAAACCACGAAGGAAGGAACACGAAGTGGGAGTATGATATTTTCAATTTGGTTTTTAGCTCACCTAAAAGTTGTCAAAATGTTTTGCAATCCTGTTTTCTTACATGACATCATGCGGCAAGGATGAAATACATGTATGTCATTATCTAGACACGCTCTAGTACCAAAATACTTTTTCTTTTCAGTGTTCATTCAGGTGAGACTGGATTACGAGAAACATGAGTCAGAGTATAACACCACTGTGTATGGACACAGGGTATGTACAAAATGTTTATGTTAAATATCTATTTGCCTTGTTTTATGTTGTGATGGTTAAATACTTTAAAGGTAATATACAACATTTGCAAGCGCAGAAAATCCTCAAACTACAAAATTACCATAAAAAGACCTACTTGACTGTACCGGGAATAGTAGTACTAAGCTTTCTGTAAAATATTCGCACCTGTAGAGTTTTGTAGAAAGTTCCTGACTTTGTTTCCCAAAAATGCCTCTTTAGTCTTTAGCTAGTACAGATTTTTTTACAAATGGTTACGCCAAGGATCCTACACACAAGGATTAACGAATTCGCTCCCAAACTCCTGGTTACACGTGTGATAACAGCCCGTACAGGGACAATTAAATACCATGAATACTTGTCAACAAAGACCCCTGCGCGTGGCGGCTTTCCGATTTGCAGGGCTCTGCACCCGATCTGGTGTCGAAGTCTATCAAGCCAGCTAATTATACTTTGAATATTCATGATCCTACGTTTTTGGCCTTATTATTGAATAACTACATAACAATGTTAATGGCAAGCACAGTCCTTTAGCTTTAAAATGTGCTACTGTGCATCGGGAGTCCTGTTTATTACGTCATGATTTACTGTGTTTTGTTTGCTGCCCGCAACGACGACTTTTACACAGTTGCACGTTCGGGTCGAAACTGGACCTGAAAAACAGCGCTCAAAAGTACCTTTTGTACTCATTTCATGACAGAAACAATAGTCGTTTTTATTTCACCAAACCTTAGGCTACATATACCCGAAAAATGACGGAAATGTCTTCGAGCATTCCGCAACCTCTTTAATGCCCGTTATCATGCGTCCAACGAATTAAGGCAAGTCCGCTCAGTGCATTTTGTACGGCACTAAAGCTCAAAACAGTCGTCTATCATTGTGTAGGATCCGTGGTTCACGACCGTGACCATGTGCAAGCCAGCTAGACTTCGTCCCTGACCTCCTTCAATTTTTTTTTAGGTCATTGTATTGATATTTGCAATACTTCTGAAAATTCAAGCAAAACCAAAATGCAGTATAATATTACCTTCAAACCAAATGGTGTAATGCAAAAGTTTTTAAAAAAATTATAAAAAGGGAAAACAAGTGGCGATATGTTGGCTTTTGTTGTCAAAAATGAGTTTTATATTATGTTACAGGTACAAGACCCTGCGAGAATATCTATATGCCAGGAGATTGACTGAGGTGGAAGTGCCTAAAGATGGACTGTGCATACTTCATGCTGTTCATGGGGGTTTACATTCATCACACACATCTACGAGTGCACAGGGTTTATCAAAGGAAAAGGTCAAGTTCATGGTACGCGATGAGGTCCTTCAGCATGTAGAAGAGTACATGCCATATTCTGCTTTGAGTAAAGGAGATACACTTGCACAGCTGGAGGGTTGGGCACAGACAGGGCAGTATGGCAGTGACTCTGTGGACCTAATTCTCCACATCCTCAGCCAGGTCTTGAATCTTCGCATCCTTGTAGTTGAAGAGACTACCAGCCGGGTGACGAGTCTTGAACTGTTGCCTCACAGGCAAGACAAGTGCAGTTTGATCCAACAAAGGACAAGTGTAATACTCATAAAACATGGCCAGCACTTCAATCATACTGTTTTTTCACGTGACAAGGAACGTTGTCCCTCCAAGAAAGAAATTACATATACCAGTACCACAGAACCAATCATCATCTCCAGCGATGATAGTGACGATGATAGTGACGATGATAGTGACGATGCATGGTGTTTTCCATGGGAATGGCCAACTTCCCCTACTAAGTAAGTGTCGGTGAATTTGTGTGTGTTTCTTTAATGCTAGCCATTGGTAATTTTAAACACATTTTTTGTGTGATCACAACCTTTGTGGAACAGCAATGTCCTTTTTGTTTTTATGCTAATACGAATTTTCATATTCACGGGTAAATGTGTGATGTCACCTCAATGCTACAGCTATTTCAGCGCAAAAAGTTGCCGGAAGTTGGTATATTTTGCTATTATAACTTTTCTTTTCTTTGGTGCTCTGTGGTTGTGTCAGTAAGCCAGTGAGCAACTTTTCTCTCAACTGTTTTCAGTATGATGATATTGGGTTCACAATGAAAAAACAAAACTCCCAAGTGGGACAGTTTTTTTCTTGAAATGAAACACCAGCAACAACGCTCTCAGTTGGCAAAGACGATTTGTTTATACATGTTTAGTAAGTGCACATTTTCAGAACAAAAAAGTCAAATAATTTTAAGAGGAGTATACATAAAGTTACACAAAAAGGTTACTTAGAATAGATAAAATTCATTCTGTGGACACTTTAATTAATAATGAATATAAGAACGTCACTGTCTGGATTGCATTCTGTATCATGGAGGTGTTGTCAGCTCATGGCAATTATGTCTGATGAGTTTGTGACATCCAAAATGCATGGTTTGTTTTTCCTTAAAAGGGTTCGCAAGGAATCGCCGATCGACTGCCAATCGACTGATGTCCCTACCACGATGCAACAATCTGAAGCAGCCTGCCAACGGACTGATGTCCCTACCATGATGCAACAAAAATCTGAAGCAGCCTGCCAACGGACTGATGTCCCTACCACGATGCAACATTCTGAACCAGCCTTCCAACGGACTGATGTCCTTACCCTGATACAACATTATGAAGCAGCCTGCCAACGGACTGATGTCCCTACCAGGATGCAACAATCTGAAGCAGCCTGCCAACGGACTGATGTCCCTACCACGATTCGAAAATCTGAAGCAGCCTGCCAACGGACTAATGTCCCTCCCTCGATGCAGCAATATGAAGCAGCCCGCCAACGGACCGATGTCCCTACCACGATGCAACCATCTGAAGCAGCCTGCCAACGGACTGATGTCCCTACCACGATGCAACAGGAGGCTCATGTATCCGCCCCCTCAGCTGCAATAGGTGAGTAGCTAGTAGCTAGTTGCTTGGAGTCAATTGATAACATTACTGGGGTGTGTTGTAGTCAATTTATGGAAGGTGGAGGGGCATTTACCACCTCCCCCTCCCAACCTCACCTGAAGATGTTTTAGTCATAGCCTAGTTTTCATGGATTTCTGTTGTTATGAATGTTCAGATTAAAAGCGGAATGTGACCGCCGAGTAATTGGATCACTGAGTACTTAGAATCCTTGCCTTAATATACCTATGGACGTGAATGACTCAATAAGGACTGAATAGGAAGTACGTGTGTTGGAAATTACTTGAGAAAAGCACAGAATGGCTTGTTAATAAAATGACCCCCGAATTACCACTGAGTGACCACTTGTCTGAAATCTGTTAATACCATGAATGGGGCATGCATGGGCTAAGGATGTAATTGACAAAAAAAATAGTTTTTTAATAGCAGCTGAAATGTTTGCAAGAAAGCATTTACATTTTTCAGGAATGACCCCTACTGACCATTAGGTGACCATTGGCCAAATTATGGTACACCCTATAAATTATGCTTCGTGCAAAGATGTAACTGACCAAGATTGGCATTAATAAGATCAAGACTGTGGAAGAAGGTACATTTTGTACTTTTTTAAAAGAAAATGACCAATAGTGACCACCAGGTAAACTTTGACCGCACATGCTGGTCAGCTAAGGAAGCCGGTCAAAAAAGGTTCTGTCCAAATTTGTCTGAAATAGACCAGGGCATTTGGTAGATACGTATAGTAAAATGACCACTGAGCGCCACTGCCTCAAAATGCTGAAACCCTATTCAGGGCATACATCGTGCGTTGCCCCGAGCAGGGCGTGTGTTGTAAATTGCACAGGAAAAGTGCAACCGCAAGAATGGCGTTTTCATAAAATGACCACTAAATGACCAGTAATTAAGTGACCTCTACCTCAAATCTGCGAAAACCCTATTCTGGGCATGGATTAAGAATGAAATTTACCAAATAAAATTATGAAATCAGCTCAAGAATGTTAGCAAAAGAAGCATGTTCAATGTTTTAGTAAAATGACCCATACTGACCATTAGGTGATCTTTAGCCAAATTATGTGTACACGTTATATGAGGCTTGGTCCAGAGATGTAACTGACCAAGTTTGACATTAATTAGATCAAGACTGTGGGAGAAGAAACATTTTGTAATTATGAAGTAAATGACGACTAGTGACCGTTAGGTTAGACTTGAAGGACAAGTCGTTAGATCGACACTGTCGTGTTTTGTCCGACGAGGCCGCCCCAGTTTTTACTAGCACGACACTCGCTAGCGCCGCTCTGTATGTATCGTGTTTAGATCCGGCATGCATATCCAACAGGTCTAACGACTTGACTAATATGAATTCGGACAGTTATTCATTTATTTGCCCAGGCGAAATGCATATGTATTACGTTTCCATAGAGAGGGCCAATAATATCCTGGCTGAATCGCTGGGGAAACCATCCATTATTACAGTGGGGATACAGTTCGTAGCATGCTTGATCAATGTATGCTTCTTCTTCTTTCTCTCTCTTTTTCGAAGGATTTTCGTTCAAAAATTACACTCAGTGGTAAAAAAGAAAATGTCCAAATCTTGTTTTTCGAATAATAATATAATGATGCATGGATTCCAATCGACCCAGGAATTAGCTTTCGACCCCTCGAGCAATCGATTCAAGTGCATGTAATACAAATATTCATATCCTCCTGATTCTTAGCCAATCAAAGTGTTCCGTCCAATTTTGGTAGTATTTCCCACGTACTGTGCACAGCGGGGTTGCAGATTAATCAAGTCGGTAATTGGAAGCGGCGTTCACGTATAACCCCGGGGACACTACGCGGTAGTCAACGAAGGTGGTACGGTGCGGTACGTGGCGGCGCAGAAGGACTTAACCCCGCCATTTACCGACTTGATTTCAAGTCTATTACCAGGTGACCTTTGACCCCACATGGGTAGGACCTCGGCCCAGGAAGATCCTGTCCAAATTTGGCTGCATTTGGCAGATAGCATTTTTTAAATCTCATTAGGAGAAAGTAGAGGAAGAAGAGGAGTTGCACCGGCTGATACAGAAATATTATCAGATCTTTAAAGGCAGTGTAAAGTACAGACGACATGGACTCCAGTAAATACATCATTTTTATCCGCCCTTTTAAATGGTATTGTAATTCTTGCTTCTGATTGTAGATTGCCCAAAACGAATTGGAAACATCGGAAACAGCGGCACAGTCAGCGGTAGCCACAACCCTATCATTGTTGGTTCAAATGCGGTTAATATCACTTACAGCTTTCCGTTGGAAGGACCAGGTAAATATAATCTTGTTTTATAACATGATACAGCTTAAGTAACTTCAGCTTAACATATTCATTAGGAATTTACATATAACGCTGGAGACATAACTACGGCGTGAGAGTGTGGTCTTAAGAGACCCTTCCAGAATGGCCTCCCAAAATTGTCCTTTTCACCTCTATTATTCCACCCCAAATTCCATTTACATACCTCACACCATTCAGCAGTCATTCACAAAGCTAGCGATCGACTTGAAACAGAACAAAAAAAAACTAATATGTGAAAAATTTTGACGATTTCGGCGGCTTGTCCATAAAAAAAGTCCAGTTCCAACGGCTGTCGTCCATCTTGTTTGGTTAATTATGCAAATGAAATGCATCACGTAATGATTATCGGGGAAAAAAACCTGCGCGATGTAAGTGGGTACCACACCGCTTTCAGGCGCTGCTTGTGGGTTCAATTTTCGCCTGGTGCGTTGTGGAAAGCAGTCGTGGAAAAACAGACAACGACTGCTTTCCACGACAACGCACCAGTTGTCAGTTCCGCGAGCTAGAGAGTCACCAGTTTTCTTTGGTACAACTGTAAGTTCGACACAATAGGAGGACGCAATAGGACGCAACTGGACACAATAGGAGGGCGCTGTTTTTCTAGAAGGTTCTTTTAGTATGTTCCTCTGTCTACCGACGCCAAAAAGGGAGGTACATGGGGAAAAGAACACATTAGTTTGGTGATCGGGTACGACCCTGTCATCCTTTTGAAATGCTACATATTAATCATTGTGTGGTCGGGCACAACAAGCCCACTGTTTAGAATTGTTTTGATAAATGTTCTTTGTTGAGTGATCGGGCCCAACCCGATATCTGTTTCTTTCTTTTCCGGAAAATTATTCTTCGCGGGTTTTCTCCTAAATGGTTAATGGAATGAACTTGTAACTTTTAAGTTATATCGACCCTCAGCCCGAGTGGTGCATATTACTCTGACGTCATGATGACGTCATTGGTTGTCAAATTACAAACAATTTTCGTTGAAATAAAATGACCAACTTCTTTCATTTATAGCTCTTGAACAAATGGTCAATCATCTTCACACTTTGTAATCAAATAGATCATTAATTGATAAACATTTTTTTGTCCCGTACGCGAACTCGCTTGACCGTTAAGCCTTAGTGCCATATCGATGTAAGAAACGCAAAGAGGACCCAAATTTGCAACGCAGACATAATAGACACGTAATTCATCCGGAAGTGTCACCGACAGAAGTTGAACACGGCTCAACTTTGCCGAGAGTTCCGAGTACGTTCTGCGCAGTCTGCGTAGTCTATGCATTCTCAACCTCGACTCCATGGCGCGTGCGCAAGGCAAGATGGGAAACAACATGGCGCAGCAAGATCGTAACCATGGAAACGAGTTTGGCAGGTTCTGCTTATAAGGGTGCAGACCAGTAAATCGGTCCGAAATTGCCTGCGCCGGCCAAATCACGATTTGCATGCCCTCAAAATCTTCGGTATTTGAGCATGTTGTGGGCTATGAACTTGAGGGTTTGTAAAAAATGTGGGTGGAAACCGTGCACAGGACTTGGAGCTTGCAGTTCTGTGTAATTTTGATGTAATTTGGACCCTAAAAGCGCTCTACTTTGCAAAGGGGTAGGCATCGTTTTTCAAAATGGCGATGGGCTTCAGGACTATTTTCAGGGGTGATCATCTTCAGATGGAAATTTCTCCTAAAAGTCATCAGTTGACCCCCCGAAAATTGAAAAGAAAATGAAAGATGATGAAATAAGCTTTAATTTGATGTGTGTCTCGAACACCTTGGAGAGTTGTGAGTATTTTTCCCGAATTTTTGAAGTGGGAGCATTTACCATTGGGGTCAATGGAAGTTTATTTACTGGTCTGCTACCATAAAGCTTAATGTCGATGTAGAAACCAGGCTTTACTTCTGTGTCTACTGGAAGGTCACGGTGAGGTGAATTTAAAATACAGACAGAAGCCTCAAAATCAAAACGAGCCAAATTTCTTCCAAACGATTTACGAGATCAAGATGAAACCTGACATGAACTTAAACCCCCGTCCGAAGATGTTAAAAAAATGTTACGTCATCATGACGTCATCAGGTATCAAATAACCAAATAACAAGCAGTTTAAGGGCGAAATTTGAAAACACAGTTTGAGCTATATCTTTGGAACTAAATAGATTATCGTGTTCGTTTTTCGTGAGGTTGTAGACGGTGCCTTGAGCAACATTTCTTATTCCTGGACACAAAACCGCTTGACCCTCACTTCCGGTGTTGCCGGAAGTGCAATAAAAATTTAGTATAATGCCAAAAAAAAAGGTCTCCGGTTTCTGGTATGCGTCGCGCGTCGGCAAAATGAAAAAGTTTTTCTTCAATGAAAGATGATGTCTCAAAACCGCCAAACTCACTGGTTTGACTGGAATCCTGCTGCTGCACAATTTTAACGTGTTTTAGATTGGGTTATGGTCGAAAATAAGCTTGATGTGGCCTCTCTGGACTCCCATATATTTGCACTAAGTTTAGTCGGGCACCATTTGCAGTCATCAGCCGACATTTGAAGCAAAAAAAAAAAGGTAAAAAAAAAAAAACCGCGTCGCCCCACCACTTTTTGGGCAAGCTCCATACCAGAAACCGGAGACTTTTTTTGGCCTAACTTAGCCTTGGTCAATGCTCTCGTCGTTTTTCGTCCCGTACGCGGTCAATGGTACGGCATATATCCTTGGCCTCACGCGCTATGCACATGCATCTAAAAATACAGCGCGAACAGCGACCTCACGCGGCCATTATTTTTAAATGCAAATCAGTTGGGGACGATCGAGAGCCTTGGTTCAATCGTCATGTGAGGTTTTGGGGTGGTGCTTATTATGTTAATAGCCTTAGCTGACCTTAAATGTCGTTTTCTTATTGGTCGATCGTTGCGTGGAAACTTGCATAGTGAAACGTGGCACCGTACATAATCCATACACGTACACGTTGTGTGTCTCTGCACACGGCACCAATGCACAAAAACAGTGTGGTTCATGTCACGTCCGCAAAAGGCGAATAGCTGCAAATAATTTGATGACGTCCGGATTTACCAAGGTTTGATTGGACACTCCACATATTAGCCCCGCCTACACTTATCTGTATTCGCATACGAGGTCGTGCGCTAGAAATCCAGCGCAAAATAAAGAAAAACATACGCTTTTGCCGACGATTGAACCAAGGCTAGAGATCGTCCCCAACTGATTTGCATAAAAAAAATAGTGGCCGCATGAGGTCGCTGTTCGCGCTGTATTTTAACATGCATGTGCATAGCGCGTGAGGATATATGCCGACGATTGACCGCGTACGGGACGAATAACGACGAGAGCATTGACCAAGGCTAGGCCTAACTCGAAAGCAGAGGCATTTTACTATAAACAAATATATTATAGAAGTGTTTAGTAAGGACTGCCAGAACCACAAAAGTATGATGACGTCATTATCGGAAAGGGCAATCTCTAGCGACACATCAAAACAGTTGAACTTTTTAAATTTAAAAACCGTCTGTCAAAATGTTACTAAATTGCCCCAAAATATTCTTGGGACAACCGCAAGTGACTTTGGAAGGTTTCGGAATCAAAACGTCATCACCGTGGAAGAAATTGTACGGAGAATTTGAAAATTACTTTGAATATTTTTTTGTGTTTTTTTTTCTTTCAAATTCAAATCGTGGTTTTACGGTACCACAAAATAATGATAGAACAGTGTTATCTTCTGGCTTCAAAATGCTGCGATGTCATCAAACCGGAAGTTAGGTGCCGTTAATACGTACACTCAAACAGTCATAATTTCCATATTTTCAGAAGTCTGTTTCACATGAACATGTATCCTCTCTCACGTATGTTCATGCCCCATTCAATCAACATTCTTACCTACATCTCGAAAGACGGTAACAGGAGACAAACATTGGGTTGGGTCTTTTACAATATAACAATAATAAAATATAAATCTTCGTGTGATAAATGATTCGAACTCGAAAAGTGAACTCAAAACTTGAAATGTTTACTCAACAATTGAAGTCATTACCAACTCGAAAAGTAAACGCAAACTCAAAAAGTCGACACTTATAAGCTTAAAAAGTCAACGCAAATTCGAAAGTTGACGCAAAGCTTTGAAAGTGAAGTCGAAACTCAAAGATTTTAGTCAAAACTTGAAACTTGAAACTTGAAAAAAATACAATTTTAACGTTCAGTGATTACATGTACATGGCTAACAACCATGTATGCACGTATAGGCTTTGCGTACATGTCAAAGTGAATACATGTACAAATGTATAGGAAAAAGTATATGTATAAACTGAGCACTACAGGGTGAGTAAAAAAAAGGAAACCCAAATGGCGCCCCATAATTTAACAGAATTTCTGCATGTAGCGTTTTTTAAATCTAGGATATGAAAGCCCAATTAATAAGCTTTCTTTTAGTAAGAGATTCATTCTAATCACTCATGTACTTTTCCAGTAACGGAATTTTGAACACAAACACCGTTTTTAACCCTTGTCCAAGGATAGCATTTAAGGAACGTGATATTTCAGTAAAAAAAAGGAAACCCAAATGGCGCCCCATAATTTAACAGAATTTCTGCATGTAGCGTTTTTTAAATCTAGGATATGAAAGCCCAATTAATAAGCTTTCTTTTAGTAAGAGATTTATTCTAATCACTCATGTACTTTTCCAGTAACGGAATTTTGAACACAAACACCGTTTTTAACCCTTGTCCACGGATAGCATTTAAGGAACGTGATATTTCAGTAAAAAAATTACCATGTTGTATCTTGAAAATGATATCAGAATAATCCCATAAGTCTCTGGGGTAGCCAAGTAAAAGGCAGGGCAAGACTATAAACTGTTGACATATTGTAAAGCATGTTATTTAACATTAGAAGCGGCAGGTTTTTAAAAAAAATGTGATGATAAGTGCCAGTTATCATGGTTATGAGAGTGTTCTGATGAGTTATTTGATATGTAAATAGTTTTCGTTTTGCTGAAATATCACTTACCTTTATTGTGATCCGTTGACAAGGTAGAAAAAAACGGTGTTTGTGTTCAAAAAGGTATATTCTTTCAGCAAAACGAAAACAAATCATACGGAGCCCCTACAGGGACAGGCATGATGATTTTTTTTATTTCGTTCCCTCGAAATATTATTTCGTTCCCTCGAAATAATTTCGTTCCCTCGAAATCTTATTTCGTTCCCTCGAAATCTTATTTCGTTCCCTCGAAATATTATTTCGTTCCCACGAAATATTTTGTTTCGTTCCCTCGAATTATTATTTCGTTCCCTCGAAATATTATTTTGTTCCCTCATACGGAAGCTCAAAGTGACAATAAGCATTTCAGGCGCGGAGCGAAAGGTTCGTTTGTCTGTTGTGAACGTCTTGTGTTGCCATTTAAAATGAACTAATATAATGAGTGTCACAAAGGATTCCCAAAATAACCAAATGATTTCGTCATTGAACATCAACGGATTGAAAACCGTTTTGCATCGGACAAACAGACGTTTCGCTACTAGTGGAGCGGCATTGGGACAGAATTGTGCACTTTGTGATAAATGCATAATTATAATAATAATAATACTAATGTATTCTTAATAATCATAGCGTTTTACATAAAAATTTCTAAACGCTTAACAAAATATCAAAACCACATAAAAAGTAAACCAGTTAATTAAAAAAAAGTGGTATAGGTTTTGAAAAATGACAATATTGAAAAATGTACATTTGAATTGGTAAAACATAAATTCAATTTGGCGCTGATTTTGAGAACGAGTTATATCCTGGTTTTATTTTTCGCAATAACTAGCATTCAATCTCATTTTGCATCATTCAAATAAATTAATGTGCATAACGTTTCATTTAAAGGGAAGATACAACATCTGCAAACATCAGAAAACGAAATGATCAAATTATCACGAAATGAAGGACAGTGGAGTGTCATGGCCTAGCGGTTAAGAGCACCGGACTCATGTTCTGGTGTTTCAGAGGCAACAGTGACGTGGGTTCGAGCCCGCCGGCGGACACTTGTGCTCTTAAGCAAGGCACTTAACCATTATTGCTTCGTCCTTCGGATGGGACGTAAAGCCGTAGGTCCCGTGTGTTGTATAATGCACGTAAAAGAACCCAGTGACACTTATCGCTAAGAGAAGGGGTTTGCCCCGGTGTTTCTGGCCTCCTGTATAAACTCCCACGCGGAGTATTTAGGAGAAGAACCAACCAAGAACCAAGAAGAACCTGAAGCATCCTGTAAAATCGTGGCTCTGGTGTGCTGACATTTTCAAGAAAACCTGTTTTTCCCAACCCTGGTCGGCCGACCAGCGTTGGAAAAAACTGGCTTATTACAAAAACTGCTCTTACTTTTTCATATTTAGTTACTCCACATTTTCTTTGCAATTGATTACACACCTGTGACGAGGTACAGGCCTGCTAGACTGATTCTCTGACATTACAATTCCCCAAAGTCTATAAATTACTCCGTTCATCTTAAGTGGGGTCAGGGAACCAGATTGATTTTTCTTGATTTTTCAAGCATCTACAAGCCCAAAACGTGACACAAGTCAGTCTAACAATATTTGCTATAAAATTTTAATCTTCCAAATCCATTTAGTGCTGAAAATTGCAGCAAAAGCAAGGGTTGTACATTGTCTTTAAAAATCACAAATACATGATTAGACTTTCGGTTTCACGGATGCGATGCCGATTATGACGAATGTGCAATCCAATTCGTAGAAATCATTTTTTTTTATTGTAACACTCGCTGAATTGAGCATTCCTTTTCATTTTGTTATAGCCCCATTTAAACTCGCATTTGCTGCATTCAATTTAAATAAAGTATACATGCCTATACAAATCATGATACAACTTTGATAAATTTATTTAATTAATCAATGTATTGTAATCGATGTAACGAAATATATTTCGAGGGAACGAAATAATATTTCGAGGGAACGAAATATTTCGAGGGAACAAAATAATATTTCGAGGGAAAGAAATTATAAAAAAAAAAATCATGCCTGTCCCTTTAGGGGCTCCGTACTTTAGGAGCTCCGAAGTTTTTGGATCCTTGGAGAGAACTTTAAAACGGTGGTTGTGTTTGAAATTCCGTAACTTGAAAAGTACGTAAGTGATTTGAATGATTCTTGTGCTAAAAGAAAGCTTATGAATTGGGCTTTTATGTCCTCGATTTTAAAAGTGCTACATGCAGAACTTCACTAAAACAATAGTCCCGACATTTGGTTGTTGTTTTTTACTCACCCTGTAAGTTATTTGTTTTGATCTGAATAGGAGTGCCTGCACCTAGACCTCAGCATAGTCAGAGACCAGACAAACCACCAAGGGCTGCTAGCTACCAAGATGTCGGTAATAAGACTAGGGACATTTTGAAGGGAGTTTATAAAACAACAGGCAGTTACGTGCAGTTGTTGCCTGGGGTTGATAATGACCAAAAGCACATAGCTGGTATATACACTAAAGTACAGTTAGAAACACGGGAAGGGGTAGCAGTTGTCAGTAGGCACAAAGGGTCAAACAGTGGCCAGAAAGGAACAATTGTAAACTCAACAGAGTATGCCAAAATATTCACATTAACGACAAGAACTAGGGAACTCATCGATCGCCTCGTTTTCGTTGGCATGGGAGGTGTCGGGAAGTCAACCATTTTTGATAAGATTGCATATGACTGGGCCGATGAGGCAAGCGAAATCCTGAAAAGATTCAGGCTTGTCTTTCTTTTAAAGATGTGTGCCTTGTCGCAAGAATCTGATCTTGTTGATTGTGCTTTCGATCAACTTCTCGGCGAAGATTCAGGTATAGCAAAAGATGAGCTTGGTAAATTCATCCTGGACAACCAAAATGAGGTCTTGATTCTTTTGGATGGTTTTGATGAAATGAGGACCAAAACACTCGATGCAGCCTCATTCGGTTCTGTCCTTAAAGCACTCAATAGAAAAAAATACCGGAAATGTGTAATCTGCGTATCGACACGCCCCTCTCATCTTGAGAAACTTACGTCAGAATCACTTGTCCAAAATCCTTCCACACACGTAGAAGTTCTGGGGTTTACTGACAAGGATGTTCATGAATACGTTCTGAAATTCTATGAAGAAGATCCTAATAGTGGCAAAGCACTAATCAAAACCATTGAAAAGTCGAACACGCAGCGTGGTTTTGCTACGAATCCTATGTTACTACTTCTCATGTGCTTATTGTGGAGGGAGAGTAAAACACTCCCAGAAACAACTTCACGCCTCTTCACTGAGGCAGTTGATCACATGTTCACAAGAAAAGGTATCTCCGGAGAAGATGCTCTAAAAACAGTCATTGCCATCGGACAAACTGCGCTGCGTGGACTCATGACTGCCAACCAGAAATTCTCATTCCAAGAAGATGTGTTTGAAACGATTGCGCTGGACCTGGCACTACAAGCGGGCATCCTAACCAAGCAGAGAGTTATTAAAAACCGCAAATCTCACAATAACATACAATTCATGCACAAGACTATGCAGGAAAACTGTGCAGCAAAATACTTGCAGAGTGTACATAGGACGAACCAGGGATTTGTAAAGCGTGGGGTGTACAAAGTTGTACCATTCGGAGAATTTACAAAGAATTTGAGGCGAATTTGTAAGACAATTGAAGGCGCTGTTTCAAATGAGTTTCTCTTTCGTTTTTGTTGTGGTGACAATGAGCAGTGCATGACGGACATCGTAAACTTGCTTGACAGTAAGTTTAATAAGTATGAGCCGAGGTACCAATCAAATGTAGTACAAGCGATTAGTCGAAACTGCTTTTTTGAAAGCCAGTCAAGCAAGGTCCCACGGTGTCTCACCAGTGACTCGCATATCCCATCAACTATCGATGTGGGTAACAATAATGATTTCCGCAGTCTCATGTACCTTCTTGAAATCATCTGTAAGTCAGAAAGCTGCATGGCACAACTGGCACGCGTTGAAACTATTTCTGTTTCTTCGGTGTCATCGGTCAGTGATTTAACCTTCGCCCTGCATTACATGGAAAACCTCAGGGCTTTGAGGCTCTACAGTTGTCCTTTAGTTAAGGGTGATCTTGAAAAAACCCTCTCGTCACTGAAATGCAACCAACTCTTGATTGATCTTTGCATAAATGGTGACAATGCATTGGGAGGTAGAGCTACAGGATGGGCCCCTCATTTGAAACACTTGACAAGACTCAACAAACTTGAAATAAGTGACTGCAACCTTCAGATTACAGACATTGAGCACATTGCCTCGTCTGTCAATGACATGCCGAACCTGACTGACTTGATCCTTGCTGGCAACACAGCGTTGGGGCAATCAGCTGAGTTATGGGCCTATCATTTGTCGCGATTTACAAACATACAGACGTTGAACCTGAGCAATAGTACATTGCAATGGACTGACATTGAACATATTGCCTTGGTTGTAGGTGACATGCCCAGACTGACTGACTTGATCCTCACTGACAACCCGGCACTTGGCGTATCGACTGAGAAGTGGTCCCGTTATTTGTTAAGAGTAAAGCAAAAAAACACACTGGACCTGAGCAATTGCTCACTAACGTGGGAAGATTTTGGTAAGATTTCCGTTGTGTTGGACCACATTCCTGCACTGACTTACTTGATCCTTACCGACAACACAGCGTTAGGGGGATTGGCTGAGTTGTGGGCGAAGAATTTGTTGCGATTTATGAACATACAGACGTTGAACCTGAGCAATTGTACATTGCAATGGACAGACATTGAACACATTGCCTCTGCTGTGGGTGACATGCCCAGTCTGACTAACTTGATCCTCACTGACAACCCGGCACTTGGCGTATCGACTGAGAAGTGGTCCCGTTACTTGTTAAGAGTAAAGCAAAAACACACACTGGACCTGAGCAACTTCTCACTAACGTGGAAAGATGTTGGTGCAATTTCCGTTGTGTTCGACCACATTCCCACACTGACTAACTTGATCCTTGCCGGCAACACAGCGTTGGGCAGATCGGCTGAGACGTGGGCCAACTATTTGTCGCGACTTACGAACATAAAGACAATGAACCTCAGCAATTGTGCATTGCAATGGACAGACATTGAACACATTGCCAGGTTTGTAGGTGACATGCCCAGACTGACCGACTTGATCCTCACTGACAACACAGCGTTAAGGGGATTGGCTGAGTTGTGGGCGAAGAATTTGTTGCGATTTACGAACATACAGACGTTGAACCTGAGCAATTGTACATTGCAATGGACAGACATTGAACACATTGCCTCTGCTGTGGGTGACATGCCCAGTCTGACTAACTTGATCCTCACTGACAACCCGGCACTTGGCGTATCGACTGAGAAGTGGTCCCGTTACTTGTTAAGAGTGAAGCAAAAACACACACTGGACCTGAACCATTTCTCACTAACGTGGGAAGATGTTGGTACAATCTCCGTTTTGTTAGACCACATTCCTGCACTGACTAACTTGAACCTTGCTGACAACTGGGAATTGAGCAAATCTGCTTATTTGTGGGCCAAGGAACTCCCGAGAATGACGCACCTAAATAGGCTGGACCTGACGAGTTGTTTTTTGACGCATTCGGACATTAAACACATCGCCTCGGCTGTACTTGACATGCCAAGACTTACTGAATTGATCCTTGGTGACAACTGGAGATTGGGCGGATCGGCTGATTTGTGGGCCAACAAACTCCCGAAAATGACGCACCTAAATAGGCTGGACCTGACGAGTTGTTGGTTGACGCAATCGGACATTGAACACGTCGCCTCGGCTGTACTTGACATGCCCAGACTGACTGACTTGACCTTGGCTTTCAACTGGGGATTGGGCGGATCGGCTGAGTTGTGGGCCAAGGAACTCGCGAAAATGACGCACCTAAATAGGCTGGACCTGACAAGTTGTCAGTTGACGCAATCGGACATTGAACACATCGCCTCGGCTGTACTTGACATGCCCAGACTGACTGTCGCGCATGACCGGTGATCGGATGGAATTGGATGACTATGACTAGCGTACTAGTCTTGAGATGATACTCGTTACTAACCCAAATGTTGACATTCTCAATAAAAGGAACTGGTCTTTTTACAAGAAAATATTGAAAATTCCCCCTCCCACCCCAAAAAAACCCAGCCAATTCTGAATTGTTTAGCCTATGCTGAACAAAATTGCGAAATTACAGTTTAGGTCAAAGTGACCTTTGAACCTGTGACATCTTGATCTTAGTCAAATCAAAGTTTTGTTTTCAGAAAAATCTCAACTATGATTATGTGTCCTACTAAATTCAATTCAATTTGATTCAATTCAATCTATTTATTCATCATGTGACACACATATTTTTTTCCCGTTGTACAGCAGTAACAATTCAACTAAATATATAAAAATACACTCATTGCACAATGGCGATATAATTATATACACAGATAAAAACCAACAATAGAAATTGCACAGAAGGAAAAAAATGCACAAAATGAGATGAAAAACAACCCACGAACAACATGCTGAACCTTCTGCAGTCCAGTTGACATACAGGGTAAACACAGACGATTTGTTATCAAGATAAACGAAAGAATTGTATTTGATTGTTGGTGTTTTTTTAATGGCATAAAGGTATACAAATTATACAATTTGAAAAAAAACACCCGAAATTGCACAAATCAGAAAACAACCCATGATCTTTACATGCGAAACCCCTTCTCCCTCCCCCCCCCCAAAAAAAACCAATTGACTGTGAGAAACCTTGGCTAAAAACTAGGTGAAATAGGCAAACAACAAACTACGTGACATGTACGGCCCAAAAACCCATTTTCTACTAAATGTACAGTTAAAACCTTGGGGAACTCCAGTATTTAAATATGTAATATCAGAACTGACACAAGTTACTCTGCCCGAGTTCAAAATATTACATACACCAAAACCTGTGATGTCTTTTCGTGTCTTATGTGGGCACTTTACTACAATTGCCTCTCTCCACCCAGGAGTATAAATGGGTACATGGGAAGGTAGAGACCAAATTGCGCTGATTTCGAGCTGCTGCAGAAAAACTGTCTCCTTTTTGAGGAACAAGCCTAGGATAAAAATTGTGAGGCACATTTTAGCATATCCCATGGAATTTGCGAAACACACATTCATACATTGTTACTATATTAATAGTCAATTCCATGCACTCTTGGGGTCGCTATTCTC
This sequence comes from Patiria pectinifera, assembly GCA_029964075.1. Lineage (NCBI taxonomy): Eukaryota > Metazoa > Echinodermata > Asteroidea > Valvatida > Asterinidae > Patiria > Patiria pectinifera. The sequence continues at coordinate 4,039,465 of CM057138.1, read as the reverse complement.
AAATGTACGTGCTAAAACAAAACTTAACTCAATGAAATCGGGGACTTGGCAAATTTCAAAGAACAAAACAGATCATTAAAATGTGTCATTCCAGGATGCCTGTTTTGCAATTTGAGCATAAAACATCGTAACACATTCTTGATTCAGAATCAGATCGTTAGCAGAGTCACGCTGCGTGGAAGACAAAAGGCGGTTCGCTCTTTACGTACGACACAGTGGTTTGTCCTCAAAGTCAAACTTACACTCTTATAAGTCCCTGGTCAGATTCGACCCCAAATCAAGGTCAGATTGGACCCGACCCACTTCTGGGTCAAAATTAAATTTGTCCTTAAAAAAATGACACTTTTTCCGCTCAAAACGAAAATGTGTGTGTCGATATAACAATTATCCGGGTCAAATGGCCGGAAGGGTGGCTGAAGCTGGGAAGTATCATCTTGACCCGGAAAAGTGTCAGGTCAAATCTGACCAAGATTCGAGTCGAAACTGACCCGGGACTTTTTAGAGTGTATGTGATTTGCCGATGATGCATCTGCAAACATTTTAAATTGACAAGCACAATTATTATAGGCTTCGAATCTGTATACGCGTCTGCAAGGAAACATCACTAAGTCAAGACACAGGTGATGCATGGTACTCGTTGATTTCTTATCAAACACTGAGGCTGTATGGGTGGTTTGGTCCATTTCCTTTACAAGTTGAAAATCGTTTGCCAGACAACAACAATTGTATTTATAAGTAACATTGAGTATCCTTTGAGTAGTTTTTGGGATTCATCAAACCAGTGATGAAAAATACATGTACATTTTTTGTAAATAGAATTATATGTTTGATATAGACTGGTTGGCCTGAAAATTATGCTGTTTGTGTAATAAAAACCTTGAAAAATATGTATTTTATATGTTGTATAAACTTTGGTGTTAAGAAAGGTGTAAAGACCATTATTAAGAGCTGCAAGAAAAGCAATAACTGTTCAAGGCGGAATGCGGTTACACGCATAACTGTATTCAGGATTGTGTCCGTGTCCGTTCAAGTGAAAATGAAGACTACGATTTAAGAAACTTCGGACATATTTACATGTAAATCAAGTGCAATGTCACATGCAAAAATGTTGAATTATAATTTATAGACTGGTTGGCTGAAAATTATGGTATTCGTGTGGAAACCTTGACAACATTGAGTATTGAGCACTTTTAGGATTACTCCTACCACCAACTTTAGGGTACTTCTAAATAATAATGTCGATAATATAAATGATTTTTTATTTGTTAAGCAATCTATTTTGTCTTAGGTTTATATTTTGTATAAACATTGGTTATAACATTGGTGTGAATACCACCATTAAAAACTGCAAGCGAAGCACTAACCGTTAAAGAGGGGATGGGGTTCTATGTACAACTGAATTCAGGATTGTATCCGTTCTAAGTGAAAATGACGACTAAACTTCATGTGGATAAAGAAACTTCGGACATTATTCAGATGTAAATTAAGTGTGATGTCCAAATAACGCTGTCTCTTGGTTACAGTTAGCTGTCTTCATTACCAAACTGCAATTCAACAATGAACACGGTCACATTTTAGAGAAACAATAATGTAAAATGATTAACCCTCCGACGCAGAAAGCCCATTGAATAACACACTTACAGACGTAAGGGGTCCCTCCGGGGACCCAGATATTTAGCGCCTTGGTTTGAGGCTACACAACACTGTATCTATATGTATACAATCTCGAAATGTCTAGACTATAAATAAGGAGGTCATTGACAGGAAACAGATATTGTATACATATAGTCTGTGGTCAAGTCGTGCACTGGCTACCCCGCAAGTGACCTTGTTTTGTGCAGGTGTATATGGGCAGCCCAGGTTGTCAGGCTCAGATATGCCTGACCCGGGGTCACACACTAAAGGTGACTGCATATATCTGTAGAGGGTGTCTCTGGCTAGGATTAGATGGAAGATCACCAGAATTGTTTTGAATTTTTTTTTTATTTAGGTAATTAACCAAATTGGGTTCCCAAAAGGGCTAGTTTCTGCGTCGTTAAGAAAGTTTCAAAATCCTCTGATGTCAAATGCAGTTTGTGTCTTGCAGATGCAAAAATTTTGAAAGTTTGACTTTACTCACGGAATAATTTACAAAACAGAATAAAATAACTCAAAGGCAGATTATGTTACTTACCAGTTTTCCACATCAATATCCTACAAATTAACTGGAAAATTCTCATTTTTTTGCGAGTAAAAACTTGATGGAGTAGACGTATGGATTGCATTCTGATTCCGTAAACCAAAATACATCATGTTTGTATCTCACAATTGTTTCCAGTGTGATCATTTTGTGTCGAAGGTATTCTGTTATGTTGCATTGTACATTTACCGAAAGGAAGCCAACTAAAGAGGGCGCGCTACACAAAAAGTGGCCACCACCGTACAGAACAAAAAGGTTAATTCAAGTTAAAGACTACTAAAAATCAGCCTAACTACTGCGCAAAACATCGCACTCGTGCGACAGCCCAAGAATTATCTGGTTTTTCTCCGTGTTGACAAAAATTCTTCAGGTAGAGACCACTGATTGTGTAGCGCGCCCTCTTTTGAAAGAAAATACAACGAATTAAAGTCAACTCCGATGAACAAAGCAACACACTCGTTTTCCGGACGCTAACTCAAGAAAAAGTTGTTGCATTGAATCAAAATGTCATATGCTAATTTCATGTGATATGTAACACAATTCTGTTGAATATTAGGAGAAACTCTTTTATCATATTATTTAAAATAATATGACCAAATCAATGTAGTGTATTAAGCGCGAACTTTCATGACACAAAAACAACACGGCCGGTGTGGCAGGTAATTCTGTCCCCCCTGGTAAATGTGTCCCCCCGGACAGATTTACCGGGTCGTGACCCGGTAAATCTGTCCGGGGGGACACTTTTACCTAGGTAAACCTGTCCCCCTCTAGGTAAATCTGTCCCCCTGCACGACGTTAAATGTGTCCCCCCTGGTAAATGTGTCCCCGTGCAACGTCACAAGTCTAGCACCCAGACTGTGTATTAGTAAAGTTATTAACTGTTTTTGCGCGGCGCCTTGCTAAATTCGGGAATGGTGCTTACGGCAAAGCACAACTCCCGTTTTGATGACGACTTCGGGAGCGAGCGATTTGCATGGTGGGCGTGCGCACGAGTGTACTGCACCTAGGGCGTGCGCGCTAGCGATAGGTTGAGTATTACTTCGCGTGCCTTTTCTGCTTTCTTGCAGAAACGTAGATCGGTTGATTAACATCTAAACGTTAATTTCATTTTGATAATCCTTGATGAAGGGTGGAAAATCTAAAAATGTATACCTTGTGCGCTGAATTCATTATAATAACATCAATATAACAACTTATGCGTGCAAAACCAGGGGGACAGAATTAACTGGAGGGGACAGAATTACCTGGAGGGGGACAGAATTAACGGGACAGGGGGGACACTTTTACCTAGGTAATTCTGTCCCCCCGGACACTTTTACCGGGGGACAGAATTACCGTCCACACCGGTTTCCAGACGATAACTTAAGAAATACTTGTGACATTGAATCGAAATTTCGTACATTAACATAGTACTTTATGTAACTCAAATCGGTCATGATATACACAATTCTTTCGAATGTCGAGAGAAATTGTTAAATAATTAAAATGATACAACCAAAACAAAGTTGAGCGCGAAAAGTACAAGCCGAAAATGATGTGAATTAACTTTTAATTCAAAAGAGGGCGCGCTACACAAAAAGTGGACATCAGCTGCACCGTACAGAATGTTTGTCAACACGAAGAAAAAAACTGTTTGACGGTTAAAGTCCACTGAAAACCTGCCTAACTACTGAACAAAAACAACGCACTCGATGTGCGGGGACGATAACCCCAGAAATACCCGTTTTTCTCCGTGTTGACAAGATCACCCAAAAGCTTGGCGTGTGACAGTGGGGCGGCAAAAGCCGAAATTCAAAAATTCTCGGCCGAGAATAACGTGGCGCACTTGAACATATCTCATAAAATCCCAAGTCAGCATTCAAGGATTTCTTTAAAGTTGACAAATTCTGATAAAATCACATACAAGGGCGTCAATCGCTCACTTCTCAAAAGTGGAGGGGAATGTATTTATCTAAAGGTACTTCTTCATTTGCAACAAAAACAACGAGTATGTTATTTTTCATGAACATTGACCTTTTTTTTTTTTGGCGTTTAAAACACTTTACTAAATTGGAAATTCGTTTGTTTCACTATTTTGCAGGGGCATGTTTTCAAGGTCTCGCACGTTGCGCCGGGAAACAAAACGGTCTCCTTTAAGTTTCTTTCAATAGAGGGCGCGCCACGTATTTACCTAGCATCAACTCGTATGCCTCACTTTTGAAATAAAATGCTTCTGGAAATAAGACAGTAAATACACCTTGTTTTTAATTGCAATTTCGTCCAATGATTTGTCGATTATGTGTTACATTAGGAGATTTAATTTCATATAAGAAATCGTCAGACAATTAAAATAATATGACCCGAAACAAAATAGTGTTTTAAACACCAAATCTGCAAGAAAGCCAACGTTCATTGTACCCTACTGCAGATTAAAAAATATTGTGGTCCCCAAAAAGTGGGTCCAAACAATTACGGCGTGGGGCTCCATGGATCCGCCCTTGACGTAAAGCCCTAAATTTCCTCTTTGATTTTACATCCTTTTATTCAAAATGGCGAGGGGTATAGGGGTGATTATCTTGTGGAGTCATTAGATAACCCTCCAAAAATTTAACAGAAAATGAAAGCTGAAGACATAAGCTTTAATTTGATGGGTGTCTCGAACACCTTGGAGAGTTATGAGTATTTTTCCTAATCGTGAAAAAAGGGGTATTGATAATTGAGGTATTTCATACGGGCAGCTAGCTAGTGCAACCATAGACATGAGTGCAACTTTCGACCGTAGGGGATAAAGCGCGCCACCTATAAAAGGGTACTCATAATGCGTACGTATGTTACGGTTCGCTCGTACCGTACCCCCCGCCCTGCAAATTACGAGCGAAATGTTACGGGGCGCACTATTAAAATGGAACTTGTTTTTTTTTTCCCGGATTAAACTCAAAAATAGTTATAGACGTTACATAGGCCTACATCAAAGGAGAATTACACCGTTATAAACACTCTAGCTGCCTTGATTATGAATAGGGGGCGTGTGCGCGATCGAGTGTATAAAAAGTTTAAGGTCAAAGGTCACATAAACAAAATGGCGGCCTACCAAGCCAGGTTGGTGAACTATTCTTGTCGGATTTTTGATTGATATTTGGTTCAAATACAACGATTTTTCCATTTCATTGTCATGACTTGAAGAATATCATAATTTGTCTGTTATTCTTGCAGAGTCTCTGAGTTCAAAGAGCTGTTGAGCGGGCCGAAAATTGACTTCAAAAAGTTGCATCAAATGTGCGCAAATGGTAAGCAAGAAAAGAATACAGGTCAGCTCGTACGCGAGCCAACTCGTACGCGACCAACTCGTACGCGACCAACTCGTACGCAGGACAACTCGTACACGGACAAACTCGTACGCGGGCCAACTCGTACGCATGATAACTCGTACGCGGCCCTACTCGTACGCGAGCCAACTCGTACGCGTGAGTATAGACTAGACTGAAACCGTTTGTTCGGGCATGTAGGAAATTAGGATCGGTCAGTTGTCCGGCACATTCTTTTTTTCTTAAGTTAAGGGGATAATTTTGTGTTACTGAGTGGTCCTGTCGAGCGCAAAGTGAGTCCCCCGCGCAAGTTTGAACTTGCGCGCGCAAGTTTAAACCTGCGCGCACGCAAGTTTAAACTTGCGCGCTCATTCATTTCCTTGCTACAAATTGCGCACGCAAGTTTAAACTTGCGCACTGCATAGAATTTCCCGGCCACGCATACAGAGCCGCTAAACTATTTTGCCCCTGGGTATGCTCATGCAGATATGTAACATTATTTTTAAAGCATATTTTTTTCTCCGATTTAATAGCATCACTGAGCTTCGGGAGACAATGCCTTAATGCCTTTTTTTTTAAACATTTGATTAAATTCATTAATTAAATCATTTGCAAATTTATTTACTTTTTAAAATAATTACCATTTTATATGCATAGCGTTTTTAAGTTGTAAACATTTTTTGATATGAATTATTGAGCCTGCAATAAAAAATATTTATTTAAAGTAATACATTTAATTAATTAATTAAATTAGTAATGCATTCATTAATTTTTTTCAAATTATGCATTTTTGAAGTGTTCACAGCACTCGAAATGTTATGCAAGTATTTCTGAAAACATTAACAATATGAATTATTGTACCGTACAATTTATTAATTGTTAAATTAATTAGTATTTTTTTTAAGAGTAAGTACTTTTTTTAATTGTAGAATACATAAGCATTTTAAAAATAATGTAAATGATTAGTATAATGTCAAAACTTGAACAATTGAAGGGATCATAATCATTCTTTTTACGTTAACAGCGGGTTACACCTAGGAAATTATGATTTATTTACATTCAAGAATATAAATAAAATGCTAATTAGGTTTACAAAGCAAAAAACTTGAAGCTGGTCTCCATTTTTGAACAACTTCAGTACACTTTCCAAGCAATCGCCGCTAGTGTGCTTAAGTTGATTGCTTGCCCGGTCACCTCCCTGGCCCCGCCCCCACGTACCCTTAAACAACTTCTCTGATAAGCACTGCTAAATCTCAATGTTTCTTTTCATTGACGCTAATTGAATTCCCCTTTTTATTTATTTCTTTATTCATTCATTTATTCCATTATTTTTCCATGTACTCGTGTTTTGAAAAAAGAAAATTCTTCATCAATGAAAATCCCGCCCGCAAAAGAAGGTTGCGATCGCCTTTGCGCAAGTTTAAACTTGCGCACGCAAATTAAAATGGCGCGGTGTAATTTGCGTGCTTCAGGAGTCCCTCGCGCAAGTTTAAACTTGCGCGCGCAAGTTTAAACTTGCGTGGGGGACTCAAATTGCGCTCGACAGTCCCAATTAGTTCAGTTTTAAATCAGCTTTTTTTGCTCATAACCAAAAAGTTATGATTTGTTTTCCCGGACCACTCGCAAACTGTCGATGTCTGATCCTGGCTCACACCGTACGCTATACGACAAGATATTGCCACGTAGTAAGAATTTAAATCGTATAATGTCCGCTGCATTTGTAGACTTCCAACAATACATTGCTATATTCGCCCCGCACTATGTGTAAATCAAATCGTTGTACGTCTTGACAAATTCTCCACAATAGCTGCGTGGTTGGAAGCGCATGCCGCAGCATTGCACTACACATCAGTCGCAAAAAAATGGATCATGTTTTTTTGTATCATTGAAACTTTTGAACTGGACATCGTTGCATTTATGGAATTTAAACTGTTGAAAATACATATGGCTACAATCATAGTTATTCAGTCATACAATCGTACTGTGTACTGTGATAAATCGATAACTTTGGCGTGTGTTTTGGGGTAAACTTTTGGCGATCGTAAACATCGTTCAATTTAAATTTGCTTATTTCGGTCCGCGTACGAGTTGCCTGGCGTACGAGTTGGTTCGCGTACGAGTTGGTCCGCGTACGAGTTGTCTTGCGTACGAGTTGGCTGGCGTACGAGTTGTCTCGCGTACGAGTTGGTTCGCGTACGAGTTGACCTGTTTCCGCAAGAAAATTCAGACAAATCTTTGACTTGGCCACATTTATGGGGCTACCTTTGGCCATGTTGGCCTTTCTTTGTATTTTGATCATTCAAGGCATGATTGGGGTGGAGATTACGATCTTCGTACAGGGTTTACGAATGGTGCCGTGCAATTCAGCACGGCATTGCGCGTTCACGGTACATCTTGGTGATTGCCATCTTAATTTTACTGCGTTGCATCTTGTATGCCTAATTGTCATTGTAATTTTTACCCCCAAATTTCCCTCAAAGTTCAAAACCCTTCCCTCTGTCTATGACGTAGGCCTGCCTGCGTGCTGTTCATGTCTCCAACTAGGTACCTAGTACTAGTTTGGTAAGTCAAGCAAATAAATATTGGATTTCATTCTCTTCAGAGGAACCGGGCCCTACACTACACGATCTCCGTGCCGTGAGCATTGTTGAGTGCTATTTTTTAAAGCCTAAGGCCCAAAAAAAAATTCTGCTTCGGGTTTCCCTACCTTTGGCCTATTTTGACAGCCCCTAGTATCAATTTTGTTATGGGGAAAATGTCTACCTTTTACCCTTGACAACATGCAGACGCCCCCATATGATTGTACACACACAAAAATTCCCCTTTGGGAAAAAAAATGCCCTACCTTCCTGCCTTATTTTAGAATGTCATGAATTTGGAAGCAGAACTATTTTTTGTTTGGCCTAAGGCAGAGGGCAATGTGCAAGCGTTGAGCATGTTGAACTTGAATGTTACTAGACATGGCATTTGAAGTAATTAACGACCCAACCATTTTGCCAACAAAATCATCAGGTTTCACCCTAAAAACGGCCGCAGAATACTAGAAATGCCACCTGAGATATAACTTAATAGAGATCGATGATTAAGATCAAGGAAGGCCTAAGGTTTAGGCCTACCATCTGGATGAAAAGCAAAATTTCCTGATCAATTCCGAGAGCTCCCCTCACGTTTGTGGCATGTTAAACTTGGTCGTGCTGGGTGCCCTTAATAAATGGTCCCGAGTGCAATTCCGTTACCGCACGCGATACATCAATAATAATGTGTAGACTGGATATCGTTTGAGAACAAATTATAGCATTTTGAACAACAATAGGGAGTTCAGGAACCAGGCCAGCTTGAGCTGGTTCTCTTCAAGATCATTACGGTCACTATTATGAGCGGAAACCAGTTCAAGCTGACCTAGTTCCCGGAGCAACTTTTTGGGTTAACAATTTGAACGGAAAACCCCTGAACTAAACAGTGTCTTCCTGCAATGACATCACAGCAACAGCGCCCTCAGTTGCCTTCAAAAGCATGGAAAATTGTTTGCTCGTACCCCCGCCCTGCAAACAGGACGCTGGTCAGGACTGACGTCATTTGAGCTCTCATTGGATAGATTTGTGTGACCTGTGACGTAGAACGCGTCACACAAACTAGCTTCCGGTGCCCATCATGCGTAGCGCGCGCTAGCTGCATGCGAAGGTCAATCTGTACTTCCGTCACAAGATTCTGTGAAGCTCATCAGCCCTGACCAGCGCCCTGTTTGCTAAAGAAGTGCACTTTTCTATTAAGTTCAATTAATCAAAAAGGGATGTTAAATTGTTTTCATATATTAAGAGGAGTAGAAAGTTGCACAAAGTGTGTGCAAAATTCATCTCATGAACCCGTTATGAACATTCGACATTTGATAGTTATGCCAACAAAAAAGAATGGTTCTGCTTCCGGTTACCCTACCTACCCTATTTCGATAGGCCCCACCCCAATTTTGTTTGAGGAAAAAAAAAATCATTAGTTACTACCTTTTACCCTTGACTACACACAGACACCTCCATATGATCGTACACACACAAAAATTGCCAAACAAAAATGTCCCTACCTACCCACCCTATTTTCTAATGCCATGTAAGGCCCCCCCAAAAAAGTCTCCGGTTTCTGGTATGGAGCTTGTCCAAAAAGTGGTGCGGCGACGCGGCTTTTTTTTTTTTTTTTTTTAACTGACATTTTTGCTTCAAATGTCGACTGATGACTGCAAATGGTGCCCGACTAAACTTAGTGCAAATATATGGGAGTCCGGAGAGGCCACATAAAGCTTATTCTCGATCATAACCCCATCTAAAAACACGTTAAAATTGTGCAGCAGCAGGATTTCAGTCAAACCTGTGAGTTTGGCGGTTTTGAGACATCATCTTTCATTGAAAAAAAAACGGTTTCATTTTGCCGACGCGCATGGCTACGGCGACGCATGCGCATACCAGAAACCGGAGACTTTTTTTTTGGCCTAATAGGAAGCAGAAACATTTTTTTGTGGCCTTATGAAACTATCATTTTGTCATAAAGTCAGTTTTGCATACATGTGGACTTTGTACTCAAAAGACTTGATATTTTATTCCATTCATTTCTTGTGTGTTAATTGTTACCGCTGGTTTGTTTTTTTACGTGAGTTTCGATACTAAAGGAACTAATACTGCTGTGCCTGATCACATACTCCATAAAGAGATTCAGAAAATTAAAATTGCATGTAGAATCCTTGGCCGACCTGTGAAGGCGTGTTGAAGTAGAAAAATTGTCCTGAAAAAACAAACCACATTGACTAGTTGGTAGTAATGATGTGCAAACCCGACCCGAAACCGAAACCGACCCAGAACCGACTTCGGTTTGTTCATCTTTTGAGTCGGGTCGGGTCGGTTTCGGTTTTGCATTTACATTTTCGGGTCGGGTCGGGTCGGTTTAGCCAAAAACCGAAATAAACCGAAATAAACCGAAACAGTTGAGAAATTCAGGTGATGCAATATTATTGACAGTCACTGTGACTGCAGCCCACTGTGTGGTGTGGCCACCGAGCACACTATCAAGTTCCCACGGTATTAATTTCGCCAGTCGAATCGGGACTGACAGTGAAATACAAATGTATAACAGTTTTCATGATACCGCATGGTGACCATGCGTTTGTTCAATAAGCGGAGTTACTCGCGATCAACCCACTAGAGAGAGACGATGGTTTTGCAAAAGAATTCATGCCATGTGGGTAAGGGCAGGCACAAAAAGCAATCGATTTGTCCAAGCCAGGTATTCGGGGGTTTTTTTTCGTGTTTTTTCGGGTTGGGTCGGTTTGGGTCGGTTTTACCTTATTTTTTGTCGGGTCAGGTCAGGTCGGTTTGAGGGAGTTAAGATCGGTTTCGGTTCGGATTCGGTTTATATCTCTAATGTTTCGGGTTGGTTTGGCCTGGTCAAGCCAACCCGATGCACATCATTAGTTTGTAGGTCTGTCCCGAATATACCAAATATTCAATTGGGAACGGAATATTCAAATAGCTTTTTGCCGCTTTGACTATTCAAAAACAAAAAAAATGACGCACCTACACACACAAATGTGATGTTACTTTATTGCAAAGTTGAGGCGTTTTATTGTCAGGGGCTACTTTTTTTGTCAACGGTAAGTTTTTTGTATACAGCAGTTCATTGTTTCTATCCTTTCAGTAGGTGAAAACCTAGTCTGAGTATCTTCCGCTATCCACGGAGCCAAATCGTGGAAAACGTCAGACATCTCCTGACATGCAAATTTATGCAAGCCATGCACCAGCCAATCGGAGTCAACTTTACTAAATCGTGGCGTCATTTCATTCCCAAATCAGGACTAAATGGTTTGATTGGTCAATTCAAATGCAGTGCTTTGTAATACCAAAACAGCCGGGAGCGCATTCGCGTAACATGATACCGCGCGCCGCGCGCCGTGCGCAGTGACAGTTTTTTTTTGTCCATGTATATGACGCACAACAGGTGAAAGACCTGATAGGTCTATAGAAAGCGCCAGCTGATTGGTCAATATCTAGGAAGTGAAGAGGCGGGGTCTTGCCTAATTAATCAGCAAATTTGTTTGCGTGAAATAGACCATGGCATTCGTCGTGGTCTATTACATAGACCCTGGACAGTTATAAAATTCATAGGCCTACTGTGAAACACTCCATATCGATTGCCGCAGGCAAGTTTTAAATGACACGCTCTGCGTGCAACTTTTGACCGGTGCGGCATGCACATTTCTTTTCTGCATGTAGATTGCTCCAAAGTCGTGAATAATTCAATAGTTTCGATCGGGCCAGTATGTTTATTCATGAAACGAAACAAAGATGTCAAGAGCGTTGTTGTTATTTAGTCAAGCAGTTACTCTTACGGCATTTTTAAGTACGGAGTTGTCGAGCTACCACACAGTAGCCTAGTGGATAGCGTGCTGAGCTATGGATATAAAGATCCCTGGTCCGAATCCACGTCGTCGCTGCTCATTTTCATCGACGTTTTCTTCTCTGAATTTATCACTGAGATCATTTTATTTTAAAGGAAAAAACAAGAACCCGAGTGTCTTGCAACGATTAAAAGGAACACCGAATAAAAGCATGACGGTTTGGGCAACCCACCTACTGGCCCTACTCTTTTTTTTAAATTTTGTTTTAAGTGGCTGTGAATTTGTATGAATTTACGTCTTGATTGCTTTTCTTTTCTTCCCTCTATTTCTCAGGCATTCCTGACAGGCCTGGGCTAAGGTGCGATTGCTGGAGGGTAAGTTGATATTTTTTTTGAAAAATCCGACAAACCAAAATTCGAAGCTATTATTGTGGTGGAACCATAGAGCTATATTAATTAACTCTAACCACCCTGAATCCTTCAAAATCCTCTTTGCCAAAGTGGAGGAATTTGGAGGATTGAGGTTACATGGCAAAAGTGCGTTACTGATTTCATAGGATGCACTTTGTCAAGGTCTTGGGCCGGACCTTGTGTTGTTTTTGTTCAGCCATGCATCAGTGAAGGCCTGGATTATGCTTGAAATCCTCCGTACTGCTCCAGGATGTCACTGGCCAAGCCTCAACATATTGACAGTCACTGCCGCAGGATTTTGCAGGATTCAGGCAGTGGTCATTCAAGAAATAATGGAGGAATTTGCAGGATTGAGGCTAAATGCTATTTTTCCACGAGGCCAATTGGATGCTTTTGCAGGATTGAGGCTACATCCTAGCAAAAGACCTAGGGAGTTAGGGTTAAACTCCCTAGAGTGCTTCCTTGATGTGCAAAGTGATGCCTGCTGGGCACATCCATGTTTCTGCACAAACCTATGGAAAATTTCTTTGTACGGCTATTTGCATATCTGCGTTTGTATTCCATACAGGTGCGTCATCGAAGCCGATGCGCCCAAAATCGAAATGCACAATCAGTAAATGAGTGTTTCTTTTCGCTCTGCACAAACAACACACACAAGTATGCAATTCAGATGTTTTAACTGTCATGCGGGGTGCTGTGGTCCAGTGGTTACGGTGTTTGACTCGTGTGCCGTGGTACATGGGTTCGAATCCTGACGGGGAACATGGTGCTTGTGCGCTTGGGCAAGGCACTTTACTATGATTGCCTCTCTCCACCCAGGTGTAGTAAATGGGTACCTGGTAGGAAGAAATTCCTTCAATGCTTGAGCGCCGTAATGGCAGCCGTGCTAAAGCCAGGGTAATAATAGAGCGCCAGGAACGTCACCTAGTGACGGATATGAGTGCTATACAAGAAGCCACTATCATTATTATTATTATGACGCGCTTAAGTTGTTTGCGTAATACGAGTCGAACACTGTAACCATTGGACGACAGCATCCCACGACTAGTCATCAGCGGTGATTACTATTTGCAGTCGCGACCGGACCCCCATTTTTCAATATAGTCCCCTAATGGACCGATCCAGTAAGCCCCGCCCACTGGGCACTGGGCAAATTAACACGTGCTCCTCTCCAATGCCACTCTGCATTTTCCTGCCGCGCGCATCATACGCGCGTGCACGCATGTCGGACTTTTGTGCATGCATGTCGGACATAAATCACGGCTGTGATTGGTCAGAACACCATGGGGCGGTGCTTACTGGATCGGTCCATTATGGCACCATAACGAGTCGTGCCACCATGACTAGTTGTGGGCCACCGACAAGTCGTTCGGCTGCGACTAGTCTTGTGCCATGACTAGTCTTGTGCCGTGACTGGTCTTGCGCTGCAACTTAGTAGTTGTGCCAATTTTCCCTGCACCGCAAGTTTTCGAGAGACATATAGCAAATTGTAAGGGCAGAGATGGTTATCTTGATTGATTTTGAGCTGCTATGCGCCGAAATGCCAGCATCGAGCTGTATACTCCCCAGGGAGCTGAGATGGTATTTGGAATGTGTCATGGACCCAATGAGCAGGGGTAATAATGATGTAGCGCCTTGGGCACCAGTCCTGGTGGATACACGCGCTTTATAAATGCCCGCTTTTATTACTATTATTAAATTATAATACACTAAAGAAAATTGCATTATTGTGTGTATTTATGGTTTACACTGAACCTTATACAAAAAGATGACACCATAATAATGTTAAGGGTTTTGTTAAGCAAGAAAATTGTAATATTCTCTTTTTTTAAATCTTTTGCAGTTACTTTTGAATTATCTGCCACCGGTCACAGAGGAATGGCCAAAGGTTTATACGTCACAAAGGTACCGTCTCATTTAAGCACTGGCATGTGATTCATATTGGCTTACCTGTTCCCTGCCCTCTCAATCCCCACCCACCCCACCCCCTCCCCTCCCCCTAAAAAAAAAAAAAAAAATACAAACAAAATACTGCAATCATTAATAAGGGAATAAATATGTGCTTGGCCGGTTTTAAACAAGTACGTACAATTTTGAGGTAAATCTCGAGGTAAATCTCGACTAATACCATCAGGTAAATCTCAAGGTAAATCCCAAGGTAAACCCTAAATCCAGGCCTTGCAAAATTTTTAGAAAAGTAGCTGCCCTTTGGGTAGTCTATGTAATAGACCCATGGCAAATGCCATGGGTCTATGGTATGTGAACAGATTCGCTGATTAATTAGGCAAGACCCCGCCTCTTGACCTCCTAGATTTGACCAATCAGCGGGCGCTTTCTATATTGGGTCTTCGGTCATTCACCCATTGTGCGTCATAGACAATTGATTAAAAGCCCTGCGTCACACGCTCGGTATCATGTTACGCAATAAGGCTTCCGGCTGTTGTTGCATTACTAAACACGGCAGTCGAATTGACCAATCAAACCTTTAGTCCTGATTTGGGAATGAAATGACGTCACGATTTAGTAAAGTCCACTCCGATTGGCTGAGGCGCGCGATCGCATAAATCTGCATGCTTCCATAAATCAGCTATTAGACAGGAGTCTGGGCTCCGTGGACAACCAAAATATGTTGTACTCAGCTGCTGCGCTATCGTCATGCGCGGCGCTATTACATGGTGTACAGTGGTCTGGTTATAATATTATTGGAAATACACTTACACACGCATGCATTCGCTGCTCACACACATTACAAATGCAAAACATTACTGCATGATGTAGTCGGACTGAACGTACATACAGATTGAGATTGAACGTTGTTCTGTTTTGGCTGGTACTTGTTATTGGTTTATGCATAGATTTGGCGATAGCACAGCAGCCGAGTCAAAATGTCGATATCGCCATGATTATTGTTTTGGACGCTGTGCGTGTACAAACACTGCCTTATGGGGTACCGGAACAATGGGAGGTACCCCACAAGGAATGCCCACCGACTTGCGGGATACCGTTTTGGTACCCCACAAAGTTTTCACGAAAAATAGAAATATGGGTTTTACTCGAAAACTAGGAATTTCCAAGGTGGGGTAATCTGTCGCAAATGGCAGAGTTTTAGAAAAGGGATATTAAGTCGGAATTTCAGCCCAGGAAATTAACTATGGTTAAAATAAGATCATTTTGACATAAGTGTGCGACGTTGCAAAATTTTAGTACACGAGAACAAAGGAAGTACCCCACTTCTATGCCTATGTAAGACGAGTGCACATGTATGGGATTCTGGAACTTTTGAAAATCCTATGGACTAAAATAAAGTGTTAAAATGTGTGAGTTTTGGTGAAAGAAAGTGGTTTTGCCTGTCGGGCTGGCAACCTGGAACTTTTGGTCTTACGAGAAAATATTTCTTGTCCTGGGACGTCGGCAACCGATTTCGCAACCCCTGCTAAACCTTGAGGTAAACCTCAAGTTACTGCCTGTTTAATTTTACAATCCTCCTTTAACCTGTGTTACTCTTTATTTTTGTTTTGTTTTTTGACAGGGCGTTATACAAAGAGTTTCTGCAGGAGATGATCATCCAGCCTGGCAGGCAACACGAAGGCATCAGCAGAGCTGATGTCACGTTTGAAGACCACGTAAGAAAACATTTCGTTGTCAAAAGTCGGCTGTTTGCGTTTCACAGGTACTGCGTTACTCACGGTTACATAGAGAGAGTAGAGTAAAGAGGGATTTAAAGATATAGTCCATCTTTTGTAATTTGTGCATTTTGTTCGTTTGAAGCAACAAAAGTGCTCAAAATCTAAAGAAGGGTACTGAACAACTAACCTGATGAAGTTTCAGCTCAGCTTCAGCTGTATATTCTGAGAAAAACAGCATTCTAGGATCTCAATTTCCAATCAAAAGTTGCGGAATCATGTTTTGAATTGGGCCTGAATTCAGCGTCCGAGACGCGTTCTCACTTAGCCGATTGCAGCTATGCGATGTCGCGCCCTGATCCAACGAATTATAGCAACCGCGCATGCGTGTGTGTCATGCCAATGCTTGCGCGTGCTTCGCTGAATAACAAAACGAACTACTAATTTAAATTTCCTACGGTGCGTCTTAAGAAGCACCGTTGGAAAGGCCTTCTTCGTTGATTACTTCAAAATGACAGCTTGCCAGAAAGAATAATTGCACAGTGAGTTTAGTCCCCTTACTATCTTTCAACCAAGTATGTTTTTCAACAGTAATTACGCCTGTTACTTCTCGGATAGCTGCAAATGATGGACTGTAGCTTTAAAGGGCGCTCTCGACCCGGACAACATCCGGGTACTGGATAGTCTGGTTCCCTGTCCCCATTGTCATTCGGACTTCAAAATACGGGGACATGAAGCTGGCACAAAATCTTGCATATAACAACAGGCATCCCTCCTGATGTATGCAAATGTTATGCATGACGGGTCTGAATCACTTTCAATTTTTCAGCTGAACTCGCCCGAAAATGTTTTCTCTCCTTGAATTGCAGCCGCTCAATCCAAACCCCAACAGTCAATGGTCACAGTTCTTCAAAGACAACGACATCTTGCTCCAAATCGACAAAGATACGAGGTAAGTGAGATACCATGAAAAGAGTATACACTAAGGATTCTGCGCTGACAGGGTTGGCGCAGAAATTTTCTGCTAGCGCTGTTAGCACAGAATGGTGAATGTAAGCACGGAATTCGGCGGTTAGCAGAGCCGTGAAATTGGGCCCACGCCACATCTGTGGCGTGTGTCGCGCGCGCGTGATTAGCCCAACATTCCGTTCTCAGTATATGGAGATCATTATATTAGTGGTTCTCAACCACTAGTAGTAGGTGTGCGTGGAGCCTACTGCGCGCATTTTGCACGGAGTGCAGCGTCTCGTGACCGGTTTTTAACATTGCTGGCCGGCCCAATTCATCCTCTGCTTACCGATAGAAAAAACTTAAACATGGGTTCAGCCATGGGGTTACAAAGGCCGATTTCTAAATGTTACGTAATACTTTATTTTGAATGAAACAACATACAACATGCACACAGACATGTGGATGTTCGCCGGCGAAATCTTGGTTAATCAATTTCTCCCGTTTGGAAGACCGTATCTTCATGCAACTTTCTGGGTCTGTTTCCCTTATAATAATCCAACCATGTGCTCAAAATCGTTTTGATGTGTTCAGTATTTTTCATTGAAATTGGAAAAATTGGCCTGACTACGTGCATTTTTAAAAGTTGTCTGTCAATCTTTTCAAGCCTCACGAATATTAATTAAGGTTCCTATCCCTTATGGTGTGCAACAATTTGCAGTATTGCCTCCTTCACGAGTTATTAATGAATAAATATCGCCCTTTTTGCCGGCTTCCATTGGTCGATACCGAGACCCACACGAAGTCACGCCGAATCACGCTAACGAATATGCTAATATGCGCTTCGTCACTGTTGCCCCAAAATCGGGCCAACCTGAAAACCATGCACGTGAGTTTGGTTGGCAAAAGATCCTCGTCGAAATAACAACTTTTGGGGATTCCTAGAAATTGAGATAAACAGATAGATTTGGGGACATTTACAAATGATTTTACCACGACTTTTAGGTCAGCTTCACCAGTGACCAGTAATTACGTTTCGGCATCAATAACGGCGATTTTTTTTTTCACTGACATGAAATTTAGAATTTCTTTTTCTGTTGTAATTTAAAGAGGTTGTGGAATGCTCGAAAACATTTCCGTCATTTTTTTGGGTATATGTAGCCTAAGGTGTGATGAAATAAAAACGACTATTGTTTCTGTCATAAAATGAGTACAAAGGTTACTTTTGAGAGCTATTTTTCAGGTCCTGTTTCGACCTGAATGTGCCATTTGTGTAAAAGTCGTCGTTGCGGGCAGCAAACAAAACATAGTAAATCGTGACGTAATAAACAGGACTCCCGATGCACAGTAAATCGTGACGTAATAAACAGGACTCGTTTATGCTATTCTGCATCGGGAGTCCTGTTTATTACGTCACGATATACTGTGTTTTGTTTGCTGCCCGCAACGACGACTTTTACACAAATTGCATGTTCGGGTCGAAACAGGCATGACAGGACTTGAAAAACAGCTCTCAAAAGTACCTTGTGTACTCATTTTATGACACAAACAATAGTCGTTTTTATTTCATCACACCTTAGGCTACATATACCCGAAAAATGACGGAAATGTCTTCGAGCATTCCACAACCTCTTTAACATTTCAATCATACTGAGCATATTTTCTGAAAAACATAACATTCAAAAAGCCATGTTTTATGGGCTGCATGAATTTCACAGCTCTGACGGTTGTGATCATATCATAATCGGGTTAAGTTTGTTTGACAATGGCAATGCTTAGGCCTTCGCAACCACATGGCTTGGTTAGCGAGGAGTTTCAGCTTAAATGCGCATGCGGACATCATGTAACTATGGATCCTGCGCTTACAGGGTTAGCTCAGACTTTTTTTCTGCTGCCACTTTAAGCACAGACTGGCGATCGTAAGCGCGGAATTCTGTGGTTAGCACAGTCGTGAAATTGGGCCCTGAATTATTCCAAAGATAAAAATGATATTCAATTTTGTTTTTTTCTCAGGCGATTGCAGCACATGTTACTCAACTTATATTACTTTTTTTTTTTCTCAGGCGATTGCAGCCAGACATTGGGTTCTTCCAGCAAGCCACCGAGTTCCCCTGTGAGGAGCTGGTGGACGCATCCACCAACATCGAAACACTGAGGAAACGCGTGGAGCACACGTTACTCAACTCAGAAGACGTGGCCCGCAACAAACTAGGAATCAGCGTAAGACATAACCCGTTGCGTCAATGACGTGAATTTTACTTGGGAACATATTTTGTGCAACTTTCTACTCCTCTTAAATGTATGAAAACTGTTTGACATCCCTTTTTTTGGTAAATCTTACTGAAAAGTGCACTTCTTTAAACATTTTTTGTTTAAATTCCATGCTTTTCCTGACAAATTAGGGCGCTGTTGCTGTGATGTCATTTCAGGAAGACACTGTTCAAATTGCGAACCCAAAATTTGTGAGAACACTTTGCTTATTGACCAACTGTTATGTTCCTTGACAGTGGGCCAACGATCATGACATTTGTTTATGTATGGTATGTGCGTTAGCTTTACTGACGGTCGGCTACCGGAAACTAAAAAAACAAACCAAAAATAATTTTTAGTCCAACTTTTTTCTTGTGGGCCCGTGAAAATATGTCAATATGTATCATTAAGTAAACAATCTATGGGTTATGATGCATAGTTCCAGAAACTTCATTAGTTATTAAAGCTTTAAAAGGGTCTTAAAAAAGTCTTAAATTTGACTTTCTAAAACGAGCAATGCAAACCTACAATTTGTGCCAAGTTGTCCTTTCAGTCAAAATCAATCAAGTGACTGTTTTCAACAGTTAAGAGCTCACAGCCTACATACATGTAAAGCAGGATTGACTGGCTGTGACTGCTTATTATGTAGTTTGATGCAGCTGTGCTTTGATTGTAGGTGATTGATAAGCCAGCTGTGCCACCAGTTCCGTATTTTTTCTCTTGACTGTATTTGACTGGTCTGAGTGCTTGCTTGAAATATGATCTGTTTGTGACTAGCCTGTGTAAAAAGGCATGGCAGGGGAAGTTGACGATATTTTGACTGTCTGTGACTGTTAAAACAGTAGTAGGGTTGAAGAGCTAAATAATACTTGAGCCCACCTACATCTCTGAAATATCTGCAGGCAACGACGCAGAAGAAGAAACCCCAGTCTTACGACTTCGGCCATGAGGTTCTTCCGGAGGGACAGGAGGCACATTGGGAGGTTGTGGAGAGAATCCTGTTCACCTACGCTAAGCTCAACCCTGGCCAGAACTACGTGCAAGGCATGAATGAAATCATCGGTCCCGTCTACTACGTCTTTGCCTCCGACTCCAAGGTGGAAAACAGGGGTAGGTTTGCATTTCGTCAGTGACACCGCAAAGTAGCACTCATGTACCAGTAAAAACTAGCAATCGGAGAAAACGGCATCTAAAGTTGAACGGCTTCTAGATCAACACTTTGCGTCAAAACTGCCGAGTATTTTCAGTTGGGTTTTTCATTGTGGACAATTGATGTATTGAATTTGTTAAATTTGCTGTTTTTCACCCGTTTGCATATAAAATCAACAAGAAATAAGAGAAAAAAGGTGAGTGCTAGTTCGAGAAACCAAAAAAGCTGCGAAACTTCAAATTTCGTTTTCACGAAGTAGTACGCTTCAATGTATTACAACACTAGGTGAGTGTTACTTCATGGAAACGGAGGTCAGCGGGCGCGCGCTCAAACAAGGAGAGTGTTACTTCGTGAAAAAGTTTTTGTTCGCATTTGAGCAGAGTGCGCGTTATACATTACAATGGTAAATGGAACTGGAGTGCTACTTCATGAAAACAAAAATTGTCACTTTCGCCCAAAAGTTGCCATGGATAATTAGCGTAATTATTAAAGTAAAGCTCTTGAAGCTTTGAAATTTCGTGCAATGGTAGGACTTGATAAATAATGTTTAAAAATGTAAAAAAAAATGAAAACAATATGGTTTAACACGTGGAGTGTTACTTCGTGGTGATCTGTGAAATTGTATGTTTTGGATATCAGATTGAATCAAAATTTTCGGCAAAAACAATCCCGGCGCAAAGCAGTTAAAACTTGAATTTTCTTTTAACGATCTTTCCGTCCAGAGCATGCGGAGGCCGACACCTTCTTCTGTTTCACCAACCTCATGTCTCAGATCCGCGACAACTTCATCAAGTCCCTGGACCACTCCCCGGACGGCATCAACGCCAAGATGCAGCACCTGATGAGCATGTTGGGCCAGTGCGACCCGGCCGTCTCGCGAGTCTTCGAGAACCAGGGACTCAAGCCCGAGTTCTTCGGCTTCCGATGGCTGACGCTTTTACTGTCGCAGGAGTTCCCTCTGCCAGGTGGGTCAAGACAAATCCGGGCACCTGGGGCCGATTTGTGAGGACTTGGACTTGTGAGGACTTGTGACATATATGATGACTTGTGACATATATGATGACTTGTGATGGATTTGTGATGGACATGTGATGACTAGTGATGACTTGTGAATGAGTTGTGATTGACTTGCGATTGGCTTGTGACTGACTTGTGATGACTTGTGACTAGCTTGTGACTGACTTGTGATGACTTGTGATGACTTATGATGACATGTGATTGACTTGTGATGACTTGTGATGACTTATGATGACTTGTGACTGACTTGTAATGACTTATGAGGACTTGGGAAGGACATGCGAAGGAATTATGAGGACTTGTGATGGGTTGTGATGGACTTGTGATTGACTTTTGAGGACTTGTGACTGACTTTTAATGACTTGTGATGAATTTTATAGACTTTGTACACAACCAAAGAAGTGGCGTCTGGATACTACATTCTTTCCAAGTCAAGTCCATCACAAGTCCATCACAAGTCCATCACAAGTCCATCACAAGTCCATCACATGTCCATCACAAGTCCATCACAAGTCCATCACCAGTCCATCACGAGTCCATCACAAGTCCATCACAAGTCCATCACAAGTCCATCACAAGTCCATTACTAGTCCATCACGAGTCCATCACAAGTCCATCACAAGTCTATCACAAGTCCATCACGAGTCAATCACAAGTCCATCACCAGTCCATCACAAGTCCATAACAAGTCCATCACAAGTCCATCACAAGTCCATCACAAGTCCATCACAAGTCCATCACAAGTCCATCACAAGTCCATCACAAGTCCATCACAAGTCCATCAAAAGTACATCACGAGTACATCACAAGTCCATCACAAGTCCATCACGAGTCCATCACGAGTCCATCACATGTCCATCACAAGTCCATCACGAGTCCATCACGAGTCCATCACAAGTCCATCACAAGCCCATCACAAGTCCACCACAAGTCCATCACAAGTCCATCACAAGTCCATCACAAGTCCATCACAAGTCCATCACAAGTCCATCACAAGTCCATTACAAGTCCATCACAAGTCCATCACAAGTCCATCACAAGTCCACCACAAGTCCATCACAAGTCCATCACAAGTCCATCACAAGTCCATCACAAGTCCATTACAAGTCCATCACGAGTCCATCACAAGTCCATCACAAGTCCATCACAAGTCCATCACGAGTCCATCACGAGTCCATCACAAGTCTATCACCAGTCCATCACGAGTCCATCACAAGTCCATCACAAGTCCATCACAAGTCCATCACAAGTCCATCACAAGTCCATCACAAGTCCATCACGAGTCCATCACGAGTCCATCACAAGTCCATCACAAGTCTATCACCAGTCCATCACGAGTCCATCACAAGTCCATCACAAGTCCATCACAGGTCCATCACAAGTCCTCCAGTCCCAAGTCAAATCAAAAGCTACTGAACTTGAATTGTTACTTGTAACTTACCGGTACTTGTGACCAGACACAGCCAGCGAAGGCTGGCGAAGAAAATCCGGAAACAGCTTTTTCTTTCCAGCTTATCGTTATTTTGATTGTTTGTATTTTCAATTCTGTGCAGATGTTATCAGGTTATGGGACTCGCTGTTTGCGGACGAGAGGAGGCCAGAATTCCTGATCTGTGTGTGCTGTGCTATGATTGTGTAAGTACAAAATTCAGTGATCAGTCCTTCTGATTAGAAAATCACAGGTGTGTGGAAAAACGCACACCTGGATTTTTCTAGGCGTGTGATTTTTCAAGGCGTGTGATTTTTCAAGGCGTGTGATTTTTTTTTAGGCGTGTGATTTTTCTAGGCGTGTGATTCTGTGGCCTAATTGGGACTGAACAATCTGGTGGTGTTTTTCAAAATATTCATCTTGGTTTACAACAAAGCCATATTTCCCTTCACCGACGTACTTTGTTTTTCACAAACTATGAAGTGTAATTATGTCGTAAATGAATGCCGAGGTGTGCGGTACTGAGGGATTCAGGCGTGCGATTATTCGCACTTCTCAGGAAGCATTGAGGCGTGTGATGGCGTGGGTGTGTGAGCGCACGCCTCAAAACAGAAGGACTGAGTGATGTTAAGCTCCTGCCAAGATGGACCACATGACACACAGGAATTGTGCGTATTTGGTGTGTCAGTGTGTGTCACAATGTCTCGGGGAAGTCATTGTGTGCTGTGGGTGTGTCAGTCTCTGTCATGTGTGATCTGATACACCGTGCCCTCTGGAGACGTGCACACAATAGGGAACAAAAGATTGTATACGTCTCCAAAGGGCAATTTCTATAGATGACTACATCTCCACAAGTTTTCACGAAATAGATATATGGATTTTACTCAAAAACTAGGAATTTCCAAGGTGGGTTGATCCGTCGCAAATGGAACAGTTTTAGAAAAGGGATATTAGTCCGAATTTCAGCCCAGGAAATTAATTCTGGTTAAAATAAGAGCATTTTGAAACTTCACTTTCAAACTCGAAAACTTTACTACATGAGAATAAAGAAATGTCTCCACAAGGATACAAATTCCAGTATTCGTGTGCTGTTGGTGTGTCATTTTCTGTCGTGTGTGTGTCATTGTGTGTCGCTGTCCAGCGTGAGTGTTTTGTAATTTACAACCTTATGAAGACGTGCGAGTATATAAACATCGGCAATCGTGGACCTAGGACAAAAGGGTTAGGACACAAACAATACGTCCACGATTGGCCGCTAGTCCACGATTGAAAATCGCGTACAAAACCAATGAGAGCTGTTGCTAAAAAAGTGTAAAAAGTACAAACAAAGAAATGAGGAAAGGATAGGTCTACAGTATGAAGCAAAATATTGTAAAGGCAATTTTTATAAATACGTCTCCACAAGGTTTTCACGAAATAGATATACGGATTTTACTCAAAAACTAGGAATTTCCAAGGTGTGTGATATGTTGCAAATTGTATTTTATGTAAAGGGATATTCGGTCCGAATTTCAGCCAAAAAAATTAATTCTGGTTAAAATAAGAGCAGTTTGAAATTACATTTTTACACTCTCAAATTTTAGTGCAGGAGAACAAAGAGATGTCGCCGCAAGGATACAAATTCCAATATGCATGTGTCATCCTGTGTCGTTGGTGCGTCATTGTCTGTCCTGCACCCGATTTCATCAAACTCTTCGTAATTTACGATGCATCGCAGCGATGCGACGCATCGTATCTCTACCATGCATCGCAGCTGCGACGCGTCCTGCGATCCATTTCACAAAACACGTCGTAAGTGCGACGCGTTGTAGGTGTATTTATAGCACAACTCGGTGACTGTTTTATGTATTTAGTCAGAGTACAGTAAATAGTCGTCTGATATTCAACAAAGAGTCGTCGGATCTCAGTTCGAAATTTGTTAAAACGTAAAACAAAATGGCGGCCGTGCGATGCAATTTTGAAGGAAAACAAATTCTCATTGGACTGTATAGCTACTTTGAAATTTCAATTCTAATATTCCGGTCTAATACATAATTATTCAATGAATTTTCTATTTACAACTTTACACACATTGCCTCGGTATTATAATCTTGTTAATGTAATGTTTATGGCATAAAACTGGCTTAGAAGTGTCTCTTCTTATTTTGCGAAGACCACAAGACACGTCTTAACTTGAGACGTGTTTTAAGCCGTTGTCAAGGAACTTACGACGCGTTCAACACATCGCAATTTTCGTGAAATGGAAGATATGACGCGTCGCGAGTTGCGACGCGAGTTGTGACGCGTCACAGCGCTTCGTGAAATCGGGTACTGGTTGCGTAATTGTGAATCATGGATCACTGTGCATCGTGGTGTGTCAATGTGGGTCGTGAGAGCATCGTAGGCGCACCGTGAATTGGTTGTTGTGCTTCATGGGTTGGTCATTGTGTGTTATAATTGGGTCGTGGGTGAGATGTTGTGCGTCGTGGGTGGGTCATTGTGTGTTATGGGTAGGGTTTTCGTACGTCGTGGCTGGGTCATTGTGTGTAGTGGGTGTATCATTGTACCTCCTGGATGCGCCATTCTGCGTCATTGGTGGGTCATTGTGCGCCATGGGTGGGTCATTGTGAGAAGTGGGTGCGTCAGTGTGCCTCTTGCTTGCGCCACTGTACGTTGTGCGTGCGCCATTTTGCGTTGTTGGTGGGTCATTGTGCGTCATGGGTGGGTCATTGTGAGAAGTGGGTGCGTCAGTGTGCCTCTTGCGTGCGCTGTTGTATTGTACGTTGTGTATGCCTCATTCTGCGTTGTGGGTGGGTCATTGCACGCCGTGGCTGGGTCAATGCGCGCCGTGGCTGGGTCATTGCGCGCCGTGGCTGGGTCATTGTGTGTCATGAGTGGGTCATTGTGTGTCGTGGGTGCGTCATTGTGCGTCACTACTCTGATGTGGACGATGCGTACATTCCACAAAAGGACAACTCACTATTGGTCAATGATACACCTCCCAAGGGTCATGAGACCTGTCTTACTATTGGTAGTTGCAAAATTCTCTTCCAGTTGTGTTTTTTCCTCTTGTTCTTTTCAAAATCATGTTTTGCGTGTACACCCTAAAATTCCTAGCAAAAAAAAATAAGAGCCAACTTTTTTACTAAACAAGTTCAGATTAACCAGTAATACATTTTTTTCCGGGGGTGGGGGAGGGCATCATATTCTATATGTTTTACTGTAATTTTTTTTTTAATATGGCTTTAAGCATTAGGATATGTTTAATTACAAATTTTAAATTATTCATTGAAGCAGACTGGAAGTTATTATAAATTAACTTGCTTTCATTTCCCTTCGCAAGTTCCAAAAATTAAGATTTTACCTAACTTTTAATTCAATATGGCCGACTGGTGAATAAGGCCCATTTAGCTTAGGATTATCCTTTTAAATTTTTTTTTCTTTGAATAGTTTACAGAGAGATGTTATTTTGAAAGGAGACTTTGCCTGCATTATCAAGCTGCTCCAGGTAAGGAAAGCTAAATATCACCGATCATTTTGATCCTTGTTTAAGGTAGAGTACATCATTTGCAGCTGTCCAAAAAATAACTGAGTTTTGGAATATTTTCAAATTACCTCTTAAAGTCAGATAACCAATCAACCATACAAACTTTATTTCATTCAAATCGATGTATTGGAACAAACGCTATGCTTCATCGAACTCAAGGGTTGAAAATTGTCTTGGGCCACTTTCGTTGAAAGTGAGAAAGCGCACTTGGAGAAACACACAAAGGATTAATTTCCTTTGTTCGAGAGTAACGTGTGACTTTTTCTACCGGCTTCGATCTGTAAACTTGATAAATAAAAAAAAGTGGCCCAAGTGTTTTTTCAAGTCCCGCATTGTGATTGCTGTGTCTTTTGAACAAAACATCCTAATGAAACCAACTAAAAAGCATTTAGAAGACCAATTATTCTACTCAGCAATACAATAGACACGATTTTAAATACTACCTCCACTTTTCTGAAAACATGCCCGATTTGACTCTTAGGTTTTTGGGGACAACCTGTGGAAACTTCTCTACAGGGTGGGTAAAAAAAAAAACGAAACCGAGATATTATTGCTAATTGGAACAGAAGTAGGGAACATGTGAATCAAAGGGAGATATCCTCTGTTAGGGTTGAATCTCCTCTTTAAAATGACACCCTGATCATGTCATTACATTCACGGTTGACTGAGCAGTGACCAATTTTATGCAAGGGTCTATTGACAGGCTTGCGCCACTTTTCAATTGTGGTTTTTGTGTTGTCATTTGTCACAGAGTGAAAGGCTATGGTTGCCAATCAAGGCAGGTTGGGGGAAACAGAGATTTCACGATGAAAAGTGGCGCAAGCCTCTAAATAGACCCTTGCATAAAATTGGTCACTGCTCAGTCAACCGCGAATGTAAGGACATGATCAGGGTGTCATTTTAAAGAGGAGATTCGGAAAGATTTCCATATACGAAGTTCACTAATTTTCCTCTGTATTAACTAACAAGCCCCCAGATAGCAATTTCATGTCATTAAAGTCAATTTGAGCAGTGAGAAAATACAAGCATTTTCTTAGAAAACACTTAGAATTTTTCAGTCCAATCTCATAGGGTTTGTACACAGGGTGTTGAGTGAACTTCGTATATGGAAATCTTTCCGGAGATTCAACCCTAACAGAGGATATCTCCCTTTGATTCACATGTGCCCTACTTCTGTTTAAATACAATTAACAACAATATCTCGGTTTCGGTTTTTTTTTATCCACCCTGTATAATTTCAGCAAAGAGGAAAATCCAATACCCATCCACCCTTTAGCAATACCAACTGTCATAATCAGACAGATGTTTTTCCAATTTATTACTACAAATCCTGCAAAATCCTCTGTAACTTTTTTCTTCTTGTTTCTAGAACTACCCCAGCACTGACATCAACGTCTTGCTTCAGAAGGCTGATGAGCTGCGGAAATATCT